>CM042172.1:62542653-62580153 GCA_023376005.1 Doryteuthis pealeii | reverse complement strand
TACGAATGGGTAATGTGGGTGTGCCCAATACGCAATCTGGTGAGTATTACTTCTTCTCTTCTAATACTTCTGTGGCCTGTCGGCCACTCTCCAATTGCTTCTTGTATTTCGTGGAGTTTGTTTTGGGTCAGATTGTTCCATGATTTCTGCCATTTGTCTGATATAAATTTGTTTATGATTGGTCAGATCTGTAAATGGGATTTTAGATTTGCTCATATCTGTTTGAAGTGCTTTTTTTGCGGCTTTGTCTGCTTTTTCATTTCCTTGGATACCAATGTGACTTTATCCAGGTGAATTTGTTATTCTTTTTTGAAAGGTGTTTAGTTTGTCTAGGAGCTTCGTGATCAGTGGAGATGATGTGTCTTTGTTATGTAGTGCTAATAGGACTGATTTAGAGTCCGTGCATATAATAAATTTGGAAGCTTTGTGATTTGCTATGATATTCATAGCGAGATCAATGGCTGTGGTTTCTGCACTGTAGATTGAGGCTTCATCTGGTAGAATAATTTGTTTGGTGCACTACTATTTTAACGTTGTTGCCATCTTTGCTTGATAAATATTTTTATTTGGTGTAATGGTTAACGAGATGGCCTTACTTACACCTAAATAATAATAGGACGAGTCAAAAATTTTGCAATATTTATCTAATCCATCCCCAAAAAGATAATCTTTGAATTTCTCTCACTGTTTATATTATCCGTACTAGCAAAATAAAAAACACCCACCGGGCGATGTAAAAATAATTATTTTAAAGATATTGCTTGAGGAGGTGGAAGTTAAAAATTAAATGTCGGAGAGTTTGAACCATAAATCATGAAATCATCAAATTTATTAAAGGAGTAAAAAAAAAATAAAACAATTTGAAATCGAAATTAAGTTCTATTAACTTTAAATATATATTAAAATAAAACAAACTAATTATAAATATATGATACTGGGGATGTATCTATTAAAACTTGTTTGAAAAAACAATGAGGACTGTCTAATGTTGCATACTCAAATTTTGAGTGTGTTTATTCTATGTTATGACGATTTATGACGGGTATAGTGACGTAAGCAGTGACGTAGTTTTTGTTACAGACAAAAACGGAGGCGAATCTCCATTATTAATAGACTAGTACAAAATAAAAAACACCCTCCGGGCGATGTAAAATAGATTTTTGAAAACATATTGCCTGGGTGGGTGGGAGTAAAAAATTCAATGTCAGCGAGTTTGTACCCAAAGTAAGTAAAATCATCAAATTCATTAAAGGATTAAAAAATAAAACAATTTGAAATGTAAACTTTGAATATATATTAAAATAAAACAAACTATATATAGATATATAATACCAATGATGTATTTATTAAAACTTGTTAAAAAAACAATGAGGACTGTCTAATGTTGCATGTTCAAATTTTGAGTGTATTTATTCTGTTATGACGTTGACGATTTTGGGTAATGTGACGTAAGCAGTGACGTAGTTTTTGTTACAGACAAAAACCGGAGGCGAATCTCCATTATTAATAGATCAATCCTTTCCATTCATTTCCATCAAGATGGCGGGTGGTGTAATCATTATCATTGTAGAAAATGAATACAACGACCCGATTGTATTTCATTAGTAATACTTCAAATAAAATAACGGTGCACAATTTATTTGCATTAGATAGGAATATTTGAATCCATATAGATTTGGTATTATCTGCGTAAGTTGGACTGTTGTCCTCATCTTCATTGTTATCCTCATTCATTGTTGTCCTCCGACCTTCTTCGGGTATGTCTTGTCGGACTGGGGAACCTTCACGGATTCGGGAACCTTATTTTCGGACTCTGAAACCTTCTATTCGAAGTATAGATTGAGAGTGTTATGATTAGACCGTTAACTCTGAACGCCAGAGTCAAGACACTCAGAAATTTTTATTTATTTATTTAATTTTAATTTAATTTTTTTTTATTTAAATCTACACAGGCCGCCGCCGGCGTCCGGTGAAAGAGGATCACCATTTCCTTAATAAATTTTCACACATTGTGTCCCGATTACACATTGGTCAAACAAGACTAACGCACTCCAATATACTCAAACAAGAACAACAACCACAATGCGGAACATGTCAAACACCTTTGACCGTTAAACACTTATTCCTGGAATGCAGGTTTCTTGCTCACATCAGAAACCGTTATTTTAAAGCAAACAGTATGAAGGATCTGTTTGAAAATGTCAACATGGAGGATATTTTCTCCTTTCTGAGGGAAATAAAATTATACCATAGAATATAGACATGAAACAAATCAATACCATTCAACATAATCCCCAATAATGCTAATACACTTTTAAAAGCAATTACTAAAAAGTATAAATATAAATACACGATATGTATAACTTCCTAACCGTTAGACATGACATAACCCCGGAAGGGTTGATATGCCGTTAAAATCAATAAACAATCAAACAGACAAACAAGAACACCTTTATACAACATAATCCCCAATAATGCTAACACATTGTTAAAACCAATTACTAAAAAGTATAAATATAAATACACGATATGTATCACTTCTTAACCGTTAGACATGACATAGCCCGGAAGAGTTGACATGCCGTTAAAATCAATAAAGAAACAAACGGACAAAGAAGAACACCTTTATATAAAGAACATTAACTGCTATTCAAAAAATCATTTCATATATCACCATCATTTGAAATGCATTTTTTTAGCATTGCACAATATTTTGAATACTGCAGAGTGTCACCCCAAAATAATGTTTCCATTTATATTATTCTTCCTCACAATGGTACTGGCGAACATTGATAGTATGGGAGCAGAGGTTTAACCTTATTGCCAATGATCTATTTGCTTTGGTACAGATAGAAACTGAATGGCATTCTAGAAAAATGGTGTTGGCATTTGATATTGAAAGGGGGATTGTGTAATTGAATTACTACTCGTGGAAAAACGGATAGTATTTCACTCTTATATAGATAGGAATATATCAGTCGGTAGAGCGTCCAGCTAGGAATCCCATGGTTCCTGGATCGATACAGGTCCTCGCCAACTCATCGTATGAGTAGCACAGGGATCTGTGCTGTAAAGTGAATGGTTGATGGTAAGTGTGGCGCTCCAATTAAGACGCTAAAAAATCTCCTTTGTCTAGCGCTAGTGAAAAGGGGTTAGACTCCCTCGCTGTAAATCTCATACCGATATTAGGCCGCCCACGACTTTACTTTAATATATATATATATATATATATATAGCTAACTCTCACTTTGTTTACAAAATTAGAGGACTCTAGTGAATTCATTTCCGCTTAGAAATGTATCAGTTAAATATTCTCCAATATTTGACAGCCGCTACTGGACACATGGGTAAGAGACTTGGCGGACAAAAATTCATTCAGGCCTATTAAAGTGTAGCCACACTGATGAGAGGTAAAACCTCGAAACACGTGTCTGTGGATATATATATATATATATATATATATATATATATATTATATATAAAGAAAAAGGCTTAAAAAAGCGATCATTTTGCGGTTATGAATCTATTTCTAACCGCAGGTATCTGTACATACCTATGAGTTTAATCAGACCGCTAACTTTATTGAAAATGGTAAACAAAAAATTCATGAGGCTTTATATACAATTTTTCTGGAAAATCCTCGAAGGATTCGGTTTCAGTTCTTCTCATCGTCTTAGAGGCCGGTATTTATGACTGGGGATTAATTAGCCAGTTGGTCTCACACTGGTTGATTTTGTCCCTTCAATAAATTCTTATTCAGAGGGATTGGTGACCTCTGACCTCTGACCTCTGGCCGTTGGATTTTTTATTTTTCTATTTTTTATTACTTTTATAGGTACATTTATACGTGTGGGTTTGTGGCGTCTGTGTCTAAAATACCAGTAAATATCTTTTTTTCTACAGATATTTTCGGCAATGGCGAATACGAGCAAATGAACGGCTTTCCAGATCGGTGATTAAATAGTTAACAAACCACGTATTCGAGCTGTTGATTGGCTGGGTTTAATTCGCGGGCCCACGCCGTCTATTCTTTTATAATGTCATATCACGCAGAGTTATTTTTGGACTTGGTAATCGCTTCCATTGTACGTTCATTTTTGTGGAGTTTCGTAAGACGTTTTTTTTTTTCACAGTTCTATCAAATACGATTCATTGTTAAACAGGTCTATTCGACCCATTATGAGACTCTAATAGATGGTAACTCTAAGAGTTAGAGTGAGTCTGGAAGTAATGTCAATGAACTGGAGCCCCATCATCAGATGAAGTTTAATGTCATTCTCTGGATATGGAAGAATTAAGAATAAAAAAGTGTCGGAAAGTAAAAATGTAGATAAATGAAGGTTGAAAAATGTTAATAAAAAGGCTAAAACTTGCAAATCGGTGCGAAAATGAGGATGACCCAGAAAAAATAGAACACACAAATTTTGTAATAATGTTGTATACCTTTCATTACTTCTTTACTTCTTACTTGCTTCTATATCTTGGACATCTATTCTTCTGGCCGGCTTAGCTTCTTCTATCATCTTGACTTGGTATATCTTCTAACATCTTGGGTCGGGAATCTTCTAAGGTCTGGAATTTCTTGGGGACTTCGTGTCTGGTTTCTGTTAGGGATTTCTCCTTATCAGAAGCCCTGTGTCATTGTTAGTTTTTAGGTAATAAACACAAGACTTCGATTTACTTTTGATCTTATTTTATTGTTAATCCCCAAACCAGACGTCTGCGCAGATGCTTACATCCTACGAGCTCGGCTCCTACATTCTAACTGACTGAGTTACTTAGTATCCTTAAACCGGAAGACAGGGTCTTCTATGCCTTCCAGTTTCTCACGATTTATTCCCGGAAGGCAAGGTGAGAGTGAGGTCAAGCGCCGTCACTCACCCTCAACGCCATCAGCTGCACTAATCGCGATTATCTTTCTACACTATTACCATAAATATTAGGTATCTAATAATTATGTAACAATAAAACTGTTAATTTTAACTAGCGAGGTTTAGGGTTAGGGTTAGGGTTAAGGTTGGGGTTTAGGGTTAGTTTAATAGGAAAATAAAATGAATAATTTGGGTTCTGTTTTTCTGGGTCACCCTGTTATATGTTTTAATTTTACGACCGATTTGCAAGTTTAGCCAATAGAAATTGATAATAAAAAACGAAAGGACGGATGATGAAATAAATTTTTAAAAAGTAGTTAAACCGAGATAAACTCGAAGAAAGAAAGAATGAAAGAGTTTTCATAAAATGGAAACGGAGTATTTCTCGTCGTGTAAAGAAACAAAGTTTGAAAAGAAAAAGAAAGTTTTTTTTAAAAAAAAAAAGAAAACGATCGGCAAAGAAAGAAAAAAAAGTTTTTTAAAAAATCAGAAAAGAAAAAGGAATGATGAAAAAGATGATGAACAAAAAATATAATACAAATAAAATCAAAAAGAGAAACAGTAAAAAAAGGAATACGGAAAAAAAAAAAAAAAACTGGACCATATGACCTTTATGCACTCCTTTTTGATCTCAATTAAGAAAAGAACATGTTTTTCATTTACACCGTCAATATCCAGTTGTTTTAACAGACCATATTTAGATTTTTTCTTAAATAATAAAACTAACCCCTAACCCTAACTCTAACCCTAACAAACAACCGGATATTGACGGTATAAATAAAAAAACATGTCCTTTCTTAATCGAGATCAAAATTGAGTGCCTAAAGGTAATATGGTCCCTAAAACCCTAAATTGTCGGAAAGTAAGAAAGACCAGCAAATGGTGGTGTATAAATTGAAAAAACAGCTTCAACTTAGTTCTATCCAACAGTGTCATCATGCTTCTCCTATCTGTTGTAAAATCATTGGAAATGAATGCGAGGCATTATTTTCGGTACACCCCATTTCTAACACAGTATGAAAAGAGAAAGAGACAATCAAAAAGAAAGAAAAAAAGATAGAAAAGAAATAAAGAAGAGGAATAAAAAGGTTAAAGAAAATAAAAAAAAAAAAAGAAGCAATATAGATAATAAAAAAAACAAACAAATATGATACAAAAAAAAAAAAAATCAACGATAAAAAAATACGACAAAAATAAGCCCCCCCCCACACACACACACACAAAAAAAATGTCGGATAGTAAAAACGCAAAGAAATTGGCCTTGTCATTGAACAGCTAATAATTCCATGTCAAGTTGCTGGGGCGGTCAGAAAATGGAGAAGACTTGTGCGAGACATCACAAAGACGACAAGGTGATGTGTTTGGCATTGTCCCATGGGGTCTTGAGTGGCGTCATGACAGTTGGTTAATCAGTCCCGTTAGAAGGAATTGGAACATTTCATGGTGCAGACATCGGGAATGGGGAAACATTATTTGATGAAATTAAGGTCGTTCGACATTCATTAGTACAACGACTGCTACTATGTAGATAAAGATGGAATATGGACACAAAATTAGATGTTAGAAAGCAACGCATGATTACATATATATATATATATATATATATAGAGAGATAGATAGATAGATAGATAAAAGGTGGCTTCCGCCAGTCGGCTGGGGCGTTAGAATGCACCGACTGCACCTCTGCAGAGGGGTAAGACTCCCCAATGGGGTTACATGTTGGCCGTGGGTGGCAACCCGTGATGCTTAAGGATAGAACCCAGGTGACTGAGCAGTCCATGACATGCAATAATCCACTTTAGGCTTTTCTTGGGCTAGACGGCGTCGGTGAGGCCCTCTCCGATCAATCGGCTGGCACGTCAAGCCCTAGCACCTTCAAATCATAGACGACACTGTTTGCATTTCATGGGGCTGAAACAACTAGGAAATTTGTATTCAACTATTCCCTTCAGCTATGGGTAAACAGTCGGAAAGACTGGGTTCTTTAAATGGCAACCGGCCATATTACCTTTAGGATCTCGATTAAGAAAGGACATGTTTTTCATTTACACCGTCAATATCCGTTGTTTTAACAGCATTTTTTAGATGGTATTGTGTAGAAAAACAAGAACCGAGATCATCAAAAATATGTCAGAAAAACCAGCAAATGGTGGTGACAAATCGAATTTGTATTCAACTATTCTCTCTTCAGCTATTGAAATAGTTGGAAAGTCAGGGTTCTTTAATTTTGATATGGCAACCGGTCTAGGAGAAGGAAAACCCTGAATATCCGATCAATTAAACTTGGCTTAAAACCTGACCTTGTGTCACATCCTGATCGTGCAGGGAACTGCGTACATCCATCTATAAAACGAAGAGAGAAAGAACAAAGACACCGTTACACATATTTTAGACTTGTTTTTAATAAAAAGGAGAAACCTTTATTGGATCTGATATTTTTTTTTCTTTCTAAAGTGCAATGCACAACGCAAAGGTTTTGGAATGAAACAGATATAAGTGAATTCATTCTGAATAGACAGTAAAACAGAGCGAGCCAAATACATTATTAGATGACACTATTGGACTCTGCTGGTCTCCCCCGATTGTGTCGAATATTCTTGCTAAAATATTCAACATTCAAAACTTCTTTTATATGCATGGACGTGAGCACACGTAAAAAAATGTATCATTCGATAATATTTCTATCATTCTATCATTTTATTTTTTGTCGACATTTTTTTCTTTTCTCTTCTTCTGTATTTTCATATACGTTTTTTTCTTCTTCTGTATTTTCATATACGTTTCAGTCGGTGGGCGTTGTATAAAGGGCAGCTTCCTGAGTGCAACTTTCAGAGGATTATAAAAGATTTGTATTAAAAAAAAAAAAAAAAATGGCCGAGAATAAAAAGAAAGAAGATAAAACCAGTTTTATTCTTTATTCATTTTTAACTGAAATTTTGTGTCCATTAATGTCCGAATAGAGCGGGAAAAAAAAGGGGGTAAAAAAAAAAGGCGGGAGAACAAAAAGTCGATCAATAGGTTGAAAGTGAGGATCAAGAAATCGATATTGCTATCTGGATGAATTGAACATCGAATAAAAACAGAAAATTGTGATTGATATATATATATATATATATATATATATATATATATATGGGTGTGGGGTGAGGGAAATTTATTGAGATGATTATTAGCTTTGCTGGACAAACACAAAAATGATCGAAGAGGTAAGGGAATTGCCTTCTATCTGTCCTCTGACACCCGGAAATATATTTTCAGCCGAGCAATGTGCACATTGTAACTACAAATCACCGACTTAATGTCATTTTACAAAAATAGCTGTGGACATCAGGGAATGTCATTCAGAAGTTTCCTCTAAGATATAATTGAGCTTATTCACCAAATACGACTTTTCTAGTCATCCGAGACAATCTGAAAGAAAAAACCCAAATGTTTTTCATTCAGGTCTTTAATTGATATCAATATAGCACTGTTTAGTCTATAGACGGTAATCATGAACTTTGATTTAGTAAATTACTACTATAAAATTATGCTTGAGCATTATCTGAAATGAACTTAATTGTTATTAAGAACACATTTTATGATATTTTTCTGTTAAAGCATGCAGTTGTATTGTTTTCGAAAAGTTTCTGAGATTTGTGTATTTCACACGAAGACTTTTAAAATGGTTTCCGGCTTGTTTCAAAGTGAAAGTCAGTTGGCTAAATTCCTAGCATAAAATTATCTGAAAGGAACTTAATTGTTATTAATAACACATTTTATAATATTTTTGTGTTAAAGCATGCAGTTGTATTGTTTTTCGAAACGATTCTAAGATTTGTGTATTTCACACGAAGACTTTCAAAATGGCTACTGTCTTGTTTCAAAGTGAAAGTCAGTTGGCTAAATTCCTAGCATAAAATTATCTGAAATGAACTTAATTATTATTAAGAACACATTTTATGATAGTTTTCTGTTAAAGCATGCAGTTGTATTGATTCGAACAACTTTGTATTTTTTTTTTTGTTTATATTGTACGATAATTCAAAATGTGCTTTGGTTTAGCAAATTCCTTTCAAAAAATTATGTTTGCGCATTATCTGAAATAAACTTAATTCTTATTAAGATCTGAAAGAGAAAAAAACAAACAAATGTTTTTCATTCAGGTTTTTAATTGATATCAATATAGCATTTCTCTGAATGTTTGAGATGAGGCTTGGTGATTAGTATTATCAGTGTTATTCGGACTATTGTCCTCATCTTCATTGTTATCTGTACAATGCTTCGGCCGATGTATTTCTTTTTGGACTCGGAAACCTTCCCGCACTCGGGAAGCTTCTTTTCGGGAACTCGGGAACCTTCTTGTCGTAATCGGGAAATTTCTTGTCGTAATGGGGAGCCATCACGGAACTTTGAACCTAACCATTTATTCGGTCCCCGGGGGTATCCTGTTCTCATTCCGCTAACCATAGCTGGGATAAAGGTGTTAAGCTGTGTTAATTATTATTCTATGTTACTGCTGACCTTGATCAGGATTGAACCTGCAATCTAGAGATAACTGTCACTTATAACTGTCTTAACCTAACTCCTTTATCCACTAGGCCGTGTGTCCAATAGTCCAAATAACGCAGATAATACTAATCATCATGCCTCATCTCAAACATTCAGTGAAAAAACCCAAATGTTTTCCATTCAGGTCTTTAATTGATATCAATATAGCTCTGTTTCGTCTAGAGGCTATAGTTCAGCCAGTCTGATTAGCATTCGATATGAATACTTGAAACCATATAACTGTGTGCAGACTAGTAGTATTAGATAAGAATGCTTAAATCCATATAAATGAGTGAAGATTATTTGTATTAAAAACGGTTACATGAGACCATAGTTGTTTACAAACAACGTTTCCTATTATTTACTGGGGTTTTCTTAATTCCATTTTAAATTGACTCTAATGACAAACATAAATGTCGTTAGTGTTAGCTGTATTATTCGGGCTATTGTCCTCATCTTCATTGTTTTCTGTACAACATTTCGGCCGATGTGCCCTCCGGCCTTCTTCAGATATTTCTTGTCGGACTCTGGAACCTTCTCGGAATCGGGAACCTTCTTTTCGAATTCGGGAACCTTTTTGTCGTAATCGGGAAACTTTATGTCGGACTCGGGAACCATCTCGGACTCGGGAACCTTCTTTTCGAACTCTGGACCTTCTTGTCGTAATCGGGAACCTTCTTGTCGAAATCAGGAGCCATCATGGAACTTTGAACCTAACCCTTTATTTAGTCTACGGGAGTATCCATGTTCTCATTCCACTAAACATAGTTCACCTTCGAACTAATACTCTTGGGAAGGGTATGTAACCCTCATTCCTCCAGCTATGAATTAAACATGGTATGATAGTTTTACCTAACCCGTTCGCTACGAGATGGTGATAACGCAAGGTTGCAAGTATGGGTAATCCAGTGAGGATCAAAGTGGCTTTTTAGTAGTAAGGGATTTGCAAACTAGCGTTATGAACAATTGCAATACGATGCGACGCCATTTTTTCTCAACATGTTCACCTCGAATAGGGTATGACGTAAGGTAGCCAGTATAGGACATCCAGTAAGGATTGAACTCACTATTGAATTGTAATGGATCTGCGTGACTAGTTTCCTAACCATTACACAATGATGGGATGCCTTATATGTCTGCAGGTTAGGAAGCACGTGGTGTAATGGTTAAAGTCATGGTAAATGGACTGGTCGCCCCGAGTTCAAATCCTGGACGTGGTAATTGCATTTTCCTTAGCGCTAATACCCTTGGGAAAGGTATGAATCCTACACTCACTCCAGCTATGGGTAGATAGTAGGGCAGACTGGGTTCTTTAAGCGTGGTTAGGCAACCGTTCTAGGAGAAGGAAAACTCAGAAGTCAAACCTGTTTAACTCCGCTTAAGAAATTGACCATGTGTCAAATCCAGCGGAGGGGTTGGTATATATATATATATATATATATATAATATATATATATATATATTCAAGTTGCAACACAGGGTTAATTTCATAAGTGGACTTTAATATTCAGAGATATTCTTCTCCTAGACTGGTTACCTCACCAAGGTTAAAGAGTCCAGTCTGCCCTACAATTTACCCATAGCTGGAGGGAGACTACTTGGATGCATACCTTTCCCAAGTGTATTAGTGCTATGTGAAATGTTAACAGTCTCGCTCAAGATTGGAACCCGAATCGATGGGCCCATTTACTAAAACTTTACCCATTACACCACGTGACTCCCTTAAAAAGATGGGATGCCTTATATGTTATACTGTATGCTATGGTCTGACAAACACATTGTTTAATTTCTCTTATATATTTGTCGTGGGTCAGTTGTATATTCTTCATAGATTGCCAAGCATAATGGGTAAACGACACTTTATGACTGAATACAGACTTCTTAAATAGAAATTGGAAATTAAAATTATAATTGAAATAGATTTATCAAATCACAATGTTTTCTTGCAAAAAGCGATATCAAAACTTTCATTAAAAGGTTATTAAAGTTTATCGTTTCTTTTAAGTTGAATATATTAAATTAATTTGAACAAAGTTATAAACTTAATGTTAAAGTGGATTTTATTCTAAACGATTTAAATGTCCAATTGGATACGGCTTTGTATTTCAATGTGGCCTTTAAAAGTGAAAAGATTACTTACAAAGTCGCACACGAAACAACAATTTATATATATATATATATATATATAATATATGTATATGTATATATATATATATATTATATATATACATATATTTATATATTATTTAATATATACATACATATATATATATATATATATATATTATTTAATATATATATATATATGTTTATTATTTGATGTATATCCGCCCTGTCGGTGGGGCGTTAGAATGCCCGACTGTACCTCTGCAGAGGGGTAAGACTCCCCCAATGGTGCCACCTGTTGGCCGTGGGTGGCGACCCGTGATGCTTAAGGATAGAGCCCAGGTGGATGAGTAGTTCATGACATGCAATACTCCACTTTGGCCCTATCTTGGTCTAGACGGGCGGTCGGAGAGGCCTCCTCCGATCAATCGGCTGGTCACGTCAAGCCCTAGCGCCTATATGATTTTCCCAACCCTATTGCCCTTATGACAGGCCCCAATCCCTTTTTATCATATGGGTGCTAGAAGGCGGTGGCTGCGGGTCTACATGTCCTGGGAATGACGTTAAACTCTATCTGATGGTGAGGTTCCAGTTTTGGAGTTTTGGGGAATGTGGAGCACCCCTTTATCACCATTGCACCCTGGTCCACTCTGACCCGGAGTGGTAGTACCTGTTAGGGTCCCATCTATGGGTTAAATAGAAAAATGTATTTATAAAAAAAATTGTATTATCCATTAAGAATTGATTTATTTCAAAACTTTATCGGCATTAAATGACCCACTGAGGTTGATATGCCGTAAAACAAAACAAAACAAACAAATTAATGTATACATATATATATTATTTAATATGTATATATTATTTAATATATGTATATATTTTCTAATATATATATATATATATGGGAGAATAAGTGCTTAATTGGAGTCGTACCTAATTTTGAAAATTAATTAATTAATAATGAATTAGGCGGGAATACCCGGTATTCCCGCCTAATTCCTTATTAATTAATTAATTTTCAAAATTAGGTACGACTCCAATTAAGCACTTATTCTCCCAAAAATTATCGGCAAAAAGCCATTCCAAACAAACCGTGTTTACATATATATTATATATATATATATATTATATATATATATATATATATCTTTTTCCTTTCCTTTTAGAAGTCCGTTGCAGACGAAGTTGACGTCACTTCATGTCTTCAATAGTTGTGGACCCTCTGATGGCTAGTTAGACCAATTCTGAACTTTTAGGTGCGTTTACAAATATTGCAACGGAAATTCCCATCTGCATTTGTTGGTTCATGACGACTAAGATGTCGCCGTTCTGCAGCCCGGTTAATCTCGATATTGAGCCACTTTGCCCCTGTGCGGCACATATATTGCTAGGGAATTATTAAGCTTAGCTTATCCTAGCACACGGTTTTGTTAGAATAGATGTTCTTACTAAACGGTCACCCACTTCAGTTTTCAGTTTAGAACAAGTTCATCGGTTCTTAACTTCGATGATATAACGCGAAATGGTGCTCTCAATGATGTCACTGGACATAATTATTTTTTAAATGGTGACACTTCTGCTATACTTTCCTATGTTTCTCTTTGCCTGTCCCAAGTCTCCGGCCTCTGTCTGTCTGTCTGTCTGTCTGTCTGTCTCTCTCTCTCTCTCTCTCTCTCTCTATATATATATATATATATATATATATATATATAGTTTCAGTTTTGTATTCGTCTCTGTTTCTCAGTCACTCTGTCTCTGTTAATCTGTCTGTCTGTCTGTCTGTCTGTCTGTCTGCTGTCTGTCTCTCTCTCTCTATATATATATATATATATATATATATATATAAAGTTAAAAGAAAGGAAATGAATCCGACAGTATATATATATATATATATATATATATATATATATATATATATATATATATACTGTCGGATTCATTTCCTTTCTTTAACTTTATATATATATATATATATATATATATATATATATATATAGAGAGAGAGAGAGAGAGAGAGAGAGAGGGGTGAGAGAGAGAGACAGTGAGAGGGGAGAGAGAGACAGACAGACAGACAGAGAGACAGACGGACTGAGTGACAGAGAAACAGAGACGAATACAAAACTGGAACTGATATATATATATATGTATATATATATATATAGAGAGAGAGAGACAAACAGACAGACAGAGACAAAGAGACAGAGAGCGAGACAGAGAGAGACAGAGGGGGAGCAGAGAGAGAGAGAGAAGAGGAAGTGAAGCAGAAATAACAGATCAATCAATGATATGACACAATCCTAACGTTAATTTGATTTTTTAACTGACTGCCTTATTAGTTCTGCCCACACACAACTATAATATATATATATATATATATATATATATATATATATTATATTAACAATCCAACACATAATATACTATAAAAACTAGATATTTAACGAAGGACAACCTTGAATAAATGCACGCATGCGCGTTTATTGATGGATACAAAAACTAACGTCCATGCTGCTCCCCCCTCCCCTTCCTTTCAAATACACAGAGAGTGACTATGCGCATGCGCGTACAAAGATGAAGCGAAATGAATAAATAGAATTATTTTCTATACATGACCTGTTAACATTCCATGGCACGAGACACACGCCATTTTTTTAAGGATAAATCGTCGTTTGAAGACCTCGATGAGAGAGATGGAAATCGCGAACGGGATTGAGTGGATAACAAGGAGGATGCATGCAGCTGGGATGCACTCAGATTTGGGGGTGGGGGGTTGTTGGGATTACTAGGGAGGGAGGGAGAGTAAGGATGGATGGATGGATGGATGGTTGGACCTTCGTCCAATATCTTTGGTCTACTGTTTTTTTTTTGTTTGGTTTTTGGTTTTTTAGTTACTCGGTTTTTGTTCTTTGTTTATTTAATCGTATTTTTGCAATTATTTTGTGAATTTGATTCTTTTTCTTTTTGAGTTTTTTTTATTTTTTATTCTTATCCGTAAATCTGAACTTTTTTTTCTCTTTTCGTTTCTGTCTTTCTCTGTCTTTCTCTCTCTCCCCCCCCCTATCTCTCTCTCTCTTCTCCTCTCTCTCTCCCCCCCTCTCTCTCTCTCTCTCTCTCAGCCTTCCTCCTTTTATTTTTTTCTCTTTCTCTCTCTCAGCCTTCCTCCTTTTATTTCTCTCTCTCTCTCCTCTTCTCCTCTCTTCTCTCTTTCTGCATCTCTCCAATTTCCTTTATCTTATAACTCTCTATCATCCTCTCTATTTATTACGCTACCCTCTCAATCTCCCTTCCAACTTTTTATTTCTCTCGTCTCTCTCTCCTTTCTCTCAATCTACTCCCCAATTCCCTTTATTATCTTCTCTCTCTCTCTCTCTCTCTCTCTCTCTCTCTCTCTCTCTCTCTCTCTGTTTATCTCTAATCGTATTTTGCAATTAATTTTGTGAATGTTGATTCTTTTTTTTAGAGGTTTTTTATTTTTATTCTTATCCGTAAAATCTTAACTTTTTTTCTCTTTTCGTTTCTGTCTGTCTGTCTCTTCTTCTCTGTCTCTCTCTCTCTCTCTCTCTCAGCCTTTCCTCCTTTTATTTTTTCCTCTTTCTGCTCTCTCAGCCTTCCTCCTTTTATTTTTTTTCTTTCTCTCTCTCAGCCTTCCTCCTTTTATTTTTTTCTCTTTCTTCTCTCTCAGCCTTCCTCTCTTTTATCTCTCTCTCTCTTCCTTTCTCTCTTCTCTCTTCTCTCTCTATCTGCAATCTCTCCATTCCCTCATTCTTATCACTCTCTCTATCATCCCTCCTCTATTTATTACTCTACCCCTCCTCAATCTCCTCCTTCTCTTTTTATTTCTCTCTCTCCTCTCTCTACTCTCTTCTCTTCTCACATCTCTCCTATTCCCTTTATATTTTTCTCTCTCCCACCCTCTCCCTTTATTACTCTTTCTCTTCTCTTTCTCTCTCTCGTCTCTCTCTCTCTCTCTTCTCTCTCTCTCTCTCTCTCTCTCTGTCTCTCTCTCTCTCTCTCTCTCTCTTCCTTGTTTATCTAATCGTATTTTTGGCAATTATTTTGTGAATTTGATTCTTTTTCTTTTTGAGTTTTTTTATTTTTTATTCTTATCCGAAAATCTGAACTTTTTTTCTCTTTTCGTTTCTGTCTGTCTATCTGTCTATCTGTCTCTCTCTCTCTCTCTCTGTCTCTCTGTCTCAGCCTTCCTCCTTTTATTTTTTTCTCTTTCACTCTCTCAGCCTTCCCTCCTTTTATTTATTTTTTTTCTCTCCTCTCTCGTCTCTCTCTCTTTCTGCATCTCTCCAATTCCTTTTATCTTATCACTCTCTATCATCCCTCTCTATTTATTACTCCTACCCCTCTCAATCTCCCTTCCTCTTTTTATTTCTCTCTCCTCTCTCTCTTTCTCAATCTCTCCCATTCCCTTTTATATTATTCTCTCTCTCTCTCTCTCTCTCTCTCTCTCTCTCTCTCTCTCTCCTCTCTCTCTCTCTCTCTCTTCCTTCCTTGTTTATTTAATCGTATTTTTTGCAATTATTTTGTGAATTTGATTCTTTTTTTAGAGGTTCTTTATTTTTTATTCTTAATCCGTAAATCTGAAACTTTTTTTAATTTTTTAATTTTATTTTCATTTCTGTCTTTCTTTCTTTTATTTCACTTCCTGCATTTTTGTTTAGTTTTTCTTTCTTTTCCGCATTCATATTTCTGTTTGTTTTTCCTCTTTTCTTTCATTCTCATTCTCTCTCTCTCTCTCTCTCTCTCTCCTCTTTTTTATTTTCTCTCTCTCAGTCCTCTCTCTCTCTCCTCTCTCTCCTCTCTCTTCTCTCTCATCTCTCTCTCTTGTTCATCTTTCTGTTTTGTTTTTTCTTCTTTCTTTCATTCTCTATCTACTTTCATTTTAATCTATCACATTAAACGTTATTATTTCCGCAATATATTCGTTATTTTATTTTTATCTTTTTTTTTTTTTTGATAAACATTTGTTTTTAGCTGGTCTTTTCATTTCTATTTTTATTCCTAAAATCCGAATGATCTTTCCCTTTCTCCATTCTTCCTTCTTTTTCTTTCTTTTTTTTATATTTTCATTGTCATAATCTCAAAATATTTGAAAAGGGGATAGACTCCCTCGCTGATTGGCTGATACCGATATTAGGCCGCCCCGACGACTTTACTTACTTACCTCTCTTTCTCCCTATCTGTTTCTTATCATCTCTCATTCTATAATATATCTGTTCTATAACACTTCTCTATTAGATATATCTTCATTATTACACACTCTCGCCCCTCAATCCCTCCTCTCTCTCCTTCCTCCTTCCCCTCTCTCTCTCTCTCTCTCTCTCTCTCTCTCTCTCTCCTCTCCCTTATTCCCATCTTTCTGTTTGTTTTTTCCTTCTTTTTCTTTCATTCTCGCTATCTACTTTCATTTTATCTATCACATTAAACGTTATTATTCCCAATATATTCGTTATTTTATTTTTATCTCGTTATTTTTTTTTGATAAAACATTTGTTTTAGCTGGTCTTTTATTTCTAATTTTTATTCCTAAATTCCGAATACCTTCCTTTTCTCCATTCTTCCTTCTTTTCTTTCTGTTTTTTTATATTTTCATTGTCATAATCTCAAAATATTTGAAAAGGGGATAGACTCCCTCGCTGATTTGCTGATACCGACATTAGGCCGCCCCGACGACTTTACTTACTTACCTCTCTTTCTCCCTATCTGTTTCTTATCATCTCTCATTCTTATAATATATCTGTTCCATAACACTTCTCTATTAATATATCTTCATTATTACAAACAACTCTCCCCCTCAATCCCTCCTCTCTCTCTCCTCCTTCCTCTCTCTCTCTCTCTCTCTCTCTCCTCTCTCCTTCTCTCTCTCTCTCTCTCTCTCCTTATTTCAATCTTTCTGTTTGTTTTTCTTCTTTTCTTTCATTTTCTATCTACTTTCCATTTATCTATTCAACATTAAACGTTGTATTATTCCGTAATATATTCGTTATTTTAATTTCTATCTATTTTTTTTGATAACAGTTTGTTTTAGGCTGGTCTTTCATTTGCAAATTTTTATTCCTAACTCCCGAATACCTTTCTTTTCTCTATTCTTCCTAGTCTTTTCTTTCTTTCCTTTTTTTTTTTCATATGTATAATCCAACTTTAAAAAATAATATTTATCTCTCCTTTACTTTTATTCTTCTTTTGTATCGATATTTATCAAGCAATTTCTTTCTTTTTTTCCTTGATTTGGCACTTTTGCAAATCATGTTCTACTCTCTTCCTTCACAAATATATTTTAGTCTGAACATAGTAGTTCTTTCTTTACTACCTCTCTTTCCTCTTGTATCTAGTATATAGTTCCTAATTATACCCCCTCTCTCTGTCTGTCTCTGTCTGTCTCTCTCTCTCTCTCTATTGGAAGCGTCTTTGGTTTCTCGATATTTACTTTTTAGCATCTTATGTCTTTTACATTTTGCATCGACGTATTTTTTGTGAATCTTCTTTTTTTAGTCATTTATTCTAATCCTTGTCCGCTCTGTCTCTGTCTCTGTCTCTGTCTCTGTCCTCTGTCTCTCTCTCTCTCTCTCTCGCTCTCCTCATCTTCTTCTCTCTCTCTCTCTGACTTTCCCGAACCAACGCTGTACATTAATCTACAGAATGGTCCGAAAGTCGTGTCACCCACTAACATATTGTTTAATTTTCATTATATTTTTTTTAAACCTAAAATATATGAATGTTTTAATAATATAATATGAGTTATGTAATTAATTTACCTCTAAAAAAGCAATATGTAGGGAGTGACTAGACTTTCCGACCATGCTGTACATTAATCTACAGAGTGGTCGGAAAGTCTTGTCACCCTTACATATTTTCATTATTTTTTTGTTTTTATTAATATATATGAAGTTATGTATTATGTTCTATAATAGTTTCCTTAAATAATATTTTCTCCTTAAATATTTTCTTACTACCCCTCATCTCTTCTCTCCTCTCTCTCTCTCTCTCTCCCTCTCTCTCTCTTCTCTCTCCTCTCTCTCTCTCTCTCTCTGTGTGTGTGTTTCTGATTATCCCTCTTTCTATAATATATCTATTCCATACTACTCTATTAATATGTTCTTCATTACTACACGCTCTTCGCCTCAATCCCTCCCTCTCCTCCCCCCCCCTCCACTTCTCTCTCTCTCTCTCTCTCTCACCTCTCTCTCTCTCTCACAACACACACACTCTCACAACACATCCATACACTTTAATATATAGTTTCCTATCAATAACTCCTAGCTATCTGCTGTCTTTATTACCCTGTCCATTCACTAAAATATATCTGATCCATATGACCTCTCTTTCTCTCATATCTCTATTCTATACTTCCTCTGTCATCCCCCAATATCTAAACCCGCGTTTATACCTTTTTCTATCGTATCTGCTGATGATTCTGTAATGCATCTATCATATTGACGTTATCTTATATATATATAATATAACAAAGGATGACCATAATCGTTTCAAGCACTTATACGAATTTTTAATATATATATATTAAATTATATATTATATATATATTAATATTGTATGGGAATTTTTTGTTTTTTTTTTACAATAGAAGGGGGGTTAAAGGGAAAAAACGAATTGCATGCTGACATAGTTTCGATCCTCGCTCAACAGAGCTAAATATCGAGGATAAATAGAAATACCGGTAAATGGGACGAGTAAGAGAATAAGAAAAGAAAGAAGAATAAAAGCAATTCTCTTTTCTTTACCTCAAAAGGGGGAGGGGAGAAAGATTTGCTTAAAATTGATGATAATATTCAAACCAAAGTAGAGCCCCTCGGTCTTTGTTTACAAAGAAACAGGTTTATTGGTACAGATATATCAATGTTTTCAAAATTTTTGAGGTGGTAAAAAGAGTGTGACTTGCTTCTCAACTGAGAGAACGCAGTCAACACTAAATGAATTGGTCGCAATTGGGGTTATTTATGAGGTGCTGCACCGTATAGAGGAACCATAAAGTATTCCTTAGTAGCCANCCTCTCCTCCTCTCTCTCCCTCTCTCCTCTCTCTCTCACCAGCCCTTCCTCCTTTTATTTTTCTTTTCTTCTCTCTCTCACCAGCCCCTTCCTCTTTATCTTTCTCTCTCCTCTCTCTCTTCTCTCTCGTCTCTCTTCTCTGGCATCTCTCCAAATTTTCCTTTATCTATCTATAACTCGTCTATCATCCCTGCTCATTTATTACGCTCACCCCTCATCAATCTCCCTTCCACTTTTATTCTCTCTCGTCTCTCTCTCTTTCTGTCATTCTCTCCCATTCCCTTATATTTTCTCTCTCTCTCTCTCTCTCTCTCTCTCTCCTCTCTCTCTCTCTCTCTCTCTCTCTCCTCCTTGTTTATTCTTAATCCGTATTTTGCAATTAATTTTTTGTGAATTTGATTCTTTTTTTTGAGGTTTTTCTATTTTATTCTTATCCGTAAATTCTTAACTTTTTCTTCTTTTCGGTTTCTGTCTGTCTGTCTCTCTCTCCTCTGTCTCTCTTTCTAGCCTTCCTCCTCTCTTTCTCTTCTCCTCCACTTTCCTCCTTTTATTTTTTCTGCTTTCTGCCTCTCAGCCTTCCCTCCTTTTATTTTTTTCTCTTTCTCTCTCTCAGCCTTCCTCCTTTTATTTTTCTCTTTCTCTTTCACTTCCCTTATCTCTCTCTCTCTTCTTCTTTCATCCTCTCTCTCTCATGCATCTTCTCTGCAATCTCTGCCATTCACCTCATCTTATCACTCTCATCATCACCTCCTCTATTTATTACTCTAACCCCTCTCATCTCCCTTCCTCTTTTTATTTCTCTCTCTCTCTCGCTCTCTTCTCTTTCTCAATCTCTCCTATTCCCTTTATATTTTTCTCTCTCCCAACCCTCTCGCCTTTTATTACTCTTTTCTTCTCTCTCTCTCTCTCTTTCTCTCTCTCTCTCTTCTCTCTCATCTCTCTCTCTCTCTCTCTCTCTCTTCTTCCTTAGTTTATCTAAATCGTATTTTGCAATTATTTGTGAATTTGATTCTTTTTCCTTTTTTTTTTTGAGTTTTTTTCATTTTTTATTCTTATCCGAAAATCTGAACTTTTTTTTTCTCGTTTCGTTTCTTGTCTGTTCTATTCTGTCTTATCTGTCTCTCTCTCTCTCTCTCTGTCTCTCTGTCTCAGCCTTCCTCCTTTTATTTTTTCTCTTCACTCTCTCAGCCTTTCCTCCTTTTATTTATTTTTTCCTCTCTGCTCTCTCGTCTCTTCTCTTTCTGCATCTCTCCAATTCCTTTATTCTTATCAACTCTCTCATCATCCCTCTCTATTTTATTACTTCTACCCTTTCTCAATCTCCCCTTCCTCTTGTTTATTTTGCTCTCTCTCTCTCTCTTTCTCAACTCTTCCCATTTCCCTTTATATTTTCTCTCTCTCTCTCTCTCTCTCTCTCTCTCTCTCTCCTCTCTCCGTCTCTCTCTCTACCTCTCTCTTCCTTCCTTGATTTATTTAAATCGTATTTTTTGCATTATATTTGTGAATTTGACTTCTTTTTTTTAGAGCTTCTTTATTTTTGATTCTTATGCCGTAATCTGAAACTTTTTTTATTATTTTAATTTTTTATTTCATTTCTGTCTTCTTTCTTTATATTTCACTTCCTGCATTTTTGTCTTAGTTTTTCTTTCTTTTATTGCCGCATTCATATTTCTGTTTTTTTTCTTCTTTTCTTTCATTCTCTAATCCTCTCTCTTCTCTCTCTCTTCTCTCTCCCTCTTTTTATTTTCTCTCTCTCTTCTCTCTCTCTCTCTCTCTCTCTCTCTCTCTCTCTCCTCTCTTCTCTCCTTGTTCATCTTTCTGTTTGTTTTTCTTCTTTCTTTCATTCTCTATCTACTTTCATTTTATCTATCACATTAAAACGTTATTATTCGCAATATATTCGTTATTTTATTTTTATCTTTTTTTTTTTTGATAACATTTGTTTTAGCTGGTTTCATTTCTAATTTTTATTCCTAAATCGCGAATATCTTCCGCTTTTCTCCATTCTTCCTTCTTTTCTTTCTTCTTTTTTTATATTTTCATTTGTCATAATCTCAAAATATTTGAAAAGGGGATAGACTCGCCTCGCTGATTGGCTGATACGCATATTAGGCCGCCCGACGACTTTACTTACTTACCTCTCTTTCTCCCTATCTGTTTCTTATCATCTCTCATTCTATAATATATCTGTTTCTATAACACTTCTCTTATTAATATATCTTCATTATTACACACACTCTCCCCTCAATCCCTCCTCTCTCTCCTTCCTCCTTCCCCTCTTCCTCTCCTCTCTTCTCTCTCTCTCTCTCTCTCTCTCTCCTTATTCATCTTTCTGTTTGTTTTTCTTCTTTTCTTTCATTTCTCTATCTACTTTTCATTTTATCTATCACATTAAACGTTATTATTCCCAATATATTTCGTTATTTTATTTTATCTTTTTTTTTTGATAACATTTGTTTTAGTCTGGTCTTTTATTTCTAATTTTATTCCTTAAATCCGAATACCTTCCCTTTTCCATTCCTTCCTTCTTTTCTTTCTGTTTTTTTTATATTTTCATTGTCATAATCTCAAATATTGAAAAAGGGGGATAGACTCCTCGCTTGATTTCGCTGATACCGACATTAGGGCCGCCCCGACGAACTTTCTTAACTTACACTCTTCTTTCTCCTATTCTGTTTTCTTATCATCTCTCATTCTATAATAATACTCGTTCCATAACACTTCTCTATTAATATATCTTATTATTAAACAACACTCTCCCCCCTCATCCCTCCTCTCTCTCTCTCTCCTCTCTCTCTCTCTCTCTCTCTCTCCTCCTCTCTCCTTTATTCATTTTCTGTTTGTTTTTCTTCTTTTCTTTCATTTTCTATCTACTTTCATTTTATCTTTATCACATTAAACGTTAATTATTATTCGTAATATATTCGTTATTTATTTCTATCTTTATTTTTTTCTATGAACATTTGTTTTAGCTGGTCTTTCATTTTCTTAATTTATTCCTAAATCCGAATACCTTCTTTTTCTCTATTCTTCCTTCTTTTCTTCTCCTTTTTTTTTTTTCATTGTCATAATCTCAACTTTAAAAATAATATTTATCTCTCCTTTACTTTATTCTTTCTTTGTTATCGATTTATTTATCAAGCAATTTCTTTCTTTTTTTCCTTGATTTGCACTTTTGCAAATCATGTTTTACTCTCCTGCCTTCACAAATATATTTTAGTCTGAACATCAGTTCTTTCTTTATACCCTCTTCCTCTTGTATCTAGTATATATTCCTAATTATACCCCTCTCTCTGTCTGTCTCTGTCTCTGTCTCTCTCTCTCTCTCTATTGGAGCGTCTTTGTTTCTCGATATTTACTTTTAGCATCTTATGTCTCTTTTACATTTTGCATCGACGTATTTTTGTGAATCTTCTTTTTTTTAGTCATTTATCTAATCCTTGGCCTCTGTCCTCTGTCTGTCTGTCTCTGTCTCTGTCTCTCTCTCTCTCTCTCTCTCTTCTCCTCTTCTCTCTCTCTCTCTCTCTGACTTTCCGACCACGCTGTACATTAATCTACAGAATGGTCCGAAAGTCGTGTCACCCTAACATATTGTTTTAATTTTCATTATTTTTTTTAAACCTAAAATATATGAATGTTTTAATAATATAATATGAGTTATGTAATTATTTTACCTCTAAAAAAGCAATATGTAGGGGTGACTAGACTTTCCGACCATGCTGTACATTAATCTACAGAGTGGTCGGAAAGTCTTGTCACCCTTACATATTTTCATTATTTTTTTGTTTTATTAATATAATATGAGTTATGTAATTATTTTCTATAATAGTTCCTTAATAATATTTCCTTCCTATATATTTTACTACCCCTCTCTCTTTCTCCCTCTCTCTCTCTCTCTCTCTCTCTCTCTCTCTCTCTCTCTCTCTCTCTCTCTGTGTGTGTGTTTCTGATTATCCCTCTTTCTATAATATATCTATTCCATACTACTCTATTAATATGTTCTTCATTACTACACGCTCTTCCCTCAATCCCTCCCTCTCCCCCTCCACTCTCCTCTCTCTCTCTCTCCTCTCTCTCTCTCTCTCTCTCTCACACACACACACTCTCACACACATCCATACACTTTAATATATCAGTTCCTATCTAACTCTCTAGCTATCTGTTCTTTATTACCTGTCATTCACTAATAAATCTGATCCATATAACCTCTCTCTCTCATATCTCTATTCTATACTTCCTCTCATCCCCCAATATCTAACCCCCGTTTATCCCTTTCTTATCATCTGCTTGATGATTTCTGTATGCATCTATCATTTGACGTTTTTTATATATATAATTAACAAGGATGACCATAATCGTTTTCAACACTTTATACGAATTATATTATATATATATATATATATATATATATATATATATATTGTATGGGAATTTTTTTTTTTTTTACAATAGAAGGGGGGTTAAAAGGGAAAACGAAATTGCATGCTGACTAGTTTCGATCCTCGCTCAACAGAGCTAAATATCGAGGATATAGAATAACGGTAAATGGGACGAGTAAGAAAATAAAAAAAGAAGAAAATAACAATTTCTTCTTTACCTCAAAAGGGGGAGGAGAGAAGATCTAAAGATTTGATAATATTCAAACCAAGTAAGCCCTCTCTTTGTTTACAAAGAACAGGTTTATTGGTCAGAATATACAATGTTTTCAAAATTTTTGAGGTGGTAAAAAGAGTGTGACTTGCTCTCAACTGAGAACCAGTCAACACTAATGAATTGGCCGCAATTGGGGTTATTTATGAGGTGCTCACCTATAGAGGAACCAAAGTATTCCTTAGTACATCGTTCGGACCGACGATTCCATTTCTAATCTTCGTGGGGACATGTTGCTTAATTCGGGAATCCAATCGCTGGTTTGTTCTTCCTATGTAATGAAAACCGCAAATACATTTGTATGCATAAATTATAGAGTTATTAAACACAGATTTTTTTCCATACAATGAATCTTTTAGGAGGTCTTTTTAAGCATTAATATATATATATATATATATATATATATAATATATATATATATATATATATATATATATATATATCTTAAGTATACTTCCATGTTGTCCGAAAATCTCATGATGCATATTTCTTTAAGCTGCGTGATATGACCAATGATCAATAGCAATTCTTTTTATTTTATCATTTTTCAGGGGAATTGCTTAACCCCTTCCTCACCCCAACAACAGGTCAGCACTTCCAAATCGAATGACCAATTTTCAATACTTCCCACTCCATCTATGATCGATATCTACAATGCCAAAAAAATTAAACCCATTCATTACACACATATAATGTGTATGTATGTGTATTTCTGTGTATTTTATATACGAGGATGGATTAATAAATTCATAGCATGATATTTTGTTATTAACTGAATATTTATGTGAAATTTTCTGTGTATAATGTTTGTTCTTTATGAATAATATTAACCATCAACCTACGGGCATTGATAAAGAAGGAGATTATGTTGAAAAAATAAATATTTGATATGTAAAATATAATGGTGTTTTAATCATTAAGCTTGGAATTATTTATAACAATCACACACGTATACACAAAACTACACAGACATACACACACACACACACACATATATATACTATATATATATATATATATATATATATATATATATATATATATTTTCAGGGATTGACATTTTCTTGACATTTTCTCGATTTGTTTAGCCTTACATTTGAACATATATGCCCGCCTAAATTCATTAATTATTAACTAATTAATTTTCAAAATTTTGGTATGACTTCAATTAAGCACATATCCTCCAAAGATTGTCGGCTAAAAGCCATATCAAATAAACACAGTGTTTATTTGTTTGTTTGTTTGTTTTGTTTTACGGCATATCAACCTCAGTGGGTCATTTAATGCCGATAAATTTTTGAAATAAATCAATTCTTAATGGATAATAGAATTTTTTTTTCCTAAATACATTTTTCTATTTAACCCATAAGGGGACCCTAACAGGTACTACCACTCCGGGTCAGAGTGAACCAGGGAGAAAATGGTGATGAAGGGGTGCTCCAATTCCCCAAACCTCCAAAACTGGAACCTCACCATCGGATAGAGTTTAACGTCATTCCCAGGACATGTAGACCCTCAGTCACAGCCTTCTAGCACCCATATGATAAAAAGGGGTTGGGGCTTGCCATAAAGGACAGTGTTTATTTACGTACTTTCATATATATATATATATATATATATATATATATATATATAGACTCAGCCTTAAGAAAAAAAATTGTATATATAAAAACTCAGCTATTAATGTATAATGTATAATACTTAAAATGGACACACGCATATAAATACATATATGTCAATAATATATGACACACAGACATGTATGTATACGTGTATACGTTCATGTATGCGCGTATATGTATGTGTTTATTCGTGATATGATTGTAATCACAAATTAGAATGTATGAATACGTGTATATATGTATGTATGTATGTATGTATGTATGATACGCTGATTTATGTGTACTATTAAATATAAATATATATCATGGCTGTGATAGGGGTCGTCTGACCACTAACCCCATATTCTGTACGGCTTTGTTACTATGGAAACGGGAGAGCTTATGACAAAAAATGAAATGAAAAAAAAAATAATCCCCCTCCTTTTGTTGTATTCATACGCACAGGCAGTGATTGTGTCCGTGCGCATGCCCAGGACGAGAAAAAAAGATTGAAAAAAATGAATGAATAAATAATAAAACATCAAGAGAGGGAAAATTCTTGACTAGTGATGATTCAACATTTTGAAAAGAGACACTGTTACAAAAAATCTTTGCATATTTTCACATATGTACAAATGTATATATTATATATATATATATATATATATATTATATATATATATGTGTGTGTGTGTGTGTGTGTGTGTGTGTGTGTGTGTGCATTGAATCATATTTTTGAAAAAGGAATTTAATTTAATACTTAATTAATTAATTACTTTAAGAGTTGTGAATAATTTTGTCTTTAAAATTGAAAATAAGTAACTTAAAAATTTAAATTGAAGCTTTTAATTTTAATGTTGAAAGGTTATTAAAATCCAAGTGCATAGACTGCTATTGGGAGCCAAAATATGCAATATATACACACATACACACACACACACACATATATATATATACATATATATATAGAGAGAGAGAGATAGATATATAGATAGATTTATTGATATATAGAGAGATTGATAGGGAGAGATTGATAGATAGATAGATAGATAGATTGATAGAGATTAATAGAGAAAGATTGATATAGAGAGAGATTGATTGATAGAGAGATTGGTAGATAGATAGATAGAGAGAGAGAGATTTGATAGATATATAGATAGAGAGAGAGATGATTGATAGAGATAATAGATTGATGATAGAAGAGAGATTGATATAAAAAAGATTGATAGATAGATAAATAGATTAATAGATAGACAGATGATATATATATATATATAGAGAGAGAGAGAGAGAGAGAGAGAGAGAGAGAGAGAGAGAGAGAGAGAGAGAGAGAGATTGATATAGAGATTGATTGAGAGATGGATAGAGAGATTGATAGATAGATAGATAGATAGAGAGAGAGGAGAGATGAGAGAGAGAGAGAGAGAGAATTGATTAGAGATAGATAGATAGATAGATATAGATGATTGATTGATAGATAGATAGAGTGATAGATAGATAGATAAATAGATTGATTTATAGATAGATAGATAAATTGATTGATAGATAGAGATTGATAGATAGATAGATTGATAGATAGAGAGATTGATATAGATAGATAGAGAGATTGATAGATAGAGAGATTGATAGATAGATAGATAGAAGATTGATTGATAGATAGATAGATAGATAGATAGATAGATAGAGATTTGATAAATAGATAAATTGATTGATAGATAGATAGGAGATAGATCGATAGATAGATAGATAGATATCGATATATAGTCAACGACGAGATAATTAGTACACCCATCAATTTTGAATATATCTATCCATTTCTCAGAACGTAATGTCTGTATGATGCTATGTTTTTTTAGTTGTTAATAAGAACCAACAAAGGAATATCATATTTTATTTTCAGAACAATAGGTTAAGTATACCAAATTTGACAGGCGAATTATGCAAAATTGAAAAAGACCAAATTATTCGTACAGTAGAAAGTATCGTTCTAAATTAATTTATCCGTATAAGTCTTCTTCTAAGTAGAAGTAATTTACATAATCATTTTATCCGTGAATCCGACTAGACTATTTGTTCAGTTGATAACATATTTTTGATAATTCCAGCAAAGAACATCACATAGTGCATAGAGTTTCACCATCGTTATTCTTAATATAGACAATAAACTAAAAGGAAAAAACTCTTCACATTTATATAGAACTAGAAGCAGCTACCCGGCGTTGCCTGTGTAGAATGGAGATAATAAAAATTTAGTCCTGAAGATCCACTGATTATTTTAGTTTTCCATAATTTATTTGTTTATGTTTTAATTACGAACGCAACCAATGACTTTCCTTTCTCTTACTATTCAAATCCTATTTTTTTTGTAAATTTCTTCATGAATATAGATAAAATTTAATTATTTTTGCTCAAAAAGCAAGATCTGGTAATAGTGAATGTGTATATATATTTACTTTGTCGTTAACTGTTTTATTTTTATAGTTTCATCCGGACGATAACAAATGTTACATAATCTATGCATAGATTATTGTCAACCCCCTGTATTTCTGAAGGGATGGCCCCTTTTCATATCACGGGCGGGACTTTCCATGGAATATTACAGAAAGCCCGCGAAATACGTGAAGTCACGTGGGACCTGGTTGGCTCTCAGTTTCAGCTTGGACGTCAGGCAGAGAAGATATATCTACTTTAGCTGGAGCTCACTGCAGACGTGCGTTGTTTAGTTAGAAAAATATGTTTAGTTAAGTAAATAAAGGTTTAAATAAATAATATGGTTTTGTGGTTAATGAATGTCTTGGCAACAAGACTGACCTAGAAGAAGAAATGAATCAAGGACGACCAACCAGCAAGAACAGAGACGTTAGAAGAGACGCTAGAAGAAGAACGTAAGATACCAAAGATGAACAGAAGAATAATAGAAGTAAAGAAAGGGTATACAACACAAAGTGATGGGTATTGAAGTCAGTCAGTCAGTATACTGTTGGTTTGGGCAACAACTGATCTAGTGCCCAAGACAACTGGTACTTATGGAATGTATTAATAATATATATCTATAGATATAAATAAAATAATTTGTAAATAAATAAATCAACATTTGAATCCTAGGCCATTCATGTATTTGGGTGATTCCATTCCTTGAGTCCTGATTGACTGTGTAGGGACCCGGTTTGTTTGGGGAGTGTGTGGTTGAAGAGTTGAAGATACGAGTTATGGGTCCCCACAATTTATATGTATAAGACTACGGAAATGAAGTTTCCATAGAAAACAAAAGAAGAAGACAAAATTGATAAAGGAAACAAACTTTATATACATTAATTTACAATTGGTATATTCAATTGTTCTTTCAGTGGCGTTGCAGTCTGTATGTGTCTGTACATAGTTGTGTGTGACAAGTGTGACATGTATTGTTTATATTAGTGCATAGAGTTCCACCATCGTTATTCTTACGATAACAAATGTTACATAATCTATGCATAGATTATTGTCAAACCCCTGTATTTCTGAAGGGATGGCCCCTCTTTCATATCACGGGCGGGGCTTTCTATGGAACATTACAGAAAGCCCGCGAAATACGCGAAGTCACGTGGAACCTGGTTGGCTCTCAGTTCCAGCTTGGTCGTCAGACAGATAAGGCCTATCTGCTTTAGCTGGAGCTCACTGCACACGCGCGTTGTGTTTAGTTAGAAAAATATGTTTAGTTAAGTAAATAAAGGTTTAAATAAATAATATGGTTTTGTGGTTGATGGATGTCTTGGCAACAAGACTGACCTAGAAGAAGAAATGAATCAAGGACGACCAACCAGCAAGAACAGAGACGTTAGAAGAGACGCTAGAAGAAGAACGTAAGATACCAAAGATGAGCAGAAGAATAATAGAAGTAAAGAAAGGGTATACAACACAAAGTGATGGGTATTGAAGTCAGTCAGTCAGTATACTGTTGGTTTGGGCAACAACTGAACTAGTGCCCAACACAACTGGTACTTATGGAATGTATTAATAATATATATCTGTAGATATAAATAAAATAATTTATAAATAAATAAATCAACATTTGAATCCTAGTCCATTCATGTATTTGGGTGATTCCATTCCTTGAGTCCTGATTGGCTGCTTTGTTTCTATGATGTTATGTGGCTTCATAAATACTCTGGTATTCTGCAGTAGGATTGCAACAAGGTTATATCTGTATTGAGTTACGGCTACTTGTTGACTTGTCTTAACAATCCGACGGTAATTGGAACTTAATTTGATTATGGGGAAGATAAAGAAGCTTAATGTTGACTTGAGACAACGAATTACACTGGTTTACAAGGAAATTGAGACAAGCACAAAAATAGCTGTTTTAACCTAATTTGGGGGTGCAGCTGAATTCAGATTTGAAGTCCGTTTTTACTCATCCCCTCTAGTTTTTTAGATATGCATACTGTATATTTTGTACACATACTGTACATAAAGGCGTATATGCATTCAGGGTTAATTTCTAATATTGTGTGACTTATGTCTTCTTTTTTTACTTCTAACTGTCTGCGGCACTATGAATTGTGTACATTGTGTCATCCAAGTATATTTATTCCGTCAATGTTCTTTATCTATCCTGTTTTATCTGTAATAAGCTGCTGCAACTGTTGAAATATGCACGTACAAACTCTGTATATACTAAAAGGATACTATTTAAAAGTCAGATGTGATAGAGCGAAACTGTTTATAAATTTGAATTCAGCACACCCAAATTAGTAAAAAAAAAAACACACCTATTCACATTCTTGCCTCAGACAAAAAATATTTTTTTGTATTTCAGTGTTATTAACTTCCACAAGTCGGGAGATAGTTACGTCCCTATTTCACACCGCGGTTAGCTATCCCTAGATCTACGATACAGTCCGTTATGAAGAAGTTTAAACAGTTTGGCACAACAAAGAATTTGCCTGGACGTGGAAGGAAACTCAAATTTTCAACGAGAATTGTACAAAAACTGTATCACGAGATTAATATAAGCCCAAGTTTTGTTTTGAAAACAAAAGTCTGGAGACGATGGGTATCAGCGGAAGTAGTCGCACAATACAATGTTGCATTAATAGAATTGTGTTGTGTGGAAACCGACCACGATGAACCTCTCATTGCAAATTGTTGCTCAGTTTAATTTTACTAAAAAGGGTCCTGGATAAAGAAGAGAGAGAGAGAGAGAGAGAGAGAGAGAGAGAGAGAGAGAGAGAGAGAGAGAGAAGGGGAAAAGAACGAGAAAGAAACGAAGAGAAGAGGTAGAGAAAGAAAGAAATAAGAAAGAAAGAAGATAATAGGAGATAGATAGATAGATAGAGAGAGAGAGAGAGAGAAGAGAGAGAGAGACGAAGAGGAAGAATGAAGAGATGAAGGGAGAGGATAGAAAGGGGAGAGAGAAGATAAGGGAAAAGGCGAGAAAGAAAAGAAGAGAAGAGGGAGAGAGAAAGAAAGAAGATAATAGGATAGATAGAGAGATGGGGGAGGGAGAAGGGGAAAGAGCGGGAAAGAAACGAAGAGAAGAGGTAGAGAGAGAAAGAAAGAAAGAAGATAATAGGAGAAGAGAGAGAGAGAGAGAGAAGAGAGAGAGAAGAAGAAGAGAAAGAGATGAGAGAGAGAGAGAGAGAGTGAGAGAGATGGAGTGATGAAATAAAACCGACCTTTATGGACATAATAATGTACAGAATATTTGACACAAGAAAGTTGGAGCTTCTGCATAAAAATCTACAGCCTCCATGACCAAACCAGGTTACATTATGTCGAATTACACTGGTTTACAAAGAAATATTTTTTGTCTGAGGCAAGAATGTGAATAGGTGTTTTTTTTTTTACTAATTTGGATGTGCTAAATTCAAATTTATAAACAGTTTTGCTCTATCACCTCTAGTTTTCTGTCTTTTAAATAGTCTCATTTTAGTATATACAGAGTATATACGTGCTTATTTTAACAGTTGCAGCAGCTTATTACAAATAAAACAGGATAGATAAAGAACATTGACGGAATAAATATACTTGGATGACACAATGTACACAATTCATAGTACCGCAGACAGTTAGAAGTGTGTTTTCTTAGATGATCTGATGTATTTTGCCTCTGGGATGTCCCGCAAGAGCATCCAGCCGAAGTCTCCCATCATGCCAGGGTTCCACTTGCCTTGGTAGTTGCTCTCCATCTTCGTAATGTCTTGGTGGAATCTTTCTCCGTGCTCATCACTCACTGCTCCAAGGTTTAGAGGGAAGAAGTTGAGGTGGGAATGGAGAAAATTAATTTTGAGTGACATTCGGCATCCCAAATCCTCATAAGTCTTTAGCAACTTCTCAATATAGGCTTGGTAATTTGGTACGCGTGTGTTACCAAGGAAGCCACTATAGACTGACTTAAACGCTTCCCATGCTCTCAGTTTCCTGCATAATAACTAAAAAAGAAGACATAAGTCACACAATATTAGAAATTAACCCTGAATGCATATACGCCTTTATGTACAGTATGTGTACAAAATGTACAGTATGCAAATCTAATAAAAACTAGAGGTGATGAGTAAAAACGGATTTCAAATCTGAATTCAGCACCCATAAATTAGCTTAAAACAGCTATTTTTGTGCTTGCCTCAATTTGTTTGTAAACCAGTGTTATTATTCATAATACATTAATACACACTATTTGTTTTCTACATATAAAATATGAACAAAGATTTCTTCTTACCTTTGATCGGAGTGTCTTTAAAACATCTAAACAAGTAGCAAGTAAATGACGAGATAGGTTTTCCATTAAGACATGATGCAACTATTGAGTCAATTTCAGATCCTAAACAAAATTTAAAGAAATAAAACATTGAATTTCTACAGTGAAAAGGACAACAGATTTGAGTCAAAATTTCATAACAAAGAAAGAAGAACGAAAGATATATAGAAATGATTGTTGTTTATTTTTTCAAGCAATACGTAATTAAAAACAACCATAATCCCCTAAAACCGTAACCCAATACTCAAAATGTTAATTCAAAGACTGTAGTTAAACTGTCATTGGGTAACACCCAAAAACTCTCCGTTTTAATTTTCCGACCTAAATCAAAAGTCACCCATATATATATATATATATATATGCGTGTGAGTGGTATTATATATATATATATATATATATATATATATATATATAATATATATATATATATATGTGTGTGTGTGTGGTGTGTGGTGTGTGTATAATACAAGCCTTCAACACTAGAAAAATCACCAATGCAATTCGTTTCCTAAGCTTCTTTTTAGTAAATGGTCGTCCTCGACTCGATGGACAAACATAATTATATATTTATATTCAAATTACAGTCATTTCTGCTTATGTTCCCTTCTCCGAGGTATGGCTTAAATATTAGGGCAGATAGGGCTTTTTGGCAACTAGAAGGATAACTGAAAGAATTGAAAGCTACTATCAATATATGATGATCCAGAGTGACAAGATCAGGTTCTTCATTTCCCATGTCTTATGGAAAAAGTATGAGGCCTGCAGTGGTCTCAGAATGGACTGAAATGGTAATAGATAGATAGATAGATAGATAGATAGATTGCGGACATACCGGGAAAGATAGATAGATAGATAGATAGATAGATAGATAGATAGATAGATTGATAGCGGACATACTGGGATAGATAGATAGATAGATAGATAGCAGACATACTGGGATAGATAGATAGATAGATAGATAGATAGATTACATAATGGGAACGATAGATAGATAGATAGATAGATAGATAGATAGCGGACATACTGGGATAGAGGGATAGATAGATAGATAGCAGACATACTGGGAAAGATAGATAGATAGATAGATAGAGAGAGAGAGAGACAGAGACAGAGACAGAGACAGAGACAGAGAGACAGAGAGACAGAGAGATAGATAAGTAAAGTTTGAAAACATGTCTGAAAGGAGTGAAAGGAGAAAAGTTTTGAAGATTAGATTGACATGTTTCTAGCGTCATCAGAATATTAATCAATTCATTACCAAAACAAAAGAATGTATATATTGTTTTTTATTTTTTCTATTTTTTCTATGTTGACAAACTGAGAAACATTTTATTCCAAGTGTAAAATAGAAAAATAAACATTATCTCCCTTGTAATATAGATTGTTTTTTTATTTATAAATATATTTGCATTATGAGGAGGCTGGACTCCTAGTGAAACATGGCAATTTAATTTTCCAAGTGTGGTGACCTGATTTCTTGAAATAATGACCACAATATTGTCCATTATGATACGTTAACATAATCATTCCCAAAATTTCACACCACTACCCACAATAAACACCATTACCCACATTAAACATCCATTTTCTATAACATCCCGTGTTTGTCTACCTTTCTCCATATATATATATAATATATATATATGTGTGTGTGTGTGTGTGTGTGTGTGTGTGTGTGTGAGAGAGAGAGAGAGAGAGAGAGAGAGAGAGAGAGAGAGAGAGAGAGAGAAGGGAAATATTGTCCATTATGATACGTTAACATAATCCTTCCCAAAATTTCACACCACTACCCACAATAAACACCATTACCCAAATTAAACATCCATTTTCTATAACATCCCGTGTTTGTCTACCTTTCTCCATATATATATATATATATGTGTGTGTGTGTGTGTGTGTGTGTGTGAGAGAGAGAGAGAGAGAAGGAAATATTGTCCATTATGATACGTTTAACATAATCATTCCCAAAATTTCACACCACTACCCACAATAAACACCATTACCCCAAATTAAACATCCATTTTCTATAACATCCCGTGTTTGTCTACCTTTCTCCATATATATATATGTTTGTGTGTGTGTGTGTGCGAGAGAGAGAGAGAGAGAGAGAGAGAGAGAGAGAGAGAGAGAGAGAGAGAAGGAAAAGACAGTCTGGAAAATGAAATTGCCATGTTTCACTAGGAGTCCAGTCTCCTCAAAATGCAAATAAATCTACAAATAATAAAAACAATCTATATTACAAGGGTGATAATGTTTGTTTTTCTATTTCACATTTGGAATAAAATCTTTCTCAGTTTGTCAACATAGAAAAAACAAAAACTAAAAAAAACTAAAATACATTCTCTTGTTTTGGTAATGAATTGATTAATATTCTGATGACGCTAGACCTATAGCGAAACATGTCAATCTAATCTTCAAAACTTTTCTCCTTTCACTCCTTTCTGTCAACTTTTGGTATGAATTTTCCTAATTATGACATTGAAATTAACTTTAAAAAGCGCAAATATTCAATTTGAAATAATCTAAATATAAATCTGGAGTGTGGTTAAAATTAAGAAAATAGTTTTCATTATTAAAGATCTTAAAAGTAAAAAAAATCATAAAAATAAAGAATTCGTTGATTTTTGGTAGAATTTTAAAAATCACTGCGGTTTAGGTTTTCAAACATTTTATTACATAAATCAATTGCGCAACATGGCTAATCTATTAATCAATTTAAGCTATACGGCTATTCCATGATTCAATTTGCGCTATATAGCTACTCTATGATTCAACTTACACAACATGGCTACACTATGAATCAATGTGCACTATATGGCTGCTCTATAATTCAATTTGCGCTATATGGCTACCTCGTGAATCAATTTACGAAACATGGCTACTCTAAAAATCAATTTACGCAATATGAATACTCTATGAATCAATTTACACAACATGACTACTCTATGAATCGATTTACGTTATATCGTTTCTCTATGATTTAATATACGTAACGTGGCTATTTATAAATCAATGTATGCTATATGGCTACTCTATAACACAATTTATACAACATGGCTACTCTATGAATCAATTTATACAACATGGCTACTTTATAAATCAATTTACGCAACATGGCTACTCCATGAATCCATTTATGAGACATGGCTACTCTATGAATCAACTTTATGCAACATGGGTACTTTATAAATCAATGTATGCTATATGGCTACTCTATGAATCAATTTACACAACATGACTACACTATGAATCAATTAAGCAACGTGGTTACTCTATGAATCAATTTACGTTATATCGTTTCTCTATGATTCAATTTACGCAATATGGCTACTCTATAAATCAATTTACACTACATGGCTACCCCATGTATCAATTTACGAGACATGGCTACACTATGAATCAATTTACGCAACATGGCTACTCTAAAAATGGCTACTCTAAAATGGCTACTCTAAAAATGGCTACTCTAAAAATCAATTTACGAGACATGGCTAAATCGATTTACGCAACATGACTACTCTATGAATGGATTTACGCTATATGGCTACTCTATGAATCAATTAAGCAACATGGTTCCTCTATGAATCAATTTACGTTATATCTTTCTCTATGATTTAATTTACGTAACATGGCTATTTATAAATCAATGTATGCTATATGGCTACTCTATAACTCAATTTACGCAACATGGCTACTCTATGAATCAATTTATGAGACATGGGTACTCTATTAATTTTAAATGTTAATTTATAAAATTCTCCAGTTTTAAAGTTTATAAATAAAATAATTCTTATTTGTGATTTTTGTTTAATCCTTCCTCTTTATAATACAGCAAAAATCAGGTTAAGTTTAATTTATTTTTCCGAGTTTAGTTGAATTTTAATGCATGAAGGGTTTAAAAACATGTGACGTTTTGGCCATTCCTACTTTAAAAAGCAGATCAGATGCGGACACAACCATCAATTATGAAAAATTTCCGAAAGAGATCAGATCAAGAAACAATGGGTTGAACTTGAAACTTCCCAAAAATTGAAGTTTCCAAAGAAGTATCAGTTTATCAAAAAGTGAAAGTAATTTTGATACATTCCACTGGGTAGATAACAACTTCAATATACATGTTTGTTTTTTGTTTGTTTTGTTTTTTTGAAGAAGAAGAAGAACAACAACAACAAGGTTTAAGTAGAGAAGTAAGTAAACAAAGAAAAACAAATAAAAAAGAAAAAAGAAAAATAGACAAAGAGGAGGACAAAGAAGATTCTGAAATAAGGATGGAAAAAATTTTAGAAAAGAAGAAGAAGAAGAAGAAGAAGAAGAGAAGAAAAGAAGAAGAAAGAAGAAATAATAGTAGTAGAAGAAGAAGAAATGATAGAAGAGAAGAAGAAGAAGAAGAAGAAGAAGAAGAAGAAAGAAGAAGAAGAAGAAGAAGAAGAAGAAATAATAATAATAATAATAATAATAATAGTAATAATGAGAAGAAGAAGAAGAAGAAGAAGAAGAAGAAGAAGAAGAAGAAGAAGAAGAAGAAGAAGAAGAAGAAGAAGAAGAAGAAGAAAGAAAAAAAAGAAGAAATGATAGAAGAAGAAGAAGAAAAGAAGAATGATAGAAGAAGAAGAAATAAGGATGGAAAAAAATTTAGAAAGAAGAAGAAGAAGAAGAAGAAGAAGAAAAAGAAGAAGAAAAGAAAGAAGAAGAAGAAGAAGAAAAGAAATAATAGTAGTAGAAGAAGAAGAAATGATAGAAGAAGAGAAGAAGAAGAAGAAGAAGAAGAAGAAAGAAGAAGAATAATAATAATAATAATAATAGTAATAATGAGAAGAAGAAGAAGAAGAAGAAGAAGAAGAAGAAGAAGAAGAAGAAAAAAAGAAGAAATGATAGAAGAAGAAGAAGAAAAAGAAGAAATGATAGAAGAAGAAGAAATAATAATAATAATAATAATAATAATAATAATAATAATAAGAAGAAGAAGAAGAAGAAGAAGAAGAAGA
>CM042172.1:62535153-62537653 GCA_023376005.1 Doryteuthis pealeii | reverse complement strand
CCCAAATATCTCTACGTTGACGGGCCAGAATAAAGATTATGTATCTGTCTATGAATTTGCATTTAGATGGGTCAAATTCTCAATTCTTTTTCTCGTCATTTCTCTTGTCCGCTTTCTGTTTATTTGTTAAATCTATTGTAATCTACGCTTATTGAATCTCTCTTTATTTTTTGTACATCTTTCTACTCATTTGTAGATCTTCTACAATTCGGTTCCAGCTGTTCGCTATTTACTTTTATGTTAATCTTACAATATACTCTTCAATCCATCTCTCTGTCTTTGTCACTGTTTGTCTTTTTTACCTCAGGGGTTTCATTATATCCTGATTCATGTCGATCTACCTTCTTCTTCTTATATATATATATATATATATATATATATATATATATAAATCTAATGAGTCTAAGATCTTAGCCCTGAAGAACATTAAGCGAAACTAATAGTAGGTTCGTCTGACTCATTAGATTTATCTTTATTATTTGCTCTACTTAGGTATTGAGCACTTTTTACTTATTAGCTATTCTCCTAGCGGTTATATGAATATATATATATATATATATATATATATATATATATATATATATATATATCTTATATATATATATATACATATAAATTGTGTTTTTTCTTTTGGCCAAATACTGTACCAATAGATTATTTTTTTTATTGGTACGACTATCTTGGTCTTTTCTTTTTTTTTTTTTTTCTCCCCGGTTGATGTTTGGTAGTATATTTTTACAATCAAACTATTTGCTGGGTTTTTCTCACCGCAAGGATTTACCAACACGCTTGGTATACTATATATATATATATATATATATATATATATATATATATAAATCTATCTATCTATTACGCAAATAATATTAAGGATCTGTTTGAGAATACTAACATGAATGGCATTTGGTTTTTCTTGAGAGAAATAAAAAATATACCGAAAATTATATATCTATAACTTACTGATGTATGGCTACACCACTAGGACCCTAACAAGGCGCCTTGAGAATAAGCTAGATGGGAGCTGCACAAGAATGCTGCGTGCAGTCTTGAACAAGTCGTGGAAACAGCACCTCACAAGGAAGCAACTGTATGGCCACCTGCTCCCCCCATCTTACAAACCATCCGAGTGAGACGGGCTAGACATGCAGGACACTGCTGAAGAAGCAAGAACGAGCTCATAAGCGACGTTCTCCTAATGTGGTCCGCCTACCAAGGACCTACATTTACCAACTATGCGTGGATGCTGGTTGCTGCGCAGAAGACCTACCGGGGGCAATGAATGATGGGGAAGGTTGGCTAGAGATTTTAATGGATATCCGTGCTAATTGCGCGACATAGTGATGAGGAAGATGATGATAACTAACTACAAGAATACACCTGTGAAAGGAAACTTTAACAGTTTTGGTATTGAATAACCCGCAGGGTTTGATATGCCATTAAACAAATCAAACAAACTAAACAAACTAAACAAACTAAACTATAATTCTACTACTACTACTATTACTACATAAATGGCAATTTCTGTCTGTCTATATTTAACCATTTGGTGCCTATACCAGTGATCTCATCATGATGAAACTTTACACACATGTCATATTAACGTAATATTCAGAAACAGGACTGGCTGATTGTATTTCAATAAAAATCAATAATCAAACCCCAGGGGACATCTTTACAATGGAGGAGGAAAGAGAAGTATGTGTGGCCTTCCACCTCAGATGCAAAAACAATCTTCCTGATCCAGTGCTAGTGAGAAGGAGATATAACCCCTCGCTGTCCGGTTGTTACTGACAATAGGCCACTCCACCGACTTTACTTACTGGTATCACTACTGTTCTTCTGCACGGATGGCTTTAGCATTGAATAACCCAAGAAGGTTGATATGCCAAACTAAAACATAATAAAAACAAAAGAAAAACTCCCCAAAACAAGAAAAAACTATTTTAGCCTCTTCTTAGAGAATTATTAGAATTAGAATTAGAATTAGAGAATTAGAATTAGAGAATTAGAATTAGAGAATTAGAATTAGAGAATTAGAATTAGAGAATTAGAATTAGAGAATTAGAATTAGAGAATTAGAATTAGAGAATTAGAATTATCTCACTAGAGATTTTACTTCCTCGTCACTGGAATAATGTTTACCTCTCTTCGGTCCCATGAAAGAGAGTTTGAGAGGCAAACATTATTACAGTGATGAGGAAGTGAAATCTCTAGTGAAGAAGCGTCTCAAATAACAGTCAACAGAATTTGACGGGGTAGGGATACGTGATGTTCGAAGGTGGAACATTGCTATTGAGAGAAACGATGACTATGTGGAGAAGTAAGGATGTGATCCACAGAGGACCAGCTTCATTTTGATGTATGATACATGTTCCTCTGTTAGTAATTATACCTGACCTGAAAAATGGCATTAGTTTTTGATACACCCTCGTATGTATATATATATATATATATATATATATATATATATATATATGTGTGTGTGTGTGGTGTGTGTGTG
>CM042172.1:62525153-62527653 GCA_023376005.1 Doryteuthis pealeii | reverse complement strand
AGCAAGGTAGGTTAGCAGACCAATGAGTTCGATTCTCACTGTGTGCCTCACGTAGAGTTCGATTCTATGTGCGTCGTGTAAGGGTTAGCAAGGTAGGTTAGCAGACCATTATATATGAGTTCGATTCTCACTGTGTGCCCTACGTATAGTTCGATTCTATGTGCGTCGTGTAAGGGTTAGAAAGGTAGGTTAGCAGACCATTATATATGAGTTCGATTCTCACTGTGTGCCTCACGTAGAGTTCTATTCTATGTGCGTCGCGTCGTGTAAGGTTCAGCAAGGTAGGTTAGCAGTCCATTATATATGAGTTCGATTCTCACTGTGTGCCTCATGTAGTAGGCCATTATTTATGAGTTCGATTCTATGTGCGTCGCGTCGTGTAAGGGTTAGCAAGGTAGGTTAGCAGACCATTATGAGTTCGATTCTCACTGTGTGCCTCAGGTAGAGTTCGATTCTATGTGCATCGTGTCGTGAATGGGTTAGCAAAGTAGGTTAGCAGACCATTGCATATGAGTTCGATTCTCACTGTGTGGCCCACGTAGTAGAGCATTATTTATGAGTTCGATTCTATGTGCGTCGCATCGTGTAAGGGTTAGCAAGGTAGGTTAGCAAACCATTGTATATGAGTTCGATTCTCTCTGTGTGCCTCATGTAGAGTTCGATTCTATGTGCGTCGCGTCGTGTAAGGTTCAGCAAGGTAGGTTAGCAGTCCATTATATATGAGTTCGATTTCTCACTGTGTGCAAACCATTATATATATATATATATATATATATATATATATATATATATACTAACCCCTCCGCACGAGCAGGATGTGACACAGGGTCAATTTCTTTAGCAGGTTTGAATTCAGAGTTTTCCTTCTCCTAGACTGGTTACATTGCCATGGTTAAAGAGCCCAGTCTTCCCTGCTATTTACCCATAGCTGGAGGGAGGATTGGATTCATACCTTTTCCAAAGGTATTAGCGCCATGTGAAATGCAAACAGCTTCGATGAGGAATTGAACTCGGGTCGACGAGTCTATTTCCTACGACTCTAACAATTTGACCACGCATCTCCGTAATAGACCATTATATATGAGTCCGATTCTATGTGCGTCGCGTCGTGTAATGTTTAGCAGGGTGGGCTAGCAAACCATTATTGGTGAGTTTGATTCTCACTGTGTGCCTTGCGTAGAGCATTTGTTAACAAGGTAAGCTAGCAGATCATTATTTGTGAGATCGATTCTCACTGTGTGTCTCATAAATATCGCGTAGTGTAATGATTAGTGAGGTAGGATAGCAGACCCTTATTTGGGAGGTCTATTCTCGCTGTGTACCTCTCGTAGTGCATTGGTTGGCAAATATATATATATATATATATATTATATATATATTATATATATATATATATATATTGTTAATAATGCAGGCCATTTCTGTCTGCAAGTCTTGTCCTTTGTTTTCGTATTGCGTAAAGTACTCGGGTCCTATGACATATGGTGAATACATCAGCCAATTCTCGCCAGATATCACAAAAATAATCCGGCAAATACGAAAAAAACAAAGGACAAGACTTGCAGACAGAAAATGGCTGCATTATTTAACAATATATGCCTACAAGAAAAGATGCTGCCTAAATACACACACACACACACACACACACACACACACATATATAATTATATATATATATATATATATATTCAAAAATCAAAGTAAAGTAGAAACAAGATATGGCGAATAACAAACGAAACATTAATTTTCTTCCAAATAATCCACTCGCCATCCAATACACTTACTCCAGCGAGTTTTTCATTAACCGGGGCTACATTAGAGTTACTGAAGCATAGAACTAACTACCTGCATCAGCTGTTAGCTGCAGAGACACTGCATTCTTCAAAATTTCTGCTTCCAGTAATTTGCCAGCACTATACTTGATATCCTCTCTCTATATGCACGCATGTATGCATATATATATCATGATTATAAACTGTTCCTTTTCCTAACATTTGAATATTATTCTATGTACAATTCATGCACCTTTGATGAGATGTAGTGCACCTGAGCCACCTGAGCACTATATTATTATATATAAACAGATTTTAGATAAAGATTCTTAATTCATTATATCAGAGGAATTGCTCATATGATATAGGGTTTCCCCCCCCTCTCTCTCTCTCTCTCTTCTCTCTCTCTCTCTTCTCTCTCTCTCTCTCTCTCGCTTTACTCTCTAAATTTCTATACTTGTGTCTTTCACACACTCTCTCTCTCTTTATCTCTCTGTCTAAATGTTTATACTTCATCCCCCCTCTCTCTCTCTCTCTCTCTCTCTCTCTCTCTCTCTCTCTCCTCTCTCTCTCTCTCTCTCTCTCTCTCTCTCTTGCTTCCTCAGAAATTGCTTATGCAAATTTATCTAGAAGTCTAGACATTTAGACAGCAGTTATAAGTGTTTAATTATCTATATATTTATTATATGAATTATGTAGATGTTCACGCGTTTTGATTTGAATTCAGA
>CM042172.1:62512653-62520153 GCA_023376005.1 Doryteuthis pealeii | reverse complement strand
AGAGAAGAGAGAGAAGAGAGAGAAGAGAGAGAGTGACAGAGAGAGAGAGAGAGAGAAGAATAGAAACGGAAATAAAAAGAAAGGGGGAATAAAAAAGAAAGAAAGAATGAAAGAAAGAAATGAATACAATGAATGAAAGAAAGAAAGAAGGTAATAAAGAAACAGGGGAAGAATAAATAAACAGGATGAAAGGAATGAAAAAGAGAAATAATGGTAGGAAGGGGGGAGGAAATAGCTAATGAATAAATGAATGAATGAATATAAAAGAATGAATAAAAAGAAAAAAGAAAAGGAAAATCATAAATAGGAATGAAAGGGAGAAAAGAAACAATGGTAGGAAGGGGGGAAGGAATGAGGTAATGAATGAAGGAATGAGGTAATGAATGAAGAAATATAAGAGAATAAACGAAAGATAAAAAGAAAGAAAAAAGGAAAATGAAATGTATAAATAAACCGGAAGGAAGAAAAAGAAGAACAAAGAGGGGGGCAAGAAAGAAAAAAAAAACTTAAAAAAACGGATGAACGAATGAGGTAATGAATGTATGAATATAAGAAAAAGAAAGAAAAAGAAAGAAAAAGAAAGAAAAAAGAAACCAGAAAGGAGGAAGGAAGAAAGGGTGGGGGAAGGAAAGAACGAAGAATGGAAAGAAATAAATAAAAAGAAACAAAGAGACGAAAGAAGGACTAAGTGAATGAATGAATATAAAAGAAAAAAGTGTTTAAGATAAGTTTGAAAATAAATTAATTTAGAAAGAAGAAAATGAAAATCAATGAAAAAAAGATGGTAAAAAAAGGTTTTACAATTGATAAATAAATAAATAAATAAACAATAGAATAAAGGTCGGAAAGTGTTAAATTAATTAGAAAAATCAAGATATACGTAAGTTTAAAAAGAAAAGAAAAGAAGTAGGAACTAAATAAAGGAGAATAAACAAATATATTTAGAAAGAAAGAATACAAAGGAATAAAAGAAAACATAAGATTAAAAAGAATAAAGAAAAAAGCGTAAAAAATAATTTAAAAAACAACACGAAAGAATCAATACAAGATAATAATAAATAAAGAATAAAATAAAAGAGAAAGAAATGATTAGATAAAATGAGAAGGAAAGAAAACTGAAAGATAAAGATTAAACTAGAAGGAATGAAAAAAAACAATTAGATAAAAGTATTAAAAAAATAACGAGAGAAAAAGGAATAGATAAATAATATTAAGAAATAATCAAAGGGGATAGAAAGAAAGAATTATAAAAAGAATTCAGAAGAAATTTTATTTATCTCTTCTGAATGAAAGGTTGTAGAAAAAATAATTAAATTTAAAAAGGTGAGATAAAAAATAATGAAAGGTAGTGTAGATAAAGAATAAGTTGAGAAAGAAAAAGAGAAAAAAAAAAGAAGATTGGATAAACTTATGAAAGAATGAAAGAATTCAGAACTATTTTTGGAAAAAGGAATGAATAAAGAAGAAAACGGCGTGAATAAATAAGTTAGAAAGAATGAAAACGATTGAATGAATAATAAAAATAATTGAATTTAAAAAGGTGAGATAAAAACTAAAACTGAAAGAAAGGGTAGATAAATAATAAGTTTTGGAAGAAAGAAAGAAAGAAGAAGAAAAAGGTTGGATAAACCTATGAAGAATGAAAGAATTCAGAAAGAACTATTTTTGGAAAAAGGAATGAATATAAGAAGAAAACGGCATGAATGAATAAATCAGAAAGAATGAAAACGATTGAAGGAATGATAAAAAATAATTGAATTTAAAAAGGTGTGATAAAAATAAAACTGAAAGAAAGGGTAGATGAAGAATAAGTTTTGGAAGAAAAAAAGAAAGAAAAAACAAAGATTGGATAAACTTCTGAAAGAATGAAAGAATTCAGAAAGAACTATTTTTGGAAAAGGGAATGAATAAAGAAGAAAACGGCGTGAATAAATAAATTAGAAAGAATGAAAACGATTGAATGAATAATAAAAATAATTGAATTTAAAAAGGTGAGATAAAAATAAAACTGAAAGAAAGGGTAGATGAAGAATAAGTTTTGGAAGAAAGAAAAAAGAAAAAAAAAGAAGATTGGGTAAACTTAGGAAAGAATGAAAGAATTCAGAAATAACTATTTTTGAATAAGGGAAGGAATAAAGAAGAAAACGATGTGAATAAATAAGTTAGAAAGAATGAAAACGATTGAAGGAAAAATAATTGAATTTAAAAAGGTGGAATAAAAAATAAAACTGAAAAAAAAGGGTAAATAAAGAATAAGTTGGAAAAGAAAGAATGAAAATAGAAAAAAAGATTGAATAAACGTATGAAAGAATGAAAGAATTCAGAAAGAACATTTTTGGAAAGAGGAATGAATAAAGAAGAAAACGACGTGAATAAATAAATTAGAAAGAATGAAAACGATTGAATGAATGATAACAAATAATTGAATTTAAATAGGTGGAATAAAGAATAAAACTGAAAAAAAGGGTAGATAAAGAATAAATTGTGAAAGAAAGAAAGAAAGAAAGAAAGAAAGAAAGAAAGAAAGAAAGAAGATCGGATAAACCTATGAAAGAATGAATGAATTCAGAAAGAACTATTTTTGGAGAAAAAAATGAATAAAGAAGAAAACGGCGTGAATGAATAAATCAGAAAGAATGAAAACGATTGAATGAATAAGTTAAAAAACAGAACTAAAGAAAGAACGAAAGAAAGAAAAAAAGAAAGAAAGAAGGAAAGAATGGAAGAAAGAGGAAGGAAACAATAAGAGGAAAATAATCAAATAATTTAAGTAAATGATAAAGAAAGGAAATAAAAAAAAATCTGTTTTTTAAATAAACTAATAAAAAAAGGTAGGTCAATTTTATAACTAACCTGGAAGATCTTGACAATAAAATTAAAGAAAATCTTCGTTTTATCTTCGCCCATAATCGTTTGCTTGATGTTTATTGTCTTTAATAATTCCCTAGAAATTTCTATAATCTTCCTTTGTTTCGAATTTATTTCCTTTATTTAAACTTTTTCTATTTCTTATTTCCGTTTCTCTACTGATTTTTCTTGATCTTTTATTTCATAATTTTATCTTTTGATATTTTTTAACTTTTTAATTTAAATCTTCAAAATTATTTAATTTTTTTTTTTTTTTTACATTTTTGTTTCTTTGAATCCGATTTTTAAATTATCTTTCAAATTTACTTAAAGTGAAGAATATAATTACTAAAAATATTAATTATATATTTTCAATTTAAGTCAATTTAGTTTTCTGAATTTTTATAGATTTTTCATCTTTATTTTTTTTTTTTTTGCAAACTGATTTTCTTTTATAAATTTGTGCCCCCTTTATTTTTACTTTAATTTACAATAATATATTTTTCTTGCAGCAGTTCTTAATTGTTCTTTTTCTAAATCAAAATAATTTCCTGACATTCTAAATATTACACAAATTATATATATAATATATATATATATATATTATATATATATATATATATAAGAGAGTGAGAGAAAGAGAGAGGAGAGAGAAGAGAAAGAGAGAGAGGGGGCAGGAGAGAGAAGAGTTTTGTCATAAAAATGTGCTCGATTCTATTATAGCAGTGCAGGTATTAAACCTAAAATATTAAAATGATGAACACTAGAAGACCGCTACTTGTGTTGTGCACAATTATGAGACGAAATTTGTCTTATGATTGTGCACACCACGTGAAACTTCAAGTAACGGGCTTTAGTGCTCATGGTTACAATATCTATCTATCTAACTATCTATTTATATCTATATATATTGTAATACAGGTACAAGTAATAACCTACTCGAGTTTCACCATAAGGATCTTCAGGGTTAAATTTCTTTCGCGATAAACGGTTCGTTACGGGACGAACCGTTTATCACGAAAGACACACGTGTAATCGACTGCAATTAATCAATATCTTGATTAATCCAGTGGATTTAACCTTGAAGATCCTTATGGTGAAACTTGAGTAGGTTATTACTTGTACCAGTATTACAATCAATTTGCTCTACTAACGTATTGAGCACTTTTTATTTGTTATATCGCTGTCTTACCTTTCTGAATTTTTCATCAACTAACCATTGTGACTATCGTCACCGGTAAGTTACCTTTTCCAAAAATAACATATATATATATATATATATTATATATATATATATATATATATATATATTGAAAAGTTTCTGAGTATTTCTATCTAAACAAAAAACACTTAAATACTAACATTATGCACATTAAGGTCAAACTTAAGACAATAAGGACTGTCAACAATATACGAGCTAGCCGTAAGAGTTTTTTTTTTTTAGAGTACAATTCTTTAAATTCTGAAATAAAATGTTCTCTTTTGTTCATAGAGCCGTTTAAGCAGTTAAATGTCTACTTTTTAAACACTAGAAAAAGTAGACGCACTCAATCGTTTAAATGAAGACCCAATTGGTAGATTCTGAAATTAAACGACTGGAGTTGTCTTGAAAGCCAGATTCTTGAAAGTACATTGATTTTAGATATCGACAAAATTTCCAGAACTCGGCTTGATAGTCTTAACGTCTTTGGTGTTTCAGTTGCATACACACACACACACACACACACACACCACATATTATATATATATATTATATTATTTATATTTTTGAAGGCAATTACAATGCGTATATCGTATAAAATTCGATAATTATTGAAAATAATCATGACAAGCAAACCCGGCGAATAACACGTGCGACGTGGAACACCGTACAGCTGTTTCAACGTTATTAAGTTGATGAGACTTAATAGAGTTGAAACAGCTGTATGGTGTTCCACTTCGCGCGCGTTATTCGCCAGGTTTGCTTGTCATGATTATTTTCAATAATTATCGAATTTTAAACAATTTACGCATCGTAATTGCCTTCAAAAAATATAAATAATAATATAATTTACATAACAATGCTTCAAAAGCAAATTGTCAAATTCCATTATATATATATATATATATTATATATATATATATATATATCTTGTGTGTGGTGTGTGTGTGTGTGTTTATTTTTATGTGAAAAGGGCACATCGTAACGTGATTTTTAGTAGAGCAATGCACTTGAAATGCATTTCTTTGCTAACGCAGGATAATTTTGTGGGTCAACGTTTGGGATTCATTTTTAATAATCCAAATCCTCGATACAATGGAAATAACTACTATAATTATTAACAATTAGATAAATATCATATAACTATAAATTATAATCGTTCTCTACTTCATAAATAGAAGCATCTCTATCATCATGGACCGATGTATATATATATATATTTAGCAACCTCTCCGCACGAACAGGATGTGACACAAGGTCAATTTCTTAAGCGGAGTTTAACAGGTTTGAATTCAGAGTTTTCCTTCTCCTAGACCGGTTGCCTAACCAATGTTAAAAAGCCCAGTCTGTCCTACTATTTACCCATAGCTGGAGGGAGAGTAGAATTCATACCTTTCCCAATGGTATCAGCGCTAAGGGAAATGCAATTACCACATCCAGGATTTGACCACGGAGCGACGAGTCCATTTCCTATGACTTTTACCATTACACCACGCGCTTCCTTAAACCGATATATATAAAGTTGAGGACAACGGGTTCACGGTCCTCTTGTGTGCTGCAATGATTTCAACCATTCTTTTAATTAATTCTTACACAATTACACAATTATATAATTAATTTATCTAGTTTTATTTACTTTCATTACATATTTCTCTTCTTTTGTTTTTTTGGAGAGTTCATACGTGCTTTCTGGCTAATTCATTTTACTCAATGTTTCATTCAATTTAATCAATAGTTCAGAAGTATATATAGCAATACCGTTATAACTACCTACCTAACATTTTACTCAGCGTCACGCTAAGCGGAGCGAGAAGAGGTGGGTTGGCATCTGCGAAAATAGGATGGCGTATTGTCTAAAAATTTTCAATTTTTTTTTCATGAAACAACGTTTGGTTTTGTTTTGTTTTACGGCATATCAACCTCTGTGGGTCATTTAATGCCGATTAAGTTTTGAAATAAATCAATTCTTAATGGATAATACAATTTTTTTATAAATACATATTTCTATTTAACCCATAGATGGGACCCTAACAGGTACTACCACTCCGGGTCAGAGTGGACCAGGGAGCAATGGTGATGAATGGGATGCTCCACATCCCCCAAACCTCCAAAACTGGAACCTCACCATCAGATAGAGTTTAACATCATTCCCAGGACATGTAGACCCTCAGCCACCGCCTTCTAGCAACCATATGATAAAAAGGGGTTGGGGCTTGCCATAAGGACAATAGGGTTGGGAAAATCATATAGGTGCTAGGTCTTGACGTGACCAGCCGATTGATCGGAGGGGGCCTCTCCGACCGCCCGTCTAGCCCAAGATAATGAAACAACGTAGCGTAGCGGGAAGGGGTAGATAGATAATATTATGCGGAAAGCTACCCCCAATTCTTACACACACACGTAAGATTTTACTATACAATATGCGAAACTAAGTAAAAAATAATAATTCTAAGCACACCAGCTTTACCCATGAGGAATTAGCCACACCTGTTTCAGCCAATCAATCTCTGTCATGCCATCTTGCTTTCGTTGAAATACATAGCAGCAATTGAAATTGTAAGGAACAAGTGTAAAGTTTTTAAGTGCCATCCTTGGCCAGTTGAAAAGGGCTTTGGGGTAAGTCCTGTGTTATGGAATCCTTTGGTAATCGTATAAGTCATATCCTGCGTATTGGTAAAGGTCCAGTGATTTAATCCAATGTCCGTCGTCTATGAACGTTGGCGTAATTATGACCAGTAGGGTCGGGTTTAAGTATTGTATAACCTCAAATTACTGCCAGTGATTGGCCAAGAGTTAGATCACATAGTTCCGGCCTAGTCTATAAGTAAGAGCGGGCATCTAGCACACACTTTATATGTAGAAAATCTCAACAACAGGTGCTTTATTTTTCATATACCTTACATTTAAAAGTAAAAGACGTCGGGGTGGTCTAAAGTCGGTATCAGCCATGCAGCGAGGGAGTCTATCCCCTAGTGACTAGCGCTAGACCATGGAGATTGTTTTTGAGGTGGAGTGCCACACCTACCATCAGCTCCTTATTTTACCACACAGAACCCTGTACTACTCATACACTGATTTGGCGAGGGCCGGTATCGAACTAGGAACCTTGTGGTTTCTAGCCGAACGCTCTACCGTCTGAGCTAACCAGACACTTATCAAATTACCATGACTATTATAAATAATTCCTTTTTTAAATGCACTGACTTTATTTTATATTGGATTGACCTATTTTCACTTTAACAATCTATACACATTAAATATCACCAGGGCTTGGTTTTTGAGCAAAAATAATAGAGATTTTATTCATATTCGTGAAGATAATTAAAAAATAAAATCTAAATGATAACAGCATGGATTTTGTTTTTTTCATTTAATATTTGAGATAGTAGACATTAAGATTTTATTTTCTGAATATCTGGATCAATGTAAGGTCTATTTTTTTACATAGGGAT
>CM042172.1:62497653-62507653 GCA_023376005.1 Doryteuthis pealeii | reverse complement strand
ACACACACAACACACACACACACACACAATGAAATAAGAGAATAAAGCGATTTCCTCTCCAATTTGTAAATTAATGATAATTTTATGCAATCTTTATTCGCACTGAATATCATTCTTTTTTTCCTTTATTCAAACTCTCAATATAATGGTGATAACTATTAAATACTAATAAGAATTATTCACTCCTCCATAAATAGAAGTATCAATATCATCATGGACCGCGTTTGGAAACTGTATGTATGCGTACGTGCGTGTGTATGTAATTTTCGTTCATAAGTTTTTAAATCATCAATTCTTGTCAAATGTCTTTCAAGAAAGTCGAATGTCTTTCAAGAAAGTAAATACATTATAAGGTTATATACCTTATAATGAATTTACTTTTTTGAAGAAGGAAAAAGGGAATGTTTATGCTTGAAGAACAGTGTAACATAATAAGAAGACTCACTCGAATGGACATTGTTAGTGAAGGGCTGGTCGAAGATCAAATTGCTCGCTTCTGGACAGAAAACGGGGCTGTTTCTACCAACCTATTAAGTTTTGGACGTTTCGCCTCAATTATACGTGACACCCAACCCCTAGAGATCCATTTGTGAGTGTTTACGTGAACACGAGGAAATATATACGTGAGTTGACGCATCTGATTATTGGCCAATGTATTTGCGTGTCAGGATTTATCATGATATTATTTCCTCGTGTCGCACAAGCGATCTGGTGGACGTGTTGTGTCTCTGAGTCCCTACGTCCCCTCGCCAGTCACCCCCTCCTCCTTTGCTGCAGTCATGACCCTCCTCTTCGGGGTGAATTAGTTTTTATTTGTAAGTTTTTAAATTGGTGTTTTTGGGGCCCTTTTCCGCCACTTGGCAACATGAATAATTGCGTTAACATTGAAAGGTTGATTACATGTTTGGGTGTTCCTTATAAGGGGGGGTCGATCGTGGTTCCCAAACTGTGGGCCGCAGCACTCTGGTGTAATTGTATGTGCGCCGTGAAAAAGTAGTGAGCACTTACCCAACCCTTCCGTCAAAGACAAGGTTGTGACGCAAGGTTATTTTTTTAAAGCGGGATACTACTGTGGCGTTACTTTCGTATTTGCCTGGAGAGTTGTCTGCCCGTTTAGTTTGCTGGTTCCTGCTAGGGGCCTGTTATATTTAAGCGGCTGGTTTGAACGTCTCTTTCTCTTTTCCGGTTGCTCGACCTAGACACGGTCTACTCCTTCTCTTGGGGCTTCGCCCCCCCTTAAATTACTGTAAGTTATTCGTACAGCATGGACTATCCCTAGTCTCATGTCTGTCGTTTTCATGTTTATTCTTTCACATGTAACTTTGTATTAATTATGTATGTATTTTCATGTACACCTCTATGTATTATTTACCCTGTTTAATCCTTGTGTGCGTATATAAAATGTTTTGTCTATCAACCCTTGTCGGAGTTTTATATTCAAATATATATCACTCTAAATCCTACCTACCATTATGAATTAAAATTATCATTTTCATGCCTAGATTACGTACAACAAACGTCAATTGATCTAATAAAACCAAAACGCAAGGTTCCTGGTTCGATACCGGTCCCCACCAAATCTGATCTGAGCGATAAAGTGGGGAGCTGGCGGTAGGTGTGGCGCTCCACCTCAGCAACAACTATCTCCCTGATCTAGCGCTAGTGAAAAGGTGATAGAATCCCTCGCTCTCCGGCAGATACCGACAAGAAGCTACTCCACCATCTTCACTTACTTAGTTTCACACTATGCAAGGTAAGAAGCAGAGAATATTCCATATAAATTTTTATGGTTGAATACTACGCAGATTATCTAGAACTTCCCGAAAATACACCTGCACACGCTGAATCTTTGCTGCATAGCCTGGAATAAGCAGCAAGGTGCATTGGCCTCTGCGTGAATTTAGATAAAACAGGGTTCCTGTTTTTAAACCAGATGGAACCATCACCACGTTAAATGTCAAGCCTCTGAAATTAATAGACCAGTTCACATACCTCGGTAGCTATATTTCATCTACAGAAATCGATCATCTCTCTGATAAAATAAAAACCTTTCGAAGCAGTAGCCGTGTCAGTACTACTGTATGGGTGAACCACTTGGCTTTAATGTAACGCTTGGAATAAACGCTGGATGGAAATTACACAAGGATACTTCTGTTGCATACCCTTTTCTTGCTTCTTTCTTTCTTTTATTCTTCTTCTGTTCTTCTTTTCTATCTTACGTCTTCTTCTAACATCTCTTCTAGCGTCTTGGTGGTCGGTCGCACTTAACTCATTTCTTCTTCTAGATCAGTCTTGTTACTAAGACATTCACCAACCACAAAACTGGGTTATTTTCTTAAGCTTTTATTTACTTAACCAAACATTTCACGTAACTAAATATCTGACTAACATAGCGCGCGTATGCAGTGAGTTCCAGTTAAGGCAGCACATCTTCTCTGCCCGACGTCCAACTGAAAAACAGAGGACCCAACCAGGTCCCATGTGACTTCACGTATTTCGCTGGTTTTCTGTACTATTCCATGGAAAGTCCCGCCCCTGATATGAAAAGGGCCATCCCTTTAGAAATACAGGGGATTGACAATAATATCATGCAACCGCATAGATTATGTAACACTTCGCACTGTTTTGAACTACTCCTGGAAGCAACACCTGACAAAACATTAGTCATACGACCACTCCTGTCTCAAGAAACCATCCCAGTTAGACAAAATAGACATGCTGAGCACTGCTGAAGAAGCTACGTTTTCCAGTAGACTCCTATTTTATGGACACACCCGTGTTGGCTGGCCGACAAAAACTTGCATTAATCAGTTCTGTGAAAATATCGGGTGCCGTGTATCGCATCTGCCAAGGACAATGACCGATAGTTACGTATGACGAGAGATATTCGAGAAAATCCGTGCTATCAACACGACTTGATGATTATATTGTTTCAAGTAATTAATTATTATCATTTATGAATAATCATAGCTTCAATTAACTATTCTTAATAACAATCATATATACATAATTTATACCTATGGGACCAAGTGACTGTACCTATGGAATATTTTTTTTTCTTTTTTGCTCACATAATCAAATATAGGTGTTTTAACAATATTCAGATTAGATATGAATATTTGATACTATTAAGAATTCTGGGGTATGGGGGTTATCGTCCTTTGTCTGCGAGCCTCTGTTCGTGGTTAAATCTTATTATAATGGAGATTGTGTGTTTTTCTGTCTGTAACCGAAACTATATTCCTAGTCAAGTCACCAATTCTCTTAGTTATTGACATCACATCTCCATGATTTAATTTTTATCTAAAACTCAATTATAATAAAATTGTTTTACATTATTAATACTGTTAACTATGTCTACTATTGATAACATGCAATTTATTTATATATACAACAAAATAGTGGTTTACAGTGTGAACGGGAAGGCTAATTTGCATATTGAAATTAAAAAATGTGATTTTAATAAATATGTGCTTAGTATTATGATTTCTAACTGTTTGTTTTATTTTAATGAATATAAGCAAAAAATCTCTTCAATGAATCTTAAATGAAATCCATTAAGAAGATAAAATACTGTCATTTATTATTCACTTCCTCTTTTAACTAAATACTTAAATTAGAAAAATAACAATGAAAGACGAGAGTGATGGAAGAGTAAATTTCAGTTGTTTTATTTTTCGATTATAACCCCCTCTATTTCAAATCTTTTTATCTGCATTCTTATTTAGTTTCATTAGCGTTTCTAATTTAATACGATATTTCATTACATTAAAACTTAAATACTTGCACCCGGAGGGTGCATACATTTGCTAGTCTTTATAATACTTGATGACTGCCTACAAATTATCTACATTAGATAGGAATACTTGATACTAGATAAGTGCGTATAAATTATCTACATAAGATAGGAATACTTGATACTAGATAACTTCGTACAAATTATCTATATTAAATAGGAATACTTGATACTTAAAAACAGCGTACAAATGATTTATATTAAGTAAGAATACTTGATAACGGTGTGCAAATTATTTACATTAGATAGGAATGCTTGATATTAAATAACTACGTATAAATCATTTAAATTAGATAGGAATTCTTCATACTAGACAACTGCATACAAATTATCGATATTAGATTGGAATACTTGATACTTGATAAATGCTTACAAATTATCTTTATTCGGTAGGAATACCTGTTACTAGATAACTGCGTACAAATTATTTACTTTAGATAGGAATACTTGATATTAGATAAGTGCATACAAATTATCTATATTAAATAGGAATACTTGATACTAGATAACTGCGTACAAATTATTTATCAATTAATATTTCAGCTTTAGATAACCCAAATTAGAAAGGAATACTTGATGCTTGATAACTGCGTATATATTATCTATATTAGTGTTGTGATGTTAGTCCCAACAGTAAAAAGAAGTCAAGTCGAGATGGGGTAAAATAAGACAAGTGTATTTACAATCAATGGTACATGTACGACTAGCTTGTCGTTAACGGGAACAGTGCTCCTTTCCACTCGGTGTCTCACTATTTATAGTGAGAACCGGTGCATGTTCTCCACTGTAGGAACGGCCGGTACAACAATTAGATAGGAATATTGATACTAAATAACAGCATACAAATTATCTATATTAGATAGGAATACTTGATACTTTGATTGTGAGTTAAGAAATGATTGTGCAATTAAAAAATAAATTGTGCAATTAAAAAATAAATTGAAAAAATCATTGAATAATCAAGATTGCAGTAAAACATGAATCAAATTTTAGCTTTAGATAACCCAACAGTAAATTATTTAACGGATAAAGTATTTTCGAAATTCTTGGTAGCATATACTCATTTTGTTTACGAATGTGTGTGTATGCATTTGCGTATAACGCCCCCTTACCTATTATGGTAGAGGCGTGTAGTATCGCTTGACAAGCTTAATTTCGCTAGGATGGTCAGCTGTGTACTGTGGCCGAGGCGATAAAAGTGTTTCACTAGTGTTTCACTGTGTCTGCTGAAGTCCCGGTTTCGATTTCTGTCGGAGGGAAATCGTTAGTATATACCGCTGATGAGACTTAATAAAGTCGAAACAGTCTGTACGGTATTCTACACATCAGAGCCATCCTTTACTGGGATTACACTTGTCAAGTTCATTTTCTATAAGAAAAAGTATCGAATTTTATGCGATACATGCGTTTAAGTGCCTTCAAGTAAAAATTTTATATAATATATATATATATATATATATATATAATATATATATATAGGTGTATGTGTGTGTGTTTATACATATATATATAAATATATGTAATATATGTATATGTATATATATGTATAATTAAATAAAAATACACACACACACATATATATGTGTCTGTGTGCGTATACAGATACTTATTTATGAATATATGTATATATATGAAGTGGTCAAACGATGTGTTTGAAAATATATGTATATATATGTATATGTATATGTATGTATATATGTATGTATGTATATATATGTGTAACATATATATATATATATATATATATGTGTGTATGTGTATGTGTGTGTTGTGTGTTGGTGTGTGTGTGGTGTGCATATACTTGTGTTAAAGCATGGTAGTGCATGGACGATTGTACACGTCTTCTTATGTGAATATGTGGAATACTCTTGAAATTTCAATATGCCCTGTGTTTCTTAATCAGAATTTAACAGTTTTTGAATTCAGAGTCTTCCTTCTCCTAGACTGGATGCCAACCAAGGTTAAAGAGCCAGTAGGTCCAACTATTTAACCCTAGCTGGAGGTAGTTATTAGATTCATACCTTTCCCAAGGGGATTAGTGCTATAGTGGAAAGCAAACAGCCTCGTTCAGTATTTGAGTTCATCTCATCGTGTCTATTTTCTACGACCGTAATCATTATACGACCCGCTTTATATATATATCACTTCATAATCACTATTTAAACTATAATATATATATCCCACTACCTCATATACTCTAGTACATAATATCACTCACTATAATATATTAATATCTATTTATACCCTAAACTATATAAAATATATATGATTAGCTTACTCTCTGAAACCAACTATATACCTCTATTAATTGTTCCAATATACATTAATCCATTTATACTAAATCATATTATTAATGTATTAATATAACCATACAAATATATATCAACTTAAATTCATAATCACTATACTATATAAATGTCACTATCATATACATTAATTAATTTAAAAATATAGATATGATATATTAATCTATTTATATAAAATATATATAATATATATATACTATATATTAATTAATCTACTTATATATATATATATATAATATATATATATAGAAATATATATATATATAATATAATAACTTATCTAACCTCATAAGATATGTCTATTAATTCACTCTAAAAATCTATAGCATAAAGTTTTAATTTATCNCCGGCAGATACCGACAAGAGGCCACTCCACCATCTTTACTTCTTAATTTCACACTAAGCAGGTAAGAAGCAGAGAATATTCCACATAGATTTGTATGGATGCGACTACGCAGATTATCTAGCACTTCCCGAAAAATCACCAGCACACGCTGAATCTTTGCTGCATAGCCTGGAATAAGCAGCAAGATGATTTGGCCTCTACGGGAATTTAGATAAAGCAGTTCCTGTTTTTAAACCAGATGGAACCATCACCACGTTAAATGTCAAGCCTCTGAAATTAATAGACCAGTTCACATACCTCGGTAGCTATATTTCATCTACAGAAAATCGATCATCTCTCTGATAAATAAAACTTTTCGAAGTAGTAGCCGTGTCAGTACTACTGTATGGTGAAACAATGTAACGCTTGGAATAAAGGCTGGATGGAAATTACACAAGGATACTTTCTGTTGCATAACCCTTTACTTGCTTCTTTCTTTCTTTATTTTTCTTCTGTTCTTCTTTTCTATCTTACGTCTCTTCTAACATCTCTTCTCTCGTCTTGGTGTCGGTCGCACTTAACTCATTTCTTCTTCTAAATCAGTCTTGTTACCAAGACATTCACCAACCACAAAACTGGGTTATTTTCTTAACGCTTTTATTTACTTAACTAAACTTTCACGTAACTAAATATCTGACTAACATAGCGCGCGTATGCAGTGAGTTCCAGTTAAGGCAGCACCATCTTCTCTGCCCGACGTCCAACTGAAAAACTGAGGACCCAACCAGGTTCCACGTGAGTTCACGTATTTCGCGGGCTTTCTGTACTATTCCATGAAAAGTCCCGCCGTGATATGAAAAGTGCCATCCCTTTAGAAATACAGGGGATTGACAATAATCTCATGCAAACCGCATAGATTATGTAACACTTCGCACTGTTTTGAACTACTCCTGGAAGCAACACCTGCAAAACATTAGTCATACACCACTCCTGTCTCACAAAAACCATCCCAGTTAGACAAAAATAGACATCTGAGCACTGCTTGAAGAAGCTACGTTTTCCAGTAGACTCTATTTTATGGACACACCCGTGTTGGCTGGCCGACAAAAACTTGCATAATCAGTTCTGTGAAAATATCGGGTGCCGTGTATCGCATCTGCCAAGGACAATGACCGATAGTTACGTATGACGAGAGATATTCGAGAAAATCCGTGCTGTCAAACACGACTTGTGATTATATTGTTTCAAGTAATTAATTATTATCCTTTGAAATAATCATAGCTTCAATTAACTATTCTTATAACAATCATATATACATAATTTATACATATGGGACCAAGTGACTGTACCGATGGAACATATCTTTTTCATTTTTATTCACATATATACTCAAATATACGTGTTTTAAAAATATTTGGATTAGATGTAGATATTTGATACTTGATGACTGCCTACAAATTAACTACATTAGATAGGATACTTGATACTAGATAACTGCGTATGAATTATTTACATAAGATAGATACTTGAAACTACTGCGTGATACATAAGATAAATACTTGATACTAGATAACTGCGTATGAATTATTTACATTAGATAGGAATACTTGATACTAGATAACTGCGTATTAATTATTTACATAAGATAGGGAATACTTGATATAGATAAGTGCGTACAAATTATCTATATTAGATAGGAATACTTGATACTAGATAACTGCGTATGAATTATTTACATTAGATAGGAATACTTGATACTAGATAACTGCGTATTAATTATTTACATAAGATAGGAATACTTGATATTAGATAAGTGCGTACAAATTATCAATGTTAAATAGGAATACTTGATACTAGATAACTGCGTACAAATTATCTATATTAAATAGGAATACTTGATACTAGATAACTGCGTACAAATTATTTACATAAGATAGGAATACTTGATACTAGATTAACTGCGTACAAATTATCTATATTAGATAGGAATACTTGATACTAGATAACTGCGTACAAATTATCTATATTAGATAGGAATACTTGATACTAGACAACTGCGTACAAATTATCTATATTAGATAGGAATACTTGATACTAGATAACTGCGTACAAATTATCTATATTAGATAGGAATAGTTGATACTTGATAACTGCGTACAAATTATCTATATTAGATAGGAATAATTGATACTTTGATTGAGTTTACAAACGATTCTATAAAATAAAGTGCAATTAAAAAATAAATTGAAAAAAACATTTAATAATCAAGATTACAGTAACACATTTACACGTGAATCAAATTTTAGCTTTAGATAACCCAACAGTAAATAATTTAATGGATAAAATATTTTCGAAATTCTTGATAGCATTTCGTATACTCATTTTGTTTACGAATGTGTGTGTATGCATTTGCGTATATATATATATATATATATATATATATATATATATATATATATATATATATATACATGTGTGTGTGTGTGTTTATACAGATATATATATATGAATATATGCATATATATGTATATGCGTATATATATATGTATATACACACACACATATATATATGTGTGTCTGTGTGCGTATACAGATATTTATTTATGAATATACATATGTATATATATGTATATGTATATGTATATGTATATATGTATGTATGTATATATATATGTATATATATGTGTGTGTGTATGTGTGTGTGTTTGTGTGTGTATGTGTGTGTATGTATGTGTGCATATACTTGTGTTAAAGCATGGTAGTGCATGGACGATTTGTACACGTCTTCTTATGTGGAATATGTGGAATGTACTTTATAAATTTCAAATATGCCCTGTGTTTCTTAATCAGAATTTAACAGGTTTTTGAATTCAGAGTCTTCCTTCTCCTAGACTGGATGCCTAACCAAGGTTAAAGAGCCCAGTAGGTCCAACTATTTAACCCTAGCTGGAGGGAGTTATTAGATTCATACCTCTCCCAAGGGGATTAGTGCTATGTGAAAAGCAAACAGCCTCGTTCAGTATTTGAGTTCATCTCATCGAGTCTATTTCCTACGAACGTAATCATTATACGACCCGCTTTATATATATATATATATATATATATATATATATATATATATATATATATTTAATTTATTTATATAAAATATAAATATATATATGTATTAGCTTATTTGTATAAATATATATCTATTAATTTTTTATATATACATTAATTCATTTATATAAATATATATTAATGTATTCATATAAATATACAAATATATATCAATTCATTCATATATATATAAATGTATATATATATATATATATATATATATTAATTTATTTATACAAATATATATATATATATATATATATATTATCTATTTATATATATAATATTAATCTATTTATATAAATATATATATATATATTAATCTATTTATTTATTATATATATATATATATAATATATATATATATAATATATATTATATATATATATATATATATATATATATATATATATATATATATAATATATATATGCTTATCTATATAAATATATATATTAATTCATCTATATAAAT
>CM042172.1:62487653-62492653 GCA_023376005.1 Doryteuthis pealeii | reverse complement strand
TCACTTCATTTTTTTTTATGTTGTTCTCATATACAGCATTTTCTTTTTTTCTCCAGACCGTCTCATATATACCTTGAAAAAGGGTGAATGCTCACCCGAAATATCGGAATTGATCAAACCAGGAATAGAACAACAATTGAGTATTAAAATTCTGATCTTTTTTTTCCAATGCTTCAAAAGGAAATAACAACGTTCACAAGAACAAAGTTCATACATAACGCACATATAATATATATATATATATATATATATATATATATATATATATATATATATATATATATATTGATAAAGTAACACAGCAATATATATATATGTGTGTGTGTGTGCGTGTGTGTGAGTGTGTGTGTGTGTGTAAAAGGAAATGGTCCTTTAGAAGTGAATCTGGAGTGCCCCGTCGTTTTCCCTAACTCCCCACAGGTCTACTCTGATCTGGAATGGTAGTACCTGTCTCAAAGAAAATGGTATTGTTAGTTAAAAATACTTGAAACCATTTAACTGGGTGCAAATAAAATGTATCAACATAATTACTTGACGCTATAATTAGATTATTATTATTATTATTATTATTATTATTATTCACTCCATTCGAGTTTGTCACACCTGCAGAGGCCAGTGGTTCACTGGAGGCTGAGTGACAGCAAGTCTCCTCATGTCTCCAGGACTCTTCTGAGTATTCCAGCCGATCTCAATAATGCTGTAGTCTGGATGGTCTCGAATTTTCCTCCGATTTTTAATTTATCCAGACTCCTTTCCAACCCCTTGGGAATTGTTCCAAGGGCCCCAATCACAATCGGCATGACCTTAACCCTCATGTTCCACAGTTTATTTTAGTTCTCTGGCAAGGTCTAAGTAATTATCGATTTTTTCGTTTTCTTTCATTTTCACTCTGTGATCAGCCGGGACGGCAATGTCCACGAGATTACAAGTCTTCCTCTTCTTGTCAACCATGACAAGATCTGGTCTCCTGGCTGGGATTAGGTGATCCGTCTGTACCTCAAAGTCCCAGCGAATTTTGTGTGTCTCATTCTCCAGGACAGATTCAGGTTTGTGCATATACCATTTAGTTGAATGGTGAAAATTGAATTTCTTGTCAGTTCCCAGTGAATCACCTTTTCCACCCAGTCGTGTCTAGTCTTGTATTCTCTTTGTGCGAGTTTACTGCATTCGCTTATTATGTGATTTACAGTTTCGTCTCTTTCCCCACATATTCTACATTTGCTGTTCAGTCTTATCTATTTTTGCTTTTATGTAATTATTATTATTATTATTATTATTATTATTATTATTATTATTATTATTATTATCTAAACCGTATACTTTCTAGTTAGATAAAACTGTATTTCACAATACATGACCCAACAAGGGTTGATATGCCGTAAAATCAATTAGCTATTCCTTTAAAGTTTATTTGGATTTTACATTGTTAGCATAAAAGGTAATAAAGTATATTGGTTAATTCCAGTTGATTCCATGTCCAGTCTGGTAGTCATATATGGGGAATCCCGAGAGGATCTAACCCGCTCTTCTGCAGTAATGAATCTGCTAATTTGAAAACCAAAAGATCATGATGGGACGAGCTGTCATTTTTCAAGATAGAGTTTCAATTTGGAATCATGAAAAAAAAATCCACTATAAACTGACTTTGACTGATTTCAATTTCTGACATTTGTAAACAAATATCACCCTTAACCGAAATTGTGTTATGCTATATGTAAATGACTGCCATTACAAGAGTTCAAATTCTGGACAAGACTACTTGAACCGAATTGCCGATTTTAGCGCTCTTTCACATTGGTTTTAATTACCAATTCTGCGCATAAATCTTTATTGGCAACGAAATGAGGAACAATGTGACCACCACTCAAATGAGTGTATTTGATTTGTGCCGGTTGCCTCTCTGCATCCGACTCCACAACAAATACGTTTATTTATATGAAAATCGGTACAGAAAATGCGACTGGACACACACCTGGGCATAATGCCTGAATTTTTTTTATTTTGAGGGGAACGGTGTACAAAACTGGTCATGCTTCTATATCTTTTAGTTCTGTCTTAGCTAGTCTCACTCGCCGACCGATCCATACAATTAAGTACAGTCATTCATCGCCTTACACTACTGCTTTCACGGAAAAATCCGCTGTCACTCTGTGTGTGAGGCCCTAACTTAGACCCATATGGTAAAAATAAAAAGCCTATTTAAAATTTTATTTACAATTCTATAATGATTAAAAAGCCTATTTAAAATTTTATTTAACAATTCTATAATGATTAAAAGCCTATTTAAAATTTTATTTACAATTCTATAATGATTAAAAGCCTATTTAAAATTTTATTTACAATTCTATAAATGATTAAAGCCTATTTAAAATTTATTTACAATTCTATAATGATTAAAAGCCTATTTAAAATTTATTTACAATTCTATAATATTAAAAAGCCTATTTAAAATTTTATTTACAATTCTATAATGATTAAAAGCCTATTTAAAATTTTATTTACAATTCTATAATGATTAAAAGCCTATTTAAAATTTCATTTACAATTCTATAATGATTAAAAGCCTATTTAAAATTTTATTTACAATTCTATAATGATTAAAAGTGGGATAGAATGGGCAAAAAACAAAAAGTCCCACTAGTTAAGAAGTTCATTAATGTATACTATTAACTCATTATGTTAGGCTTTACCGCGAAATTGACTAAGGAACCAGGATCATTTGTAGGAAGGGAATTGCCCATTCTACGGTCTTTTACATTGATTTGAATTACCAATTCTGCGCATAAATCTTTATTCGCAACGAAATGAGGAACAATGTGACCACCACTCAAATGAGGACTAGTTAAGAAGTTCATTGGTGTATACCATTGACTCATTGAGTTAGGCCCCTCCGATCAATCAGCTGGTCACGTCAAGCCCTAGCACCTATATGATTTTCCCAACTCTATTGCCCTTATGGCAAGCTCCAACCCTTTTTTATCATAGGGGTGCTAGAAGGCGGTGGCTGCGGGTCTACATGTCATGGGAATGATGTTAAACTCTATCTGATGGTGAGGTTCCAGTTTTGGAGGTTTGGGGAATGTGGAGCACCCCTTCATCACCATTGCTCCCTGGTCCACTCTGAACCGGAGTGGTAGTACCTGTTAGGGTCCCACCTATGGGTTAAATAGAAAAATGTATTTGTAAAAAAATTGTATTATCCATTAAGAATTGATTTATTTCAAAACTTTATCGGCATTAAATGACCCACTGAGGTTGATATGCCGTAAAACAAAACAAACCAAACCAAATCATTGTGTTAGGCCTTACCGCAAAATTTACTAAAAAAGAGAGTCTAACAGTAGAAACGGAATTGCCGTTTTTACGGTCTTTCTCATTAATTTGAATATAAATATATTCAAGATAGAGTTTCCATTTGGAATCACGAAAAAAAAACCAAAAAAAACCGACTTTGACTGATTTCGATTTCTGACATTTGTAAACAAATATCACCCTTAACAGAAATTGTGTTATGCTATATGTAAATGACTGCCATTACCAGAGTTCAAATTCTGGACAAGACTACTTGAATTTCCCTTTGCACTGATTCCTTTGGGACACTATGGATAAATACTGGGGTAGAGGTAGGGTTAGGTTTAGCCTTGACAAAGCAGCTGGAACTGACTTATTGTCGACTGCTGTCCGTGGGGGATGGGTTATGGCAAGTACATAGATAATTAGTATACATAATTGTTTAGTGTCATGGGTATGAAACTAAATTGTATCCGTTGGTCAGACTCCAGTTCTAGGGTTCCTGGGAGTCTGGAGTACCCCGTCGATTTCCTTACTCCCTCTCAGGTCCACTCTGATCCGGAATGGTAGAACCTATCTCATTTAGAGGCCAAGGAAAATTATTATTTAGTTAAGAATACTTGAAACCATTTGATTGGGTGTAAATTAAATGTATCAAAATAGTTACTTGAAGCTATAATTAGATTATTATTATTATTATTATTATTATTAGTAGTAGTAGTAGTAGTAGTAGTAGTAGTACAAAATAAAAAATACCCTCCGGGCGATGTAAAAATTGATTTTTAAAACATATTGCCTGAGGGGTGGGAGTAAAAAATTCAATGTCAGCGAGTTTGTACCCTAAGTAAGTAAAATCATCAAATTCATTAAAGGATTAAAAAAATAAAACAATTTGAAATGGAAACTTTAAATATGTATTAAAATAAAACAAACTATATATAGATATATAATACCAGTCATGTATTTATTAAAACTTGTTTTAAAAAAATAATGAGAACTGTTTAATGTTGCATGTTCAAATTTTGAGTGTATTTATTCTGTTATGACGATTTTGGGTACTGTGACGTAAGCAGTGACAAAAACCGGAAGCGAATCTCCATTATTATTATTATTATTATTAGTAGTAGTAGTAGTAGTAGTAGTAGTATCTGAAAGTATACTTGCTTGCTAATTAAAACTGTCTTTTACATAATCCAACAAGGGTTGACATACCATAAAACCTAATAAAATAATTGTTATCCTGTGTTCGGCATGCAATGACCCAACAAACTATGCAGAGGCTATCGTCGTCTAACGGTTATCGTCGTAGAAAATGGGGTGGGTGACTTGAGCTCAAATATTGAATGAAGCTATTTACATTTACATAGTGATGATAGTTATTCAATCCCCATCTATGAGTAAATAGTAAGGTAGACTGGGGGTCTTTGAATATTGTTTGGCAACCAGTCTAGGAGAAAGGAAACCACTTGTACTCCGATTAAAACTTACCTTGTCTTGCATCCTACTCTTGGTAGAAGGGTTGGTTAAGTACTTACAATAACCAACAAGAGTTGACATGCCGTAAAACCAACCAACTAACCAGCCAACAACGTAGTCTTACCACAATATATGTATATATTTATCAACCCCTTCGTACAAGCAGGATGTGACACAATGTCAATTTCTTAAGCGGAGTTCAACAGGTTTAAATTCAGAGTTTTCCTTCTCAT
>CM042172.1:62470153-62482653 GCA_023376005.1 Doryteuthis pealeii | reverse complement strand
TGAACTTTATCAATACATTGGCTCTTAAAAATGATATTTTAACTATGTATGAAGTGTTTAGCTGTTTAAAATTATTGTGAACTTTATCAATACATTCGCTCTTAAAAACCTGATATTGTAACTGAGTATGACGTGTTTAGCTGTTTAAAATTATTGTGAATTTTATCAATACATTGGCTCTTAAAATGATAATGTAACTATGTATGAAGTCTTTAGCTGTTTAAAATTATTGTGAATTTTATCAATACATTGGCTCTTAAAATGATATTGTAACTATGTATGAAGTGTTTAGCTGTTTAAAATTATTGTAAACTTTATCAATACATTGGCTCTTAAAAATGATATTGTACTAAGTATGAAGTGTTTAGCTGTTTGAAATGATTGTGAATTTTATCAATAAAATTGGCTCTTAAAAACTTGGTATTGTACTAAGTATTAAGTGTTTTGCTGTTTGTAATTTTGTGAACTTTATCAATAAAATTGGCTCATAAAAAAATGATATTGTAACTAAGCGTTTAGCTGTTTGAAATGATTGTGAATTTTATCACTACATTGGCTCTTAAAATGATATTGTAACTATGTATGAAGTGTTTAGCTGTTTAAAATTATTGTGAACTTTATCAATACATTGGCTCTTAAAAAATTGATATTGTAACTATGTCTGAAGTGTTTAGCTGTTTGAAATGATTGTGAACTTTGTCAATACATTGGCTCTTTAAAATGATATTGTAACTATGTATGAAGTGTTTAGCTGTGAACTTTATTTTTTAAGAGCCAATGTATTGATTAGCTCTTAAAAACTTGATATTGTAACTATGTATGAAGTGTTTAGCTGTTTGAAATGATTGTGAATTTTATCAATAAAATTGGCTCTGAAAAACTCGGTATTGTACTAAGTATTAAGTGTTTTGCTGTTTGTAATTTTGTGAACTTTATCAAAAAAATTGGCTCATAAAAAATTGATATTGTAACTAAGCGTTTAGCTGTTTGAAATGATTGTGAATTTTATCACTACATTGGCTCTTAAAAACCTGATATTGTAACTAAGTATGACGTGTTTAGCTATTTGAAATGATTGTGAACTTTATCAATACATTGGCTCCATAAACATTGATATTGTAACTAAATATGAAGTGTTTAGCTGTTTGAATTTATTGTAAACTTTATCAATACATTGGCTCTTTAAAATGATATTGTAACTATGTATGAAGCGTTTAGCTGTTTGAAATTATTGTGAAATTTATCAATAAAATTGGAATGTGAATTTTATCAATACATTGGCTCTTAAAAAACAGATATTGTAACTAAGTATGAAGTGTTTAGCTGTTTGAAATTATTGTGAATTTTATCAATAAAATTGGCTCTTAAAATGATATTGTAACTAAGTGTGAAGTGTTTAGCTGTTTGAAATTATTGTGAATTTTATCAAAACATTGGCCCTTAAAAAATTGATATTGTACTAAGTATGAAGTGTTTAGCTGTTTGAAATTATTGTGAACTTTATCAATACATTGGCTCTTAAAAACCTGATATTGTAACTAAGTATGAAGTGTTTAGCTGTTTGAAATTATTGCGAACTTTATCATTACATTGGCTCTTAAAAGATTGATATTGTAACTAAGTATAAAGTGTTTATCTGTTTGAAATGATTGTGAACTTTATTAATAGATTGGCTCTCAATATAATATCGCAACCAAGTATGAAGTGAATACCTTTTTAAAATGATTGAACTTTATTAATACATTGGTTCTTAAAACACTGATATCGCAACTAAGTATGAAGTGTTTCCCTTTTTAATATGATTTGATGGTATATTTTTGGACTGCATACAATTAGAGACTTTAATTGTTAAACCAATTTTGGCTTGAAATAACTCAGCAAGGGTTGACATACCATAAAACCATCCAATCAACCACCACGGCCGCACTCTTATGCACATATACATATATATAATACATGTAATTAAACACTCAATAACAATATTCAGCAGTTCAAATGATTATGTCATGCTCTAGCCTCATTCGAGTCTCCATTTGTTTGTGATGCATCGATTAAATAATTTTTCCAACGACGCAGCAAAAATGAATAACATAAACAAGATGATGTTGAATTTCGTAGCACTGGTCATGGGGACCGAGGTTATTTCTGACCTGGCCTATTAGTATATATTTATATTCCCACCAGCACCATCACTAGTATTATTGTTATTATTATTATTATTATTATTAGTAGTAGTAGTAGTAGTACGACTGGTCGTGGGGACTGAGGCTACTTTTACCTGGTGTATTCGTATATATTCCTATTCCCACCACTACCATTATAATTATTAATATTATTATTATTATTATTAGTAGTAGTAGTAGTAGTAGTAGTCGTGGTGGCAGTAATTGTAGTAACAGTAGTTCGACTGGTCGTAGGGACTGAGGCTACTTTTACCTGGTTTATTCGTATATATTCATATTCCCACCACTACCATCATCATTATTATTATTACTACTATTACTATTATTATTATTATTAGTAGTAGTAGTAGTAGTAGTTCTTGTTGTTGTAGTAGTAGTAGTAGTAGTAGAAGTAGTAGTAGCAGGAGGAGGAGTACGATTCATAGTGGTGATCGGGACTAATCAGTATGTTTATTGTATTTTTTTGCTAAACTGACCAAGAGAATAAATTGCCCTCGAGCTATGGTCGTTAAATAAAAAACACAGTCGCATCTTCTTTTTTTTTCCATATCACCATCATTATCATTATTATCATAGTAATAGTTGTAGTGCTAGTAATAGTGGTAGTATCAATGTCAGTTTCGAGCAGGGGTGGCATTTTTGTAATTCATCCCCAAAATAAACAACCGTCAGTCTTATTTGCCGTCCCCTTTTTCACCGACTTCCAAAGATTCACCCGACGTGTTGTTGTTTTTTTTTAAGAGCAGAACTTATCCCTCAAAATACAGGATACAATTTGATTCGGTTTTTTTCTTCAAACTAACAAATGTGTCTGTATAAACACATCCCTGGCTTTTGATAGCCCCACTTCCGGGTTCAAATTGATTTAGGGCGCTACACGCTCGCCCCGTGTTTGTGTACAAGAACGGGCGCTTTATTTGTTCAATTAATCCTCTTTATACTCGTGTGCCTTTATTTACAAACTCCACAGGTGGGTTGTCCGGCTCTAGAGCTGAAATCGAGAGGAGATATTGTTTGTAACGTTGATATGATTGTAAACGACGTAAGGGGCTGAAGGTGACATTAGAGTGGGGGAGTGTCAAACAAGGGGGGACGGGTTTGTTATTTGAATAGGCACGCCTTCTAGTACTGATAGCTAGTTGAACAAAACTTAAGGGATATGTTGGTGAAGAAGTAAAAAGTTGAGTATGGGGTTGAAAATTATTTCCTATTCGTGCAAAAGAGTAAAAGAAAAATGATGTGTACTTAAAGTAATAAAGAAAAGATAATTTGTTTGTGATAATTGGTAGAGATATATGAAGAACTTTTAAAAATAGAATGTAAATATTTACATTTACTTGTCGATAAAAATATGGCTTACTTTTAATCCTATCAAAACCACTAAAAAATAATTTGTCGATAAAAACGCCTTCAATCCGTTAATTTTTTTTTGGTCCCCCCAAAAAAAAAAAAAAAAAAAAAAATCAGCGGATTGAAGGCGTTTTTATCGTCAAATTATTTTTTTAATTTTTTTTTTTAATTCTTTTTTTTTTCGACAACCAATTACAAATAAAAAATCAAAACATTTTTTTCGGTATTTTTATTTCATTTAGCAACTATACAGCTACTTACCTCCTATAACAAAACAAACAAACAAACACATGGAGCTGGCTCAAACCACCCCATTTGAATGCTGCCACGAGCTAGTGAGAGAAAAACCTTGGAATATCTCGTATCAGTCATTTTCGCCTTTGTAATATCGCTTTTCCTTCCGCTGAACCTGTGCCCAGAGACTGGACTCACGACTTCTAGGTAAATTTTTATCTATAAATAATAACTCCTCGTTTCAGAAATTCAGAAATATACTTCACGTGTCTTATTATATGAAGTTTGGGCTGGTCTTTTATACGGCTTAAAACTTTTTAGTTCTGTAAAACTTTTGGGCATTTTAATTCTTTTGCCACAAATATTTATTTGAACCAAATTTAAGCATCCCAGGGGCGACCTGGATTCAAAAGAAGATATTTCGCTTTGCCACGTAAATATCTCATTGTTTGTTAGGTTTAGGGTTAGGGGTTAGGGTTAGGGTTAGGGTTAACAGTTAGTTTTATAATTTTTTAAAATGCGTCTAAAAATCGTCTTGTAACAAACAACCGGATGTTCACGGTGCAAAGCGTGTTGGCTGAGGGTGGCAACCTGTGATACTTAAAGATGTCATGGACAGCTAAGCCTATCCATGACATGCAACACTCCACTTTGACCTCCTCCGATCATTTGGCAGGTTAGGTCAAGCCCTAGCACTTATATGATTGTCCTAACCCTATTGCTCTTATGGCAAGTCCCAACTCTTTTTATCATATATGCGCTAGAAGATGGTGGCTGAGGATTTTAGTGTCCTGGATATTAAATTTTATCTGATGGTGAAATTTCAATTCTGGAGGTCTTGGGAATGTGGAGTGCCTCTTCATCAACCTTACTCCCAGGTCCCCTCCGACTAGGAGTGGTAGTCCCTGTTCCATCTATGGGTTAAATAGAAAAATGTGTTTATAAAAGCGAAACATGTCCATGTGAAAACAGGCCACCCCTGGGGTGCTTAAAGATAATTTGGTCCATTTATTTTCCTAATGATGAAACTCAAAATATTGCCGCTCATCTACGTGTTTAGCAATTATATCATATTTAAGAAGTAGTCAAATTTAACTGAACCTGAAGATGATTTCTGAAAACGCGAGTTTTATTGTTTTCCCTCGGTCGCCATTTTTCGCTGTACGTTTGCAAGACGACGCATGCGTAAGACTACTGGTTTCATTGACACGCTCGACAAAGACCAAAATCGAAAGTGTCAAATGTAAAATAGTCGCAAACTCTTTTGTTCAAGGAGACAAGAAACGGGAGAAAAAAAAATAAAAAAATAAATATTTTGGAAAATGACAGAAAAAATAACTAAATTATCTGGCATTTTGTGATTTCCTTAGCAATAATCATATTTATTTATTGGAATTTTTTTTTTTTATCTATTTCTTTTTTTTTTTTTTTTTCACGAACTTTCGTTCACGGAATTCAAAGAAGGAAATAACAAAATTCTTCTTTTTTTTTCTTTTTCTTTTTTCTTTTTTTTTTTTTTTTTTACGTTATGTTGATTGTTTTTTATCTTTTACGTAGCATTTTCATGTGGAATTTGGTAAGGTGACATTAGCAAATAACGAAATGTAATTATTCCTAAAATATTTAAAATTCATTTTTTTTTGGGGGAGGGGGGCGGCAGATTCTTCGTAAAGTGCATTGATATAAATTGATTTCAAAGTTTATCTCGTTAAACGTTTTGTTACAAAGGTGAGTGAAAGGATTTGAAAGTTACAAATCAATTGCCATGATGGTATATGACATTATGATATTATTTTTGCATTTGAGAGAAGGGGTGGGATGAAGATGAAATTTTCTTACTTGTAAAATCTCTCTCTCTCTCTCTCTCTCTCTCTCTCTCTCTCTCTCTCTCTCTCTCTCTCTCTCTCTCTCTCTCTCTGTCGTTCTCTCTATTGATAGACTTCTTCAGACTGGGCCCTGATATTCTCAGTCTCATCGACAGTTTTTCTATCCCATGGTGTCTCTTCTGTTATATCGCATATGCGAGAAACTAAGTGACCAAATACCGTTGATTCTGAGTTATTCCAACTTTATATATATATATATATATATATATATATATATAATATAGAGAGAGAGAGAGAGAGAGAGATATGCTCTATCACCGATATTGAACTAATTCGATATAATTGGTAATTATACCTGTCCTAGACAAAATGGCATTAATTTTTTATTCGCTCTCGTATATATATATATATATATATATATATATATATATATATAAGTATTTAAATGTTACAAATCAATTGTCATGATGGTATATGATATTATGATATTATTTTTGCATTTGAGAGAAGGGGTGGGATGAAGATGAAATTTTCTTACTTGTAAAATCTCTCTCTCTCTCTCTCTCTCTCTCTCTCTCTCTCTCTCTCTCTCTCTCTCTCTCTCTCTCTGTGTGTGTAGGCTTCTTCAGACTGTGACCTGATATTCTCAGTCTCATCGTTTTTCTATCCCCATGGTCACTCTTCTGATATATCGCATATGCGAGAAACTAACTCACCAAGTACCGTTGATTCTGAGTTATTCCAATTTATATATATATATATATATATATATATATATATATATTATTTAATAAGTCATCCACAGACACGTATTTCGGCGTTTCACGCCGAAATCAGTGTGGCTAGACACAACAATTATCTCAGGAGCGAACTCAGACCGACTACTTACCCGCCTGATTTCTTAACCCCTCGGCCACTTTGACAGCTGCTGTAACGAGGCTGGTGTTTAAACTATTAAATACATAGGTTTGTTTACATATTTTACGATCACAGAGAGATCTAGTCTGCGAGCAAACGATCATTGCTTATATATGCTTGGTAATGAAAGTTAATTTAAATCACCCATTAGAAAGCTCTACCGAATTTACGGGAGAGACATATGCTCTCTGACCGATATTGACCACTTTTTTATTTCTAAATATAACGAAATATATATATATATATATATATATATATATATATATATATATATATATACGAGAGTGAGTCAAAAAGTAATACCATTTTGTTTTGGATAGGTATAATTACCAACACAGGAACATCTATCATACATCAAAATAAAGCTGGTCCTCTGTGGGTCATATCCCTACTTCTCCACATAGTCAGCGTTTCTCTCAATAGCAATGTTCCATCTTCGAAAGAGAGCATGTATTCCTGCCCCCTAAAATTCTGTTGACAGTTCTTTGAGTAACTTCTTCACTTCAGATTTAACTTCGTCATCACTGGAATAATGTTTGCCTCTCAAACCCTCTTTCATAGGGCCGTATAGATGATAGTCTGAAGGCTCTAAATCTGGTGAGTATGGAGGTAGCGGCAAAGTTGTCCACCCGAATGAGGCGATTTTCCCCCTTCTGTGTGATCTAGCATTGTCATGTAAAAGGAAATTGTCGATTGGCTATTTGGATCTTACTCGTCGGATTCTTGATCTGAGCCTGGTTGGGGTCTCATTATAGACCTTTTTTTTAACCCCAAGAAAATGGGATTACTTTTTGACTCACCCTCGTATATATATATATATATATATATATGTGTGTGTGTGTGTGTGTGTGTGTGTGTGTGTGTGTGTGCTGAATTATTTAAAGCTTGAGAGGGTGGGGCAATTAATACCGATTTCGTCTAGACTTATTGTATATCTATTATTTATACTAGCAAATATATGCACCCTCCGGGTGCAAGTATTTTAGTTTTAATGTAATGAAATATCGTATTAAATTAGAAAGTCTAATAAGAATGCAGATAAAAAGATTTGATACAGAGTGGGGGTATAACAGAAAAATAGAAATGAAACTTACTCTTCCATCACTGCCGTCTTTCATTGCTGAATTTCTTATTTAACTATTTAGTTAAATTAGGAATAAAGAATAAAATTACACTTATTTTTCTTGTTAATGGATTCATTTAAGATTCATTGAAGAGATTTTTGCTTATATTCATTAAAATAAAACCAAACAGTTAGAAATCAATAATACTAAGCACATATTTAATAAAATCACATTTTTAATATCAATATGCAAATTAGCCTTCCCGTTCACACTACAAACCGCTATTTTTTGTATATATAAATACAATAGCATGTTATTTGTATGTAGATATGGACAACACTAATAAAAAGGTGAAGCAATTTTATCAATAATTGAGGTTTAAATACAAATAAAATCATGAAGAATATGATGAAAATAACTATGTTAATTGTGACTCGATTAGTAATATAGTTTCGGTTACAGACACAAAAACACACAATCTCCATTATAATAAGATATAGAACTAAGTCAGTCTGTGGATTCCGGTTCAGAAATTATGGGAACCAATATAGAATAAAACTTTTGACGAATTTTTAAAAAAATGCGTACTTCAACGTTGATAGCATTCCATATCAAACTCTTGTGTCCGAAAATTTTCAAAAAGATAAAGTCTTTAGTTTTTGAAGTCATATCTTTAACAATTTTAAATTTCTTTTTAAATTCTCAAAAATAACGTCCATGTTTGTGGGTTATTGTTTTTATATAATTATTATATAATTTTTTCATTACAAACCCAAAGTTTAAAATCTAAAATTTAGCTTAAAAATGATTACAAAAAATAATACAGGAATTATATAAAACACATTGAACGTAAATATAATCTAGAAATAGAAAAAACAATTTGAATATGGAATATTGTAACTATTTTGAACTAATCTTATTATAATGGAGATTGTGTGTTTTTCTGTCTGTAACCGAAACTCTGTTACTACTCAAGTCACAATTTCCTTAGTTATTTACGTCACATTCTCCATGATTCTATTTCTATTTAAACCTCAATTAATAATAAAACTGTTTGACATTATTAATACTGTTGGCCTTACCTAAATACTAATAACATGCAATTGTATTTATATATACAACAAAATACCAGTTTTCAGTGTAGACGTAAAGCTAATTTGCATATTGATGTTAGAAAAACTGATTTTAATAAAAATGTGCTTGGTATTATTGATTTCTAATTGTTTGGTTTTATCTTAATGAATATGAGTAAAAATCTCTTCAATAAATCCTAAAAGAAATTCATTAACAAGAAGAAATAACTGTAATTTTATTATTTACTTCCTATTTTAACTAAATAGATAAATTAGGAAAATTTAGCATTGAAAAACGGAAGTGATGAAAGAGTAAGTTTCAGTTGTTCTATTTTCCGATTATACCCCCTCCGTTTCAAATCTTTTTATCTGAATTCTTAATTAGTTTCATTAGCCTTTCTGATTTAATCTAATATTTTATTACATTTAAACTTAAATACTTGCACCCGTAGGGTGCATATATTTGCTAGTTTAACTAAAGGGATAAGTTGAAAAAACACGGTAATTGTTTAATAGTATCATAATTTTTGCCTGTACCAAAAATTTAACACGTTATAAATTTGCCTGTACCAAAAATGCATTTATTATTAATAGATTCAACAATTTTTCTCTGTTAATTATTATGTATTTTAACAAAGATTTTAGAAACTTTCAAATTAAACCTATGTTTGGTTTCTAAATTGTTTGACTGCCTGCAAACACGACCCAATTTGAAATCTTGAATATATTCATGAAACCGTTTTTTAATAGACTTAGAAGTCCCTCCTATATAAATTGTATTACACATATTTCAAGAGATAGCATATACGCCAGCTTCAGATGTAATTTGATAATTGTTTTTCTTCTCATTAATTGTGTGCCTAATTGTTTTTGAGTTTATAACAGTTCGTATACCAAGGTTGTTTAAAAAATTTTTCGATGATCTGTGGGGTTGAATTAGCTGGTAAAATCATATATCTATGTAATAGATTATTACTGAAAAAATATTTATCTTATTATAATGGAGATTGTGTGTTTTTCTGTCTGTAACCGAAACTATATTAATACTCAAGTCACAATTCCCTTTGTTATTGACATCACATCACAATCTCAATGATTATATTTTTATCTAAACCTCAATTATTAATAAAATTGTTTTACATTACTTACACTGTTGACCATATCCACATATTAATAACATGCAATTATATTTATATATACAACAAAATAGCGGTTTACAGTTTGAACGGGAAGGCTAATTTGCATATTGATATTTAAATGTGATTTTAATAAATATGTGTTTAGTACTATTGATTTTTAATTGTTTAGTTTTATTTTAATGAATATAAGCAAAAATCTCTTCAAATCTTAAATGAAATCCATTAACAAGAAGAAATAACTGTAATTTTATACTTTACTTCCTCTTTTAACTAAATACTTAAATTAGAAAAATAACAATGAAAGACGAGAGTGATGGAAGTGTAAGTTTCAGTTGTTCTATTTTTCGATTATACCCCCCTGTTTCAAATCTTTTTATCTGCATTCTTATTTAGTTTCATTAGTCTTTCTAATTTAATACAATATTTTATTACATTCAAACTTAAATACTTGCACCCGGAGGGTGCATATATTTGCTAGTATTCTTAATATTGTTTGTGTTACTTTTTCATTTGTGAATTTCAAAACATTTTATTTTAACAAGTTGAATAAACGATATGAGATGTTGAAGTGGTACAAAGGTATTTTCTATATAATCTTGTTTATGATTTAAAAATTTCGGCCTACAAATTTTAGAAGCTATGATTATTTCATTTTTAAGTGGGAATTATGATTTGAGTAAAAATAAAATATGGCCATTCCTTTTATTGAATTTATGATAAACGTTTTAATTATAATTTGTTGTTAAAATTCTATTAATCATGGGGATTGTCTGTATCTCTGTTTAACAAAAACTACGTCATAGCTCTACTTCACAGCTTACGTCACAATATTCTTATGCTATATACACCCACAATTTGAGTAAGCAATTTTTAAAATTGTTTTTTACTCTCGTCCATTTTTTTACAGTAACAAGAAGTTTAACTAAAAAGTTTACAAATAAATAAATACCTACGATTTTGTGTAATATTGATGTGGAAAATATTCAAAATAATTGTTTGATTATTACATGCACGCAACATTTTATTTGAGAGGGACGGGGCTCAGTTTTCATTTCAAATTGTTTTATTATTATTATTTTTTTACTTCTTTAATAAATATGAGGATTTGCTTACTTATGATACAAACCCCCTGAGATTGAATTTTTAACTCCTACCCTCTCAGGCAATGTTTTTTTAAATTAATTTTTACGACGCCCGGAGAGTATTTTCTGTTGCTAGTTAATAGTAATATATCTAAGGAAAAAAATGAGGTAAGGTTTCTAATTCGTAAATAAAATATACGGTAAGTTCTGGTTCAATTAATTTATCTTTTTGTTAAATCTAATTTCGTGGATATATGAATGATATATTATCTAAGTAACGTAAATACCAAGAATCTTTGGCTATTACGAATATAAAATAACCTAATTCAAGAAAAAAGACAAGCATACTCATGGATAAAACGGAATTTTTGTATTTAAAAATATATTATTCAATACCTATTTAACATTATTTTTAAAAAACAAAAAGAGCTAATAAGATCAGAATTAGAATGTTAAAAATTATTTACAATATAATTCTTGCAGATATATGAATGATATATATCTAAGTAACGTAAATACCAAGAATCTTTGGCTATTACAAATATAAAATAACCTAATTCAAGAAAAAAGACAAGCAAACTCATAGTTATTTAACATTATTTAAAAAAAAAAAAAGAGCTAATAAGATCAGAATTAGAGTGTTAAAATTATTTACATATAGTTCTTGCAGAAATATTATAGAATCCTTATTAATTAATGCGATACTTCTTTTCCTTCGGTACATTTCTAATTAAGTGTATAAAACACTAGATACTTTAAAGGTGACGTAATCTTTAGTTAATTCTGTAGTTTCTAAGTTCATATATCTAAAAAAAAAAAAAGTGACCTGAAATAAAACAGAAAGCTTTGAAATAAAATAAAACTAATGCATATTCATTCATCAACAGGTAAATTTCATTAAAATCAGGAATAAATTGATTCTGCATCAATGACGTCACAATGGTTTGAAAATAAAACAGCGTTTTAATTTAAGATTATATTTTTAATCTTAATTATATGGAGATTGTGTGTTTTTCTGTCTGCAACCGAAACTATATTACTACTCAAGTCACAATTCCCTTTGTTATTGACATCACATTCTCCATGATATTAATTTCATTTAAATCTCAATTATTAATAAAACTGTTTTATTATAAATTCTGTTAACCATATCTACATATTAATAAGATGCAATTATATTTATATATACAACAAAATAGTGGTTTATAGTGTGAACGGGAAGGCTAATTTGCATATTGATATCAAAAATGTAATTTTATTAAATATGTGCTTAGTATTATTGATTTTTAACTGTTTGTTTATTTTAATGAATATAAGCAAAAATCTTTTCAATAAATCTTAAATGAAATCCATTAACAAGAAAAGATAACTGTCATTTTATTCTTTACTTCCTCTTATAACTAAATACTTAAATTAGAAAAAATAACAATGAAAGACGAGAGTGATGGAAGAGTAAGTTTCAGTTGTTCTACTTTTCGATTATACCCCCTCTGTTTCAAATCTTTTTATCTGCATTCTTATTTAGTTTCATTAGCCTTTCTAATTTAATACAATATTTTATTACTTTAAAACTTAAATACTTGCACCCTACGGAAGGTGCATATATTTGCTAGTAAAACTAATGCATATTC
>CM042172.1:62445153-62465153 GCA_023376005.1 Doryteuthis pealeii | reverse complement strand
GAGAGAGAGATTGAAGAAAAATGAAGACGAGAGAGNAGAGATCCAGGAAACTTGTGATTCCTAGCCGAACGCTAATTTGAAATATTCCAAAATAAGATGAATTTTGGAACACTTTCGTTTTTCAAATTCTTAATTATCGTTGGATTTATTTCCATATTTGTATGTTATGATTATATTAATAATTTTGAAGGCGCAGTACAATGCGTATGGAAAAATTAAAAAAATAAAACAAAAACAATATATATATTATATATATATATATATATATATATATATTATATATAAAGCAATTGTAATTTGGCTTGAAGCATTGTTAAGTATGTTATGATCAATATTAATATTTTGAAGGCAGTATCAATGCGTATAAAAAAAAATATTTTGGTTTCATTTTTTCATACGCATTGTACTGGCCTTCAAAAATATTAATATATCATATATATATATATATATATATATATATATATATATATATATATGAATGGTATGCTGTCTGTCTTTGCTTTCTGCAGCATAAAAAAGTAGGTAGAAACGTGATATATACAATAAGTTAGCTGTCTGATATCAACACCGGCAGCAAAAGTTTCTTAATGTGTCTATCTCTAATTTTAACTGCTAAATATGTCATCACGCATGGCATTATCTATCTTTTTGTGACGCAGCACAAATTATTCTTTGTTTAAAAACGGATGGATTGGAAATGTTTTAGAAAAATATTCTTTTGTCCTTCTTCGAGATTTTTTTTTTTCGGAAGACGAAGAAAAAGAGAAATAGATTTTGGGGGGTTTAATTTTCAACATTTTTCTCCCGCCCAAGTCCTGTCCTCTCTGCTGCTAGAGTCTCTCTCTTCTCTCTTCTCTCTCGTCTTCGTCTCTTCTATAAGGTCTGCTTCTCTCTTTCTCTCTGCTCCTCTCTTCTCTCTCCTCTCTAAGTCTCTCTCTCTCTAAGTCTCTCTGCTCTCTCTCTTCGTTTTCTTTTTTAGCTTCTGTATTTTTGTCTTTCTTTTTAAATTATTCTTCATTTCCTCTTTCTTTGTTTCGTCTCTCTTTCCTTTCTTTATTTGTATTTCTTTGATTATTCTTCGTATTCTTCTTCGTTCGAGTTCAGTCCCTCTCTCTCTCTCTCTCTTCTTTCCTCATCTCTCTCTCTGCTCTCTCTCTCTCTCTCTTCTCTCTCTCTCTCTGTGTGTGTGTGTGTTAAGTCTTTTCCTTTGTCCATATTTCTCTGCAGCTGTCTGTCTGTCTGTCGTCTCTCTCTGTGTTTAATCTGTCCATCTTTCCTCTTCGTCCATAATCTATTTTCAACCGTCTGTCTGTCTTTCTTCTGTCTTTCTCCTCGCTCTCCTCCCTCGCTCTCTATTTCTCTCTCTCTTCATCTCCTCTCTGTCCCCTCCCCCTCTCTCTGCTCGTCCTCCTCCTCTTCTCTCCTCTCTCTCTCTCTCTGTGTTAGTCTTTTTTCCTTTTGTCCATATTTCTCCTCCTGTCTGTCTTGTCTGTCTGTCTGTCTCTCTCTCTCTCTCTTGTTAATCTGTCCCATCTTTCCCTTCGTCCATTTTATCTATTTTCACCGTCTGTCTGTTCTGTCTGTCTTTCTCTCCATCTGTCCTCTCTCTGTCTCTCTGTCTCTCTCCTCTCTTTCTGCTCTCTCCTCTCTCTTCTCTCTCTCTCTCGTTCTCTCTCTGCTATTGCGTTTTCTTATATTTGCTTCCTGTATTTTTGTCTTTTATTCTTCTTCATTCCCTCTTTCTTTTGTTCGTCTCTCTTTCTTTTCTTTATTTGTATTTCTTTGATTATTCTTCGTATTCTTCTTTCGTTCGAGTTCAGTCTCTCTTCTCTCTCTCTCTCTCTCTCTCTCTCTCTCTCTCGTTGCAAAATACTTCGCAAATAGTCCTTCGAATTGTTCGTCATTTGTATTTTGCTTGCCTTCTTTTTTTTTTTTTTTGTTGTTTTTACTTCGGTCCAGATAGTCATACAACCCACTGCATTTCTAAACGTTGAACACCCTACCCAGTCTCGAACTCGAATCGCTCTCGACATATTCCTCCCGCCATAACACCACGTCGTGCACCACCCAGCGCCCTCACGGCCACCAGTTCATGCGTAGAGGCGTGAATCCTATCTGAATGGAACGTGATTGCAAGAAAAAACGTTCCATCACGACAGAGATGAAGAGTCGTGATTGACAAGGCAAGTCCACGACACACACACCTGCCTGTGAAGAGGAGAGCAAGGGAAAGAAAAAGGGGAGAGTTAAAAAAAAGGGGATGTTAACAGAAGAGAGAGTAAACCTTGAGAAGGTTAGATTTGGTAAGAGCGCACAAGAGAGGGTAGAAGACAAATTGTAAGCAGAAAAGTTGGTGTGCCAAAAAAAAGGAAGATAGTGAGAAAAAGAGAAAAGGCTTCAGAAAATTATCGACAGTATTGAAAATAACGGAAGAAAGACATTGATGAAGAGGTTATAAGGAAGGAAGGAAGGGTAGATAAAAAAGAGTAAGTGGAAAAAAAAGGTAAGATTTGGTAAGAACGTGCAAGAGAATTGAAAGGAAAGCAGTTCAGATAAAAACAGAAAGAAAGAAAAAAAGAAATTGAGAATCGAGGAAAATATTGACAACATTAGAAGACAAAGAAAGACTCAAGAGAATAGGAAAATAGGGAAAAAAAATAGAACAGAAAACTAAATAGAAAGAAGGAAAGATTTGGCAAGAGAGAGTAGGAGACAGGGTTCAAAATAAGGTGAGCAAAAAGAGAAAAAAGTCAAGCAAAAGAAGAAAGAATGGTGAAAATATTGACAACATTGGAAGACAAAGAAAAATTCAAGAGAGTAGGAAAAATAGAGAAAAGAGAAATAGAACAGAAAACTAACTAGAAAGAAGGAAAGATTTGGTAAGAGCGTACAAGAGAGAGTAGGAGACATTGTTAAAAATAAGGTGTGCAAAAAGAGAAAAAAAGTCAAGCAAAATAAGAAAGAATGGTGAAAATAATGACAACAACACTGAGAGAGGCAATAACGGAAAGAAATACCGCAGAGAGGAGAATTTTTAAAAAATCAGATTTTAAAAACTTATATAGCAATTATTGGGTAACCATACCAGTCAGTAGTAACGGAAACTAGAGATCAAAACAATAGATAAACGGTAGGTAAAAAGACATGAAATGATTTGGTTTGGCTTATATGTTTAACGGCATATCAACTTCTTATGGGCTATTTAATTCCAAAATTTGATCCACGCCTAAATGTTTGATTGCAATCATCATTGGGTAACCATACCAGTTAGGAGTACGGAAAGTAAAGATTAAAACAAAGGATAACGGTTGGTAAAAGACATGAATGATTTGGTTTGGCTTATATGTTTAACGGCATATCAATTCTTATGGCTATTTAATTCCAAAATTTGATCCACGGCCTAAATTGTTTGATTGCAATCATCATTTGGTAACCATACCAGTCAGGAGTAACGGAAAGTAAGATTAACAAATAGATAAACGGTAGGTAAAAGACATGAAATGATTTGTTTGGCTTATGTGTTTAACGGCATATCAACTTCTTATGGGCTATTTAATTCCAAAATTTGATCCACGCCTAAATTTTTGATTGCAAGAATCACTATAGGTTCGTTTCTTTTTAGTTTTTTTAATAATTTTCTGAATTTTTGAGATGAGGCTTGATAATTTGTTTTATTTGGATTATTCGGACTATCGTTCTCAACTTTATTGTTATCTACATAACTTGAAGAAGGCCGGAGGCACATCGGTAGAAACATTGTAAAATTTTGGACCCTATGACTTTTAAGCACCCCTTTTGCGATCTCGATTCATCGGGACATGTTTTTCATTTACACCGACAAAATCCGGTTGTTGTAAACAGACGAGTTTTTTATTATTATAAAACTAACCCCTAACCCTAAACCTTACCCTTAAACCTAACCCCTAACAAACAACATGATTTTGACGGTGTAAATGAAAAACATATCCTGATGAATCGAGATCGCAAAAAGGGTGCCTAAAGGTCATATGGTCCAAAGCTTCTACCATCACATAATCTCCTGGTTTAAATTTATAAAAAGTATAATAATCTTGATTTAACTCTCACTTTTTTTCTTTTTTTTTACCTTATTTTCATCATCAATTGAAACAGATTAGTGATATTGCTTTCACATTCTCACCCCCTCTCTCTATCTTTCTCCTGTCTTTCTTTCTTTCTTTCTTGTTATATTTTTCTATGTAGCATGTCCTTTCTTTATAATTGATATTATATTTGCAGGCATGCCAGATTAACGGGCTCCACCCAGTTTGGCCAGGTCGGCTTACATTAGTCCATGTTAATTGGGTTGAATAAAGTTTATTCCTTATAAAAAAATTTGCAGGGATGCCGGATTAACGGGAAACCTCCCAGTTTGGCCGGATCGGCATACATTAGTCCATGTTACTTGCGATGAATGAAGTTTATTCCTTATTAAAATTTGCAGGGATGCCGGATAAACGGAATACTGAATTATATTTTGAAATGCTTTATCTTTATATGATATATCCGGGTTAAGGGATATATTATGAAGTTGGTATTTGGTATATTATCGTAGTAGTAGTTGGTGCGTCAAATAGCAGCACGTCTTCTGAGCAGTCATGGTGTAGGCTGGCGAATAAGTTTAGGTAGGATAAGGCGCTTGTACTACCAGTGTCGAATATGTATACATGACACTGTCCAGTCAGATTATAGTGAGGGGGCACCAAGGTATTTACATATTCATTACATCAATAATAAAAAAAGAATGGTCCATTATTTAGCTGAGTTGATGACACTCATAAGAAATAAGAATTCAGCGCATAAGCAACACCAGATAATCCGATATTTTTTGCATTTCAATCTTGAACGATTTGGACGGTCTCATTTTTATCCAGATATCATAACTATTTAATTGTTCTTGTTTACTTGTTAAGACTAAACATCCCATTTCTGTCGACAGTTCTGTTATTTGAGCGTTTTAGGAGACAACGACGGTAATTTCCGTCAGTGTCTGTCAAATAATGAAGCGAATTGCCACAAGACAGCGGGGTCAACGTAGTATACACTGATTTGTTTTTGGCTTTATATGTTTTAACGGCATATCAACTTCTAATGGGCTATTTAATTCCAAATTTGATCCACGCCTAAATGTTTGATTGCAATTATTACAATCGGTTTGTTTGTTTAGGGTTTTTTTTTATTTCTCTGAATTTTTTAGATGAGGTTAAAATTTGTTTTATTTGGATTATTGGATTATAGGTCTCTACTTATTGTTATCTGCACAATCGTTTCTGCCGATGTGTCCTCCGGCCTTCTTCGGGTATTTCTTGTCGGACTTGGGAAACCTTCTCGAACACAGGACTTCTCACTGGAGTTCGAAGAGATTGTTTGGTTTGTTTTTTTGTTGGGTTTTTTTTTTTTTTTTTTGGGGGGGGGGTAGTGGGGTAAAATTGCAATCATTACTATAGGTTTGTTTTATTTCGTTTTTTCCGTCGGCCTTCTTCAGGTATTTTTTGTCGGACACGCGGACCTTCTTGAACACAGGAACTTCTTCCGAGTTAGAGAGATTGTTTGTTTTTTTTTTTGTTTTTTGTTGTTTTCTTTTAGGGGGTTCGGGGGAATTTCTACCATCACATAATCTCCTGGTTTAAATTTCATTCTTTTGTAAATATTTGATTATTATCATTATATTATTATAACTATTTATAGGTCTTGGTTTACTTTGTTGAGATTACATCCCATACTTGCCGACAGTTCTGTTATTTGAGCGTTAGGAGACAACGACGGTAATTTCCGTCAGTGTCTGTCGAATAATGAAGCGAATTGCCACAAGCCAGCGGGGTCAACGTAGTATATAATGATTTGGTTTGGCTTATATGTTTAACGGGATATCAACTTATTATGGGCTATTTAATTCTAAAATTTGATCCACGCCTAAATGTTTGATTGCAATCATTTCAATCGGTTTGTTTTATTTAGTTTTTTTTTATTTATTTCTCTGAATTTTTTAGATGAGGCTTAATAATTTGTTTTATTTGGATTATTCGGATTATAGGTCTCTACTTTATTGTTATCTGCACAACGTTTCTGCCGATGTGTCCTCCGGCCTTCTTCGGGTATTTCTTGTCGGACTTGGGAACCTTCTCGAACACGGGGACCTTCTCTTCCGAGTTCGAAGAGATTGTTTGTTTTGTTTTTGTTTTTGTTTTTTTTGTTTGTTTTTTGTTTGTTTTTTTTGTTGTTGTTGCTGGGTTTTTTGGGTTTTTTTTTTGTTTTTTTTTTTGGGGGGGGGTAAATTGCAATCATTTAGTATAGGTTTGTTTTATTTAGTTTTTTCGTCCGGCATTCTTTGGGTATTTTTTGTCGGTGACGCGGACCTTTTTGAACACGGGAACCTTCTCTTCCGAGTTCGAAAAGATTGTTTTGTTTTGTTTTTTTTGTTTTTTTGTTGTTTTTTTTAGGGGTTGCGGGGAATTTCTACCATCACATATCTCCTGGTTTAAATTTGATTCTTTTGTAAACATTTGATTATTATCATTATATTAATATAACTATTTATAGGTCTTGGTTTACTTTGTTGAGATTACATCCCATACTTGCCGACAGTGTCCTCCGGCCTTCATCGGGTATTTCTTGTCGGACTTGGGAACCTTCTCGAATACGGAACCTTCTCTTCCGAGTTCGAAGAGATTGTTTTTTTTGTTTATTTGTTTTTTTGTTTTTTGTTTTCGTTTTTTTTTTGGGGGGGGGGGTAAAATTACAATCATTTATTATAGTTTTGTTTGATTTAGATTTTTCGTCTGGCCTTCTTCAGGTATTTTTTGTCGGACACGCGGATCTTCTCGAACATGGAAGGCTTCTCTCCGAGTTAGAAGAGTTTTTTTGTTGTTGTTTTTTTTTGGGGGGGTGGAGGGTAAAATTTCTACCATCTCATAATCTCCTGGTTTAAATTTGATTATTTTGTAAATATGTGATTATTATCATAACCATTTTTAAGTCTTGGTTTACTTTGTTGAGATTACATCCCATACTTGCCGACAGTTCTGCTATTTGAGCGTTAGGGGACAACGTCGGTAATTTCCGTCAGTGTCTGTCGAATAATGAAGCGAATTGCTACAAGACAGCGGGGTCAACGTAGTATACAATGAAAAAGCGGTAAATCCCTATTTCGACCACAAACAGACGTTCCTGTATTTGGAAACGGGGACCTTGTGTACCCAAAGACCTCGTGTCGCATGGCAAACGATGGTTAGAGTTAGGACTCTTTATTTAAACGAAAAAAATCCTTTTTTACTGCACAATTGTCTCCTGGGTTCAATAACTTCAATAAATATTTCGAAGCTTTACATCAAACATCTGTTCTTAATGGATAATACAATTTTTTTTAATACATTTTTCTATTTAACCCATAGATGGGACCCTAACATGTACTACCACTCCGGGTCAGAGTGGACCAGGGAGCAATGGTGATGAAGGGGTGCTCCACATTCCCCAAAACTCCAAAACTGGAACCTCACCATCAGATAGAGTTTAACGTCATTCCCAGGACATGTAGACCCGCAGCCACCGCCTTCTAGCACCCATATGATAAAAAGGAGTTGGAGCTTGCCATAAGGGCAATAGGGTTGGGAAAATCATATAGGTGCTAGGGCTCGACGTGACCAGCCGATTGATCGGAAGGGGCCTCTCTGATTGCCCGTCTAGCCCAAGATAGGGCCAAAGTGGAGTATTGCATGTCATGAACTGCTCATCCACCTGGGCTCTATCTTTAAGCATCACGGGTCGCCACCCACGGCCAACAGGTGGCCCCATTGGGGGAGTCTTACCCTTCTGCAGAGGTGCAGTCGGTGCATTCTAACGCCCCAGCCGACATCACCCAATTCCCTATATCTTCATCGTCTCGGTTTAATCGATAAATCTCTCCAATTTCATCCACATAGGAATGATTCCTCAACAAAAACTTTACTTACTTACTTTTTACATATTATCAAGCCGCATCTCAAAAATTCAGAGAAACAAATAAAACTGTATGAAATGAATCTTCTACATAAGGGTCTGTTTAATAAGTTGTGAATTTGTTTTGGCTTGGTTTGTTTTGTTTTACGGCATATCAACCTCAGTAGCACAGATTGTATAATCTGATCTGTGCGGTAAAGTGGGGAGCTGATGCTGGGGGTAATGCTCCACCTCAGCAAAAATACTCCCTCTGGTCTAGCATAAGTGAAAAGGGGATAGACTCCTTCACTGTCTAGCTGGTACTGACAATAGGCCACTCCGAAAACTTTACTTTATATACATATACTCATACATATATATACTTATATGTATGTATGAGAATATATATATATATATATATATATATATATATATATATATATATATATATATAATATGGGTGATCTGTTTATCAGTAGAAAGTGCTCAATATCATGGATAGAGCATTTATATCTAAGTTAAGGTAGTATAGACATGAAGTCAATGGCACCTGGTTACTTACAGTAGCCAAGTGCTGTTGACTCCATGTCCATGCTATGTAAACTTATATATGTATATATGTATATATGAAAACTTATATATATATATATATGTATATATATATTCAGTAATGGATATAGATTCATTACTTCTGAATAGTGAGTTTGAAACTCCAATTGGGGGGGGGGGTCTTACCCCTCCCATTGGGGGAGTCTTACCCCTCTGCAGAGGTGCAGTCGGTGCATTCTAACGCCCCAGCCGACAGGGCGGTTAATAAGTTGTGAATTTGTGCTTATTTTGGATGTATTCGAACCCCGAACAACATCACCCAATTCCCTACATCTTCATCGTCTCGGCAATGTCATCTGTTGCCTTAGATAATAAGAGTGTCAAAAAATTAAAAAAATAATTAATAATGTTTGACGAATAAAAGAAATGAAAAAGGATAAAACGAAAAATCCTATCGAAAAAAAAAGAAGAAATTCTTCTAGCGTAGAAGTTAAAACATGTGTCCATATGATTTACATATTGCCGATGGATGAGATCTTTATGTGAAAAGTAAATTGAAAATATAAGTAAAAAGATTTTTCGTTTTTTTAAAGATTTTTGTACATTCCTACTTTAAGTAATGATAAGATAAAAAGTACCCAAAAAATCAAGTTCAATTAAAAGAAATAAAATACGTGTATGAAAGTAAACATGAACAACATATGGAAAATGTTTCCAAGACTCTATCCACACACACACACACACACACACATATATATATATATATATATATATATATATATATATATATATATATATATATATATATGAGGTTAAGTAAACAAACAAATGTGTTTATTTTTATATGGCTTCAAGCCGACAATTTTGGAGGATATGTGCTTAATTGAAGACATACCTAATTTTGAAAATTAATTAGTTGATAATTAATGAATTTAGGCGGGCATATATGTTCAAATGTAAGGCTAAACAATTCGAGAATAAATCAGGGATTGACTTTTTCTCGATTTGTTTAACCTTACATTTGAACATATATGCCCGCCTAAATTCATTAATTATTAACTAATTTTCAAAATTAGGTATTTAAGCACATATCCTCAAAAAAAAAAAAATATATATATATTCAGCCACAGACATCATGTTTTGACATATCACATCTCCCAAGTATAGCAAGATTTTGTAGACTACCTACGACCGGGATTGAAACTCGATCGATTTTTTCATCAGTAAGAGTTCTTAACCACTGGGCATATATATATATATATATATATATATATATATATATATATATATATATATATATATAGTCATCCACAGACACCGTGTTTCGACGTATCACGTCTCTTGTAAGGTACTTACAGCCGGGATAGAAAAAACCCGATCGATTCAGCATCAGTCGGACAATTATTATCTCATATTATTATATTATATTATCATTATATTTTATATTATATTATTATTATTATATTATATTATATTATTATTATATTATATTATTATTAAATTATATTAATTATTATATTATCATATAATAATAATATCATTATTAATATATTTATAATATTATTAATAATATAATTTATTAATATATTTATTACTAATATATTATATTATATTATATTATTATATTATATTATATTATATTATATTTCTGAGAAATCGAACGAGTCGCATGAATAAAATATTGAAAAATGTGCTCAATACGTTGGTAAAGCCGGTTTATATATATATAAATATATGTGGAGAAAAGTAGACAAACACGGGATGTTATGGAAACTGGATGTCGTGTTTGTCTACTTTTCTCCACATATTGTCGGATTAGCCTCCTCACATTTCTTCCATATAAATATATGTGCGTGCGTGCGTGCGTGTGTGTTTGTTGTTGTTGTTGTTGTTGTTGTTGAAGCATATATTATGTATCATCATCATCGTTTAGTTCATTTAACATCTTTCCCTCAGTGCATGTGTCCATCTATCGATATATCAGTACATCACTGAAATAATCTAACAATTTATCAATTCATCTATTGATTTATATTCTCTTATAATTAATTTAGGAATCACTTGGTCTTTGATTGCTATCTCCAGCGAGTGTATCTATAAAGCTGTTAATATAATTTTAATGTTAATCTGCGTAAGTCCGTTCATATCAGAACAGATATCAAAACATATAAACCATACATGTAAAGGTACATAGATATGTATGTACACACACACACACACACACACACACACACACACACACACATATATATATTATATATATATATATATATATATATATATATAATATATAATAATCCAAAAGTCCAGAGAAGAAATCTTCCTTATGATACAAGAGTTTTATTTAAAAACTTGTCGCAGTTTGAGAGCTCAGTGTGCTCTTAATGCTGGAGTCACAGAGCAAATATATAAGTAAAGAAATAACAAAAGACTTAGAGATTTAGCTTTATAGTCTATTTCAGGGAGCTTAGACAAAGTGTCTAACTCTCCTGACTCATCTATTTCAGGGAGCTTAGACAAAGTGTCTAACTCTCCCGACTCATCTGAGCTTAGACAAAGTGTCTAACTCTCGAGCTCACGACTCATCTGAGCTTAGACAAAGTGTCTAACTCTCCCGACTCATCTGAGCTTAGACAAAGTGTCTAACTCTCCCGACGCATCTGATGAGTCAGGAGAGTTAGACACTTTGTCTAAGCTCCCTGACATAGACTATAACGCTAAATCTCTAAGTCTTTTGTTATTTCTTTACTTATATATAAAGTAAGTAAGTAAAGTCGTCGGGGCGGCCTAAAGTCGGTATTAGCCAGTCAGCGAGGGAGTCTATCCCCTTTTCAATAGCGCTAGACCAAGGAGATTGTTTTTAGCATCTGAGGTGGAGCGCCACACCTACCATCAGCTCCTTACTTTACCGCACAGATCCCAGTGCTACTCATACGCTGAGTTGGCGAGGACCGGTATCGAACTAGGAAACTTGTGGTTTCTAGCCGAACGCTCAACCGACTGAGCTAACACACACACACACACACACATATATATATATATATATATATATATATATATATATACATATATATATATATATATATATATATATAATATATATATATATATATATATAATATCAACTTCCCATATTTCACCGAAATCCTCTTCAGTATAGTTCTGACAAGCAGCTCTACAGTTACGCATTGAGCACTTTCCATTATTTATTATCTCGACTCATTCTGTGTTACGATTTTTGTGGCGATCCTTATTGAAGAATCCTTTGCTTGCTCCTTAATGTTCCTTGGGTATGGGGTACAATCCCTCGCCAACTCAGTGTATTAGGAGCACATGGATTTGTGTGGTAAAATAAGGAGCTGGCGGTAGGTTTGGCGCTCCACATCAGATGCAAAAACAATATCCTTGGTCTAGTGCTAGTGAAAAGGGGATAGACTCCCTCACTGTCTGGCTGATACCGATTTTTTAGGGCCATTTTTGAAATGTGAATTAATGATGGTGCCAAAGAAGGAGTTAATATTTTGGCTTAAGATTTGTCAATTTTATGTGAGGCACCTCCTAAAATAGAAATGATTGGTATTAAATGAATTCTAGGTTTATGAGATTTGTGAATTCCATATACTTTGGTAATTAGAGAGAAGTAAACCATTAATAGGGGCCGGGTTAGCTTAGTCGGTAGAGCATTGGGCTAGAAACCACAAGGTCCCTATTTCGATACCGGCCCTCGCCAACTCAGCGTATGAGTATCACAGCAAATATAAGCTTAATCCGCCATTAATTTACCCCTAGCTGGTGGGTAGTCAAATAGTTGTGTTAGTAAAGTTCCCAAGTGAAATACAAACAGCCTCGTCCAGGATTTGAAATCGGTTCGCTGTGTCTATTTCCTTTGACGATAACTATAACACAATAAATTCAGAATATATATGAATAGACATCTGTGAAATACAAATAAAACTGTATTATTTTTATTTTTCGGACTGTTGTCCTCATCTTTATTGTAATCTGCATAACGTTGTGCAGATAATAATAAAGATAAGGAGAATAATCCAACAGTCGGTAGAGCATTCGGCTAAAAACCACAAAGTTCCTAGTTGGATATCGCCCCGCGCCAAACTCAGCGTATGAGTATCACAGGGATCTGTGCGGTAAAGTAAGTAGCTGATGGTAGGTGTGGCGCTCCACATCAAACGCAAAAATCCATCTCCTTGGTCTAGCGCTAACGGAAAGTGGATAGACTTCCTCGCTGATTGGCTGATACCGACTTTAGACCACCTCAACGACTCTTTATACATATATATATATATATATATATATATATATATATATATATATATAATGAAGTGAACAAACAATGTGTTTGAAATGGCGAGGGCCGACAATTTTGGGGAGATTATGTGCTTAATTAAAGTTATACCTAATCTGTTAATTAATTAATTATAATTAAATGAATTAGGCGTGCATATCGGTTTAAATGTAAAGCGTAAACAAATCGAGAAAAAGTCGATCTCTGTATGTACATTTCAGCCTATTAGGCCTCCTCGGCAGAGCTATAAACAGGGCAGTGCTTTGTGCGGGATTCGAACCCTATCTGTCAGGCTGACAGGTGGACAAACGGACACTCTAACCATTACACTAGCTGGCTTCGCTAATTAATTAATTAATTAACAAATTAGGTATGACTTTAATTGAGCACATAATCTCCCAAAATTATATAATATATATATATATATATATATATATATATATATATATATGAAGGGACAGTCAGACAGACGGAAAACAGTCAGACAGAGAAACAGTATAATAGGGAACTTAAAACAGCATATTGTAAGTAATAATTTTCCTTTTTCTCGGTCAGTTGGCAGTACTACATTCTTAAGTATATTATGAATTATACAACTTGTAAAATTATTCATATATCATGTTGATCCGGGATAGGGAGACAAAATGATATGTTTGTTCCACCCATAAAAAGCCCTCATGCTTATGCTGTTTCTATTTTCTTTATTTCATTTCAATATTTTGGGTTTATGTAAAGCTTCCCACGACTTTAGGGAAATTTAAGAACTGTCTATGGAGCTAATTTACAGCAATTTACTGTCTGTACAACTAGTCAACCGTAATGTTATTTGCAAGACTTACAAAAAAAGCTGAGAATTAAGTATAATAAGATTCACATGAATTTACAAAAATTTGGTTGGTTTGTTTTAAGGCATGTTAACCCTTGTTAGCTTAGTCTCCAATTCGATACAAAAATTGTTTTTTAGCAGGTAAAAATGCCATGCTTAGTTGCGGTAACTATGTTTCAAAAGACAGTGTATTAATCAAGTATAAACTCTTATCGCACAGGTAAACTCTTCATACATAGTTACAATATCAATGTACATATCAAAAAAATCTATAAATGGGAACAACCACAATGTGGAACATGTCAAACACCTTTGACAGTTAAACACTTATTCATGGAATGTAGGTTGCTTGCTCACATCAGAAAGCAAACAATATGAAAGATCTGTTTGAAAATGTCAACATGGAGGATATTCTCTCTTTTTTGAGAGAAATAAAATTATACCATAGAATATAGACATGAAACAAATCAATAACATACAACATAATCCCAAATAATGCTAACACATTTTAAAACCAATTACTAAAAGTATAAATATAAATACACGATATCTATCACTTCCTAACCGTTAGGCATGACATAACCCCAGACGGGTTGATATGCTGTTAAAATCACTAAATAAACAAACAAACCTAATAGGTACTATTACACTGAATCAGAGTTGCTATGCGAATAATTACAATGAAGAGGTGATTCCAGTCTCCCCAGAGCTCAACTAGATGCATGTTAGTGTCCAACACTGAATGCCCTTTTGATGGAGGTCTTAGTGTAGTGGTAGTATTTTTCTTATCTATGGGTCAAATAGATGTGCCTAAAAAGTATTAGTACTGCTGTTACATACGCCTATCGCTCAACGCTATACAGCGCTTTCCATCAGAGATACCAAAGAAAATGAAAGGTGCACATGCAAAAAAACTTGGCAAAGAACAATACAACACAGTATTATTTTAAAACACAACATTTAATTCAAGGTTATAGTCTTTGGGAATCATAATACGAACGCCGACAGGCTAGAGTTTATAATGTCATTTTGGTGGAATTTCTTCTTCAAAATCAATTTAGAAAGGTTCATAATGAAAGGACTTTGCACTTATCTTTGTTTTATGGGTGATTTGTTTTCCGTGATAAGGATTATTCCGGTATTAGTTCTTTATCTGGCATTTTCAATTGTGATAACTTTCTTCTTGGGAGACATTCTTCGTCCTCCCTCCCCCACGAGATGTTCACTGACCGGCCCTCTGGTATACACTGTTGAAACTGACTACCAGGGATCGCTTTCCCTTCCTTCCACTTCGTGACGTCACCTGTATCGGTACGTCTGGCCTACGTGGGTAAAGCAACGAGTGTAGTATCAGTCGTTCGTTTCGTGTGCCTTCCTCTTCTTAGCTAGGTCGCTTACGGCCATGAGTAACCGAAATTTTAGGTCAAATTCTGTGACTCCTCCCCTCTTCCGGCGTCAAACAGTCTCTCAGAATATTCCAAACGTTCTAAACTGTTTATCATTCGCTGGAACGTAACACTGCACAGAATTATTGAAACCATTTTACGAGAAAACTATATTTGAAAATTGTTTAGACTTAGCTAGGAATACTAGAAACAATTTTCTTTTACAAATGATTGTACAGAGATTATTGAAACCATTAATAAACTTAAATAAAAGATCAAATTTTCAAATATTAATTAATTACTGAAAACTATATAATTGCTTGTAAATTGTTTGACTTAGCTAGGAATACTAGAAACAATACAGTTTCTTTTACAAATAATTGTACAGAGATTATTGAAAACATTTAATAAACTTTAAATAAAAAAGATCATTATTTTCAAATATTAATAATACTGAAACTATATAATTTGAATTGTTTGACTTAGCTAGGAATACTAGAAACAATACAGTTTCTTTTTACAAATAATTGTACAGAGATTACATTTAATAAACTTTAAATAAAAGATCATTATTTCAAATATTAATAATTACTGAAACTATATAATTGCTTGCAAATTTTTTGACTTAGCTAGGATACTAGAAACAATACAGTTTCTTTTACAAATAATTGTACAGAGATTATTGAAAACATTTAATAAACTTTAAATAAAAGATCATTATTTTCAAATATTAATAATTACTGAAAACTATATAATTGCTTGCAAATTGTTTGACTTAGCTAGGAATACTAGAAACAATACAGTTTCTTTTTACAAATAATTGTACAGAGATTATTGAAAACATTTAATAAACTTTAAATAAAAGATCATTAAAATATTAATAATACTGAAAACTATATTGCTTGCAAATTGTTTGACTTAGCTAGGATACTAGAAACAATACAGTTTCTTTTTACAAATAATTGTACAGAGATTATTGAAAACATTTAATAAACTTTAAATAAAGATCATTATTTTCAAATATTAATAATTACTGAAACTATATAATTGCTTGCAAATTGTTTGACTTAGCTAGGAATACTAGAAACAATACAGTTTCTTTTTACAAATATTGTACAGAGATTATTGAAACCATTTAATAAACTTTAAACAAAAGATCATTATTTTCAAATATTAATAATTACTGAAAACTATATAATTGCTTGCAAATTGTTTGACTTAGCTAGGAATACTAGAAACAATACAGTTTCTTTTACAAATATTGTACAGAGATTATTGAAACATTTAATAAACTTTAAATAAAAAGATCATTATTTTCATATTAATAATTACTGAAAACTATATAATTGCTTGCAAATTGTTTGACTTAGCTAGGAATACTAGAAACAATACAGTTTCTTTTTTACAAATAATTGTACAGAGATTATTGAAAACATTTAATAAACTTTAAACAAAAGATCATTATTTTCAAATATTAATAATTACTGAAAACTATATAATTGCTTGCAAATTGTTTGACTTAGCTAGGAATACTAGAAACAATACAGTTTCTTTTACAAATGAATTGTACAGAGATTATTGAAACCATTTAATAAACTTTAAATAAAAGATCATTATTTTCAAATATTAATAATTACTGAAAACTATATAATTGCTTGCAAATTGTTTGACTTAGCTAGGAATACTAGAAACAATACAGTTTCTTTACAAATGAATTGTACAGAGATTATTGAAACATTTAATAAACTTTAAACAAAAGATCATTATTTTCAAATATTAATAATTACTGAAAACTATATAATTGCTTGCAAATTGTTTGACTTAGCTAGGAATACTAGAAACAATACAGTTTCTTTTTACAAATAATTGTACAGAGATTATTGAAAACATTTAATAAACTTTAAACAAAATCATTATTTTCAAATATTAATAATTACTGAAAACTATATAATTGCTTGCAAATTGTTACTTAGCTAGGAATACTAGAAACAATACAGTTCTTTTTACAAATAATTGTACAGAGATTATTGAAACCATTTAATAAACTTTAAACAAAAGATCATTATTTTCAAATATTAATAATTACTGAAAAACTATTAATTGCTTGCAAATTGTTTGACTTAGCTAGGAATACTAGAAACAATACAGTTCTTTTACAAATATTGTACAGAGATTATTGAACCATTTAATAACTTTAAACAAAGATCATTATTTTCAAATATTAATAATTACTGAAAACTATATAATTGCTTGCAAATTGTTTGACTTAGCTAGGAATACTAGAACAATACAGTTCTTTTTACAAATAATTGTACAGAGATTATTGAAACCATTTAATAACTTTAAACAAAGATCATTATTTCAAATAATAATTACTGAAAACTATATAATTGCTTGCAAATTGTTTGACTTAGCTAGGAATACTAGAAACAATACAGTTTCTTTTTACAAATAATTGTACAGAGATTATTGAAACATTTAATAAACTTTAAATAAAGATCATTATTTTCAAATTTAATAATTACTGAAAACTATATAATTGCTTGCAAATTGTTTGACTTAGCTAGGAATACTAGAAACAATACAGTTTCTTTTTACAATGATTTGTACAGAGATTATTGAAACCATTTAATCTTTAAACAAAAGATCATTATTTTCAAATATTAATAATTACTGAAAACTATATAATTGCTTGCAAATTGTTTGACTTAGCTAGAATACTAGAAACAATACAGTTTCTTTTTACAAATGATTGTACAGAGATTATTGAAACCATTTAATAAACTTTAACAAAAGATCATTATTTTCAAATATTAATAATTACTGAAAACTATATAATTGCTTGCAAATTGTTTGACTTAGCTAGGAATACTAGAAACAATACAGTTTCTTTTTACAAATGATTGTACAGAGATTATTGAAACCATTTAATAAAACTTTAAACAAAAGATCATTATTTTCAAATATTAATAATTACTGAAAACTTATAATTGCTTGCAAATTGTTTGACTTAGCTAGGAATACTAGAAACAATACAGTTTCTTTTTACAAATGATTGTACAGAGATTTATTGAACATTTAATAAACTTTAAATAAAATCATTATTTTCAATATTAATAATTACTGAAAACTATATAATTGCTTGAGAATTGCTAGAATAAACAATATGCAGCAATAAACTATGATTCTATCGTTATCGTGAAAACGTTCAGAACATGTCGTAAAAAGTTTAATTCGAGAAGTCCTAAAAAACAATCAAATGCAGAAAACAAGTTTTCGCAATTCGGCTAAACATCGACTGTCTCATCTAAACGAATGTGTACGCTTCAAACTGCACATATGTCATGAAGAGGTCAGTAAATATCAATCTTATTTATTTTCTGAAGAAATGAGAGATTTCTAATTAATCTTACTCCAAGAACTTTGAACCACTCCTTCTATATAGGGTATGAGAAAGTTGTATACCTTTTCTTTACTTTGTTACTTCTATTCTTCTATTCTGCTTCTGACGTATTTCTATCTTACGTCTTCTGCTATCGTCTGACTTCTCTTGGGGACCGTGTCTGGTCTTCCATTTGGGATTTCTCTTTATCAGAGCCCTGTGTCATTGGTAGTTTTCAGATAATAACACAAGACTTCGATTTACTTAGATCACATTTATTTCGAAATCCCCACCAGACTCCCTGCGCAGATCGAGTCGGAGCGTGTATAACACGACTCACCATCGTCGTGGTTTCTGTCCGACTGACTAAAATCTATTCTTAATCTAAACCGGAAGAGGGTCTCCTCCACCGATTCTCACGGTATCCACCGGAAAAGGATCAGGATGAGGTCAAGCCTTGTCACTCATCTTTCAAGGCCGTGGGCTGCAACTTATAACAGCCATTTATTTCTACACTACTGGACATAAATATTAAGAATCTAATAATTATGTAACATTACTCCAAGAACTTTGAACCACCTTCTATATGGGGTATGAGAAGACTGATATCCTTCCTCACTAAGTACAGGAAAACGCATAATTTGTTTTATTTTTTTATCGTTTTTAAGATTGATTTTAATATATCATTTGATTATACTCTTCGAACCATTGTTGTATCAGTGCTGCTGTACAGGTGCACCGCTTGGATCCTAATGAAGCGCCTAGAGAATAAACTAGATGGGAGCTGCACAAGAATGATGCGTGCGATCATAAACAAAACGTGGAAAGAACACCCCACGAGAAACCAGCTGTATGGCTACTTACCTCTTATCATACAAACCATTCAAGAAAAACAACAAGACACACAGTACACTACTGGAGAAGCAAGGACGAACTCATAAGTGACGTTCTCCTGTGGAAAGGCAGCACATGGGCACGCCAGTGTGGGCTGTCCAGCAAAGACGTACTTTGACCAGCTCTGCGCGGATACTGGATGCTGCGTAGAGGACTCCCGAGAACAATGAGTGATAGGGACGGTGGAGAGAGATTGTAATGGATATCCATGCTAATAGCACATGATGATGATGATGATGATGATGATTATTTAGTTTTTATTATAGAAAATGAGGGTAGAGTTTAATTTAACCCTCCTTGGGGACAAAAATAGGTGTGGTTTTATTGAACGTGCTAGTCTCCACCGATTTTCCTTATATATATACTAGCAAATATATGCACCCTTCGGGTGCAAGTATTTAGGTTTTGATGTTATAAATATCATATCAAATTAGAAACTATTTAGAAAATGATAAACTGAGGGGTATAATCGAAAAAAATAGAACAGCTTTAAATCTAACTCTTCCATCATTTTCCGTCACTCCCGTTTCATTTTTCCTAATTAATCTATTTAGTTAGATTATGAATTATTTAATAAAATTACAGTTCTTTCATCTTGTTATAGATTTCTCTTAAGATTTATCCCAGAGATTTTTGCTTCAGATTGTTTAAAGAGAAACCAATCAATTAGAATCAATAACTAAGCAAATATTTATTAAAATCAAATTCCTAAATCAATATGCAATTCGC
>CM042172.1:62412653-62440153 GCA_023376005.1 Doryteuthis pealeii | reverse complement strand
GACATCACATTCACCATGAATTTATTTTTATTTAAAACTCAATTATTGATAAAATTGTTATACCTTATAAATACTGTTGGATCTGCATACTAATAACATGCAAGTATATTTATATATACAACAAAATAGCGGTTTACAGTGTGAACGAGAAGGCGAATTTGCATATTGATATTAGGAATTTGATTTTAATAAATATTTGCTTAGTATTATTGATTTCTAATTGATTGGTTTTCTCTTAACGAATCTGAGCAAAAATCTCTGGGATAAATCTTAAGAGAAATCTATAAACAAGATGAAAGAACTGTAATTTTATTAAATAATTCATAATCTAACTAAATAGATTAATTAGGAAAAATGAAAGACGGGAGTGACGGAAAATGATGGAAGAGTTAGATTTAAAGCTGTTCTATTTTTCGATTATACCCCCTCAGTTTATCATTTTCTAAATAGTTTCTAATTTGATATGATATTTTATAACATCAAAACCTAAATACTTGCACCCGAAGGGTGCATATATTTGCTAGTATATATATAAGGAAAATCGGTGGAGACTAGCACGTTCAATAAAATCCACACCCTATTTTTGTCCCCAAGGAGGGTTAAATTAAACTCTACCCTCATTTTCTATAATAAAAACTAAATAATCATCATCATCATCATCATCATCATGTGCTATTAGCATGGATATCCATTACAATCTCTCTCCCACCGTCCCTATCACTCATTGTTCTCGGGAGGTCCTCTACGCAGCATCCAGTATCCGCGCAGAGCTGGTCAAAGTACGTCTTTGCTGGACAGCCCACACTGGCGTGCCCATGTGCTGCCTTCCACAGGAGAACGTCACTTATGAGTTCGTCCTTGCTTCTCCAGTAGTGTACTGTGTGTCTTGTTTGTTTTTCTTGAATGGTTTGTATGATAAGAGGTAAGTAGCCATACAGCTGGTTTCTCGTGGGGTGTTCTTTCCACGTTTTGTTTATGATCGCACGCATCATTCTTGTGCAGCTCCCATCTAGTTTATTCTCTAGGCGCTTCATTAGGATCCAAGCGGTGCACCTGTACAGCAGCACTGATACAACAATGGTTCGAAGAGTATAAATCAATGATATATTAAAAATCAATCTTAAAAAACGATAAAAAATAAAACAAATTATGCGTTTTCCTGTACTTAGTGAGGAAGGATATCAGTCTTCTCATACCCCATATAGAAGGAGTGGTTCAAAGTTCTTGGAGTAATGTTACATAATTATTAGATTCTTAATATTTATGTCCAGTAGTGTAGAAATCAAAATGGCTGTTATAAGTTGCAGCCCACGGCCTTGAAAGATGAGTGACAAGGCTTGACCTCATCCTGATCCTTTCCGGTGGATACCGTGAGAATCGGTGGAGGAGACCCTCTTCCGGTTTAGATTAGAAATAGATTTTAGTCAGTCGGACAGAAACCACGACGATGGTGAGTCGTGTTATACACGCTCCGACTCGATCTGCGCAGGGAGTCTGGTGGGGATTTCGAAATAAAATGTGATCTAAGTAAATCGAAGTCTTGTGTTATTATCTGAAAACTACCAATGACACAGGGCTTCTGATAAAGAGAAATCCCCAATGGAAGACCAGACACGAAGTCCCCAAGAGAAGTCCAGACGATAGCAGAAGACGTAAGATAGAAAATACGTCAGAAGCAGAATAGAAGAATAGAAGTAACAAAGAAGTAAAGAAAAGGGTATACAACTTTCTCATACCCTATATAGAAGGAGTGGTTCAAAGTTCTTGGAGTAAGATTAATTAGAAATCTCTCATTTCTTCAGAAAATAAATAAGATTGATATTTACTGACCTCTTCATGACATATGTGCAGTTTGAAGCGTACACATTGCGTTTAGATGAGACAGTCGATGTTTAGCCGAATTGCGAAAACTTGTTTTCTGCATTTGATTGTTTTTTAGGACTTCATCGAATTAAACTTTTTTACGAACATTGTTCTTGAACGTTTGTCACGATTTAACGATAGAAATATAGTTTATTGCTGCATATTGTTTATTCTAGCAATTCTCAAGCAATTATATAGTTTTCAGTAATTATTAATATTTGAAAATAATGATCTTTTATTTAAAGTTTATTAAATGGTTTCAATAATCTCTGTACAATCATTTGTAAAAAGAAACTGTATTGTTTCTAGTATTCCTAGCTAAGTCAAACAATTTGCAAGCAATTATATAGTTTTCAGTAATTATTAATATTTGAAAATAATGATCTTTTGTTTTAAAGTTTATTAAATGGTTTCAATAATCTCTGTACAATCATTTGTAAAAAGAAACTGTATTGTTTCTAGTATTCCTAGCTAAGTCAAACAATTTGCAAGCAATTATATAGTTTTCAGTAATTATTAATATTTGAAAATAATGATCTTTTGTTTAAAGTTTATTAAATGGTTTCAATAATCTCTGTACAATTATTTGTAAAAAGAAACTGTATTGTTTCTAGTATTCCTAGCTAAGTCAAACAATTTGCAAGCAATTATATAGTTTTCAGTAATTATTAATATTTGAAAATAATGATCTTTGTTTAAAGTTTATTAAATGGTTTCAATAATCTCTGTACAATTATTTGTAAAAAGAAACTGTATTGTTTCTAGTATTCCTAGCTAAGTCAAACAATTTGCAAGCAATTATATAGTTTTCAGTAATTATTAATATTTGAAAATAATGATCTTTTGTTTAAAGTTTATTAAATGGTTTCAATAATCTCTGTACAATTATTTGTAAAAAGAAACTGTATTGTTTCTAGTATTCCTAGCTAAGTCAAACAATTTGCAAGCAATTATATAGTTTTCAGTAATTATTAATATTTGAAAATAATGATCTTTGTTTTAAAGTTTATTAAATGGTTTCAATAATCTCTGTACAATTATTTGTAAAAAGAAACTGTATTGTTTCTAGTATTCCTAGCTAAGTCAAACAATTTGCAAGCAATTATATAGTTTTCAGTAATTATTAATATTTGAAAATAATGATCTTTTGTTTAAAGTTTATTAAATGGTTTCAATAATCTCTGTACAATCATTTGTAAAAAGAAACTGTATTGTTTCTAGTATTCCTAGCTAAGTCAAACAATTTGCAAGCAATTATATAGTTTTCAGTAATTATTAATATTGAAAATAATGATCTTTTGTTTAAAGTTTATTAAATGGTTTCAATAATCTCTGTACAATCATTTGTAAAAAGAAACTGTATTGTTTCTAGTATTCCTAGCTAAGTCAAACAATTTGCAAGCAATTATATAGTTTTCAGTAATTATTAATATTTGAAAATAATGATCTTTTGTTTAAAGTTTATTAAATGGTTTCAATAATCTCTGTACAATTATTTGTAAAAAAAACTGTATTGTTTCTAGTATTCCTAGCTAAGTCAAACAATTTGCAAGCAATTATATAGTTTTCAGTAATTATTAATATTTGAAAATAATGATCTTTTGTTTAAAGTTTATTAAATGGTTTCAATAATCTCTGTACAATCATTTGTAAAAAGAAACTGTATTGTTTCTAGTATTCCTAGCTAAGTCAAACAATTTGCAAGCAATTATATAGTTTTCAGTAATTATTAATATTTGAAAATAATGATCTTTTGTTTAAAGTTTATTAAATGGTTTCAATAATCTCTGTACAATCATTTGTAAAAAGAAACTGTATTGTTTCTAGTATTCCTAGCTAAGTCAAACAATTTGCAAGCAATTATATAGTTTTCAGTAATTATTAATATTTGAAAATAATGATCTTTTGTTTAAAGTTTATTAAATGTTTTCAATAATCTCTGTACAATTATTTGTAAAAAGAAACTGTATTGTTTCTAGTATTCCTAGCTAAGTCAAACAATTTGCAAGCAATTATATAGTTTTCAGTAATTATTAATATTTGAAAATAATGATCTTTTGTTTAAAGTTTATTAAATGGTTTCAATAATCTCTGTACAATCATTTGTAAAAAGAAACTGTATTGTTTCTAGTATTCCTAGCTAAGTCAAACAATTTGCAAGCAATTATATAGTTTTCAGTAATTATTAATATTTGAAAATAATGATCTTTTGTTTAAAGTTTATTAAATGGTTTCAATAATCTCTGTACAATCATTTGTAAAAAGAAACTGTATTGTTTCTAGTATTCCTAGCTAAGTCAAACAATTTGCAAGCAATTATATAGTTTTCAGTAATTATTAATATTTGAAAATAATGATCTTTTGTTTAAAGTTTATTAAATGGTTTCAATAATCTCTGTACAATCATTTGTAAAAAGAAACTGTATTGTTTCTAGTATTCCTAGCTAAGTCAAACAATTTGCAAGCAATTATAGTTTTCAGTAATTATTAATATTTGAAAATAATGATCTTTTATTTAAAGTTTATTAAATGTTTTCAATAATCTCTGTACAATTATTTGTAAAAAGAAACTGTATTGTTTCTAGTATTCCTAGCTAAGTCAAACAATTTGCAAGCAATTATATAGTTTTCAGTAATTATTAATATTTGAAAATAATGATCTTTGTTTAAAGTTTATTAAATGGTTTCAATAATCTCTGTACAATCATTTGTAAAAAGAAACTGTATTGTTTCTAGTATTCCTAGCTAAGTCAAACAATTTGCAAGCAATTATATAGTTTTCAGTAATTATTAATATTTGAAAATAATGATCTTTTTATTTAAAGTTTATTAAATGTTTTCAATAATCTCTGTACAATTATTTGTAAAAGAAACTGTATTGTTTCTAGTATTCCTAGCTAAGTCAAACAATTTGCAAGCAATTATATAGTTTTCAGTAATTATTAATATTTGAAAATGATCTTTTATTTAAAGTTTATTAAATGTTTTCAATAATCTCTGTACAATTATTTGTAAAAAGAAACTGTATTGTTTCTAGTATTCCTAGCTAAGTCAAACAATTTACAAGCAATTATATAGTTTTCAGTAATTATTAATATTTGAAAATAATGATCTTTTATTTAAAGTTTATTAAATGTTTTCAATAATCTCTGTACAATTATTTGTAAAAAGAAACTGTATTGTTTCTAGTATTCCTAGCTAAGTCAAACAATTTGCAAGCAATTATATAGTTTTCAGTAATTATTAATATTTGAAAATAATGATCTTTTATTTAAAGTTTATTAAATGTTTTCAATAATCTCTGTACAATTATTTGTAAAAAGAAACTGTATTGTTTCTAGTATTCCTAGCTAAGTCAAACAATTTGCAAGCAATTATATAGTTTTCAGTAATTATTAATATTTGAAAATAATGATCTTTTTTTAAAGTTTATTAAATGTTTTCAATAATCTCTGTACAATTATTTGTAAAAAGAAACTGTATTGTTTCTAGTATTCCTAGCTAAGTCAAACAATTTACAAGCAATTATATAGTTTTTCAGTAATTATTAATATTTGAAAATAATGATCTTTTATTTAAAGTTTATTAAATGTTTTTCAATAATCTCTGTACAATTATTTGTAAAAAGAAACTGTATTGTTTCTAGTATTCCTAGCTAAGTCAAACAATTTGCAAGCAATTATATAGTTTTCAGTAATTATTAATATTTGAAAATAATGATCTTTTATTTAAAGTTTATTAAATGTTTTCAATAATCTCTGTACAATTATTTGTAAAAAAAACTGTATTGTTTTAGTATTCCTAGCTAAGTCAAACAATTTGCAAGCAATTATATAGTTTTCAGTAATTATTAATATTTGAAAATAATGATCTTTTATTTAAAGTTTATTAAATGTTTTCAATAATCTCTGTACAATTATTTGTAAAAAGAAACTGTATTGTTTCTAGTATTCCTAGCTAAGTCAAACAATTTACAAGCAATTATATAGTTTTCAGTAATTATTAATATTTGAAAATAATGATCTTTTATTTAAAGTTTATTAAATGTTTTCAATAATCTCTGTACAATTATTTGTAAAAAGAAACTGTATTGTTTCTAGTATTCCTAGCTAAGTCAAACAATTTACAAGCAATTATATAGTTTTCAGTAATTATTAATATTTGAAAATAATGATCTTTTATTTAAAGTTTATTAAATGGTTTCAATAATCTCTGTACAATCATTTGTAAAAAGAAACTGTATTGTTTCTAGTATTCCTAGCTAAGTCAAACAATTTGCAAGCAATTATATAGTTTTCAGTAATTATATAGTTTTCTGTAATTATTAATATTTGAAAATTATTTGAAAATTTTGTTAAATGGTTTCAATAATCTCTGTGCAGTGTTACGTTCCAGCGAATGATAAACAGTTTAGAACGTTTGGAATATTCTGAGAGACTGTTTGACGCCGGAAGAGGGGAGGAGTCACAGAATTTGACCCTAAAATTTCGGTTACTCATGGCCGTAAGCGACCTAGCTAAGAAGAGGAAGGCACACGAAACGAACGACTGATACTACACTCGTTGCTTTACCCACGTAGGCCAGACGTACCGATACAGGTGACGTCACGAAGTGGAAGGAAGGGGAAAGCGATCCCTGGTAGTCAGTTTCAACAGTGTATACCAGAGGGCGGTCAGTGAACATCTCGTGGGGAGGGAGGACGAAGAATGTCTCCCAAGAAGAAAGTTATCACAATTGAAAATGCCAGATAAAGAACTAATACCGGAATAATCCTTATCACGGAAAACAAAATCACCCATAAACAAAGATAAGTGCAAAGTCCTTTCATTATGAACCTTTCTAAATTGATTTTGAAGAAGAAATTCCACCAAAATGACATTATAAACTCTAGCCTGTCGGCGTTCGTATTATGATTCCCAAAGACTATAACCTTGAATTAAATGTTGTGTTTTAAAATAATACTGTGTTGTATTGTTCTTTGCCAAGTTTTTTTGCATGTGCACCTTTCATTTTCTTTGGTATCTCTGATGGAAAGCGCTGTATAGCGTTGAGCGATAGGCGTATGTAACAGCAGTACTAATACTTTTTAGGCACATCTATTTGACCCATAGATAAGAAAATACTACCACTACACTAAGACCTCCATCAAAAGGGCATTCAGTGTTGGACACTAACATGCATCTAGTTGAGCTCTGGGGAGACTGGAATCACCTCTTCATTGTAATTATTCGCATAGCAACTCTGATTCAGTGTAATAGTACCTATTAGGTTTGTTTGTTTATTTAGTGATTTTAACAGCATATCAACCCGTCTGGGGTTATGTCATGCCTAACGGTTAGGAAGTGATAGATATCGTGTATTTATATTTATACTTTTTAGTAATTGGTTTTAAAAATGTGTTAGCATTATTTGGGATTATGTTGTATGTTATTGATTTGTTTCATGTCTATATTCTATGGTATAATTTTATTTCTCTCAAAAAAGAGAGAATATCCTCCATGTTGACATTTTCAAACAGATCTTTCATATTGTTTGCTTTCTGATGTGAGCAAGCAACCTACATTCCATGAATAAGTGTTTAACTGTCAAAGGTGTTTGACATGTTCCACATTGTGGTTGTTCCCATTTATAGATTTTTTTGATATGTACATTGATATTGTAACTATGTATGAAGAGTTTACCTGTGCGATAAGAGTTTATACTTGATTAATACACTGTCTTTTGAAACATAGTTACCGCAACTAAGCATGGCATTTTACCTGCTAAAAAAATTTTGTATCGAATTGGAGACTAAGCTAACAAGGGTTAACATGCCTTAAAACAAACCAACCAATTTTTGTAAATTCATGTGAATCTTTTATACTTAATTCTCAGCTTTTTTTGTAAGTCTTGCAAATAACATTACGGTTGACTAGTTGTACAGACAGTAAATTGCTGTAAATTAGCTCCATAGACAGTTCTTAAATTTCCCTAAAGTCGTGGGAAGCTTTACATAAACCCAAAATATTGAAATGAAATAAAGAAAATAGAAACAGCATAAGCATGAGGGCTTTTATGGGTGAACAAACATATCATTTTGTCTCCTATCCCGGATCAACATGATATATGAATAATTTTACAAGTTGTATAATTCATAATATACTTAAGAATGTAGTACTGCCAACTGACCGAGAAAAAGGAAAATTATTACTTACAATATGCTGTTTTAAGTTCCCTATTATACTGTTTCTCTGTCTGACTGTTTTCCGTCTGTCTGACTGTCCCTTCATATATATATATATATATATATATATATTATATATATATATATAATATTTGGGAGATTATGTGCTCAATTAAAGTCATACCTAATTTGTTAATTAATTAATTAATTAGCGAAGCCAGCTAGTGTAATGGTTAGAGTGTCCGTTTGTCCACCTGTCAGCCTGACAGATAGGGTTCGAATCCCGCACAAGCACTGCCCTGTTTATAGCTCTGCCGAGGAGGCCTAATAGGCTGAAATGTACATACAGAGATCGACTTTTTCTCGATTTGTTTTACGCTTTACATTTAAACCGATATGCACGCCTAATTCATTTAATTATAATTAATTAATTAACAGATTAGGTATAACTTTAATTAAGCACATAATTCCCCAAAATTGTCGGCCCTCGCCATTTCAAACAATTGTTTGTCACTTCATATATATATATATATATATATATATATATATATATATTATAATATATGTATAAAGAGTCGTTGAGGTGGTCTAAAGTCGGTATCAGCCAATCAGCGAGGAAGTCTATCCACTTTCCGTTAGCGCTAGACCAAGGAGATGGATTTTTGCGTTTGATGTGGAGCGCCACACCTACCATCAGCTACTTACTTTACCGCACAGATCCCTGTGATACTCATACGCTGAGTTGGCGCGGGGCGATATCCAACTAGGAACTTTGTGGTTTTTAGCCGAATGCTCTACCGACTGTTGGATTATTCTCCTTATCTTTATTATTATCTGCACAACGTTATGCAGATTACAATAAAGATGAGGACAACAGTCCGAAAAATAAAAATAATACAGTTTTATTTGTATTTCACAGATGTCTATTCATATATATTCTGAATTTATTGTGTTATAGTTATCGTCAAAGGAAATAGACACAGCGAACCGATTTCAAATCCTGGACGAGGCTGTTTGTATTTCACTTGGGAACTTTACTAACACAACTATTTGACTACCACCAGCTAGGGTAAATTAATGGCGGATTAAGCTTATATTTGCTGTGATACTCATACGCTGAGTGGCGAGGGCCGGTATCGAAATAGGGACCTTTGTGGTTTCTAGCCCAATGCTCTACCGACTAAGCTAACCCGGCCCTATTAATGGTTTACTTCTCTCTAATTACCAAAGTATATGGAATTCACAAATCTCATAAACTAGAATTCATTTAATACCAATCATTTCTTATTTTAGGAGGTGCCTCACATAAAATTGACAAATCTTAAGCCAAAATATTAACTCCTTCTTTGGCACCATCATTAATTCACATTTCAAAAATGCCCTAAAAAATCGGTATCAGCCAGACAGTGAGGGAGTCTATCCCCTTTTCACTAGCACTAGACCAAGGATATTGTTTTTGCATCTGATGTGGAGCGCCAAACCTACCGCCAGCTCCTTATTTTACCACACAAATCCATGTGCTCTATACACTGAGTTGGCGAGGGATTGTACCCCATACCCAAGGAACATAAGGAGCAAGCAAAGGATTCTTCAATAAGGATCCCACAAAAATCGTAACACAGAATGAGTCGAGATAATAAATAATGGAAAGTGCTCAATGCGTAATGTAGAGCTGCTTGTCAGAACTATACTGAAGAGGATTTCGGTGAAATATGGGAAGTTGATATTATATATATTATACTATATATATATATATATATATATATATATATATATATTATGTATATATATATATATATATATATATATATATATATATAGTATGTGTGTGTGTGTGTGTCTGTTAGCAGTCGGAGCGTTCGGCTAGTTTCCTAGTTCGTAGATACGGTCCTCGCCAACTCAGCGTATGAGTAGCACTGGGCTCTGTCGGGTAAAGTAAGGAGCTGATGTAGGTGTGGCGCTCCACCTCAGATGCTAAAAACAATCTCCTTGGTCTAGCGCTATTGAAAAGGGGATAGACTCCCTCGCTGACTGGCTAATACCGACTTTAGGCCGCCCCGACGACTTTACTTACTTACTTATATATAAGTAAAGAAATAACAAAAGACTTAGAGATTTAGCGTTATAGTCTATGTCAGGGAGCTTAGACAAAGTGTCTAACTCTCCTGACTCATCAGATGCGTCGGGGAGAGTTAGACACTTTGTCTAAGCTCAGATCGGAGAGAGTTTAGACACTTTGTCTAAGCTCAGATGAGTCGGGAGAGTTAGACACTTTGTCTAAGCTCAGATGAGTCGGAGAGTTAGCACTTTGTCTAAGCTCAGATGAGTCGGGAGAGTTAGACACTTTGTCTAAGCTCCCTGAAATAGATGAGTCAGGAGAGTTAGACACTTTGTCTAAGCTCCCTGAAATAGACTATAAAGCTAAATCTCTAAGTCTTTTGTTATTTCTTTACTTATATATTTGCTCTGTGACTCCAGCATTAAGAGCACACTGAGCTCTCAAACTGCGACAAGTTTTTTAAATAAAACTCTTGTATCATAAGGAAGATTTCTTCTCTGGACTTTTGGATTACTTAATTTATATATATATATATATATCAATAGGCTAATTATATATATAGTCTATATATATATTATGTGTGTAGAATAGATAGAATACAATAACATAACATATATAATATNAGAGAAGATTGTGTGTGTGTGTGTGTGTGTGTAGTTAAAAATCATTTTAAATGAACATTTTGAAAACAAAAAACAAACAAAGGGTTTTTTTTTTTTTTTTTTTTTTTTTTTTTTTTTTTTTGAAAAACAAAAACACAAAAAATAAATTTTTTTTTTTTTTTTTTTGGGGGGGCCCCCCCCCCACAAAAAAAAAAAACCAAAAAAAAACAAAAGGGGTTTTTTTTAAATTAAAGGTTTGAAAAAAAAGTGGGGTTAAAGTTTAATCTTTTAAACCCCCCTGGGGTGGGGTTTTTTTTCCTCCAATCAAATTTTTCCTTACTACCTAATAACTACATACCGTCGGAATTCCTTCAATCTCTTCATATATATATTATATAATATATATATATATATATATAATAGGGAGTAAATATGGAAATTAAATCCGCCAATAATAAAAGAAAACTTGAAAAAGCAAGTATTCCGAAATTGGGATGAAATTAATAATCCGATGTTTAAAAACATTCCCACTTTGTTTCCCTATGTTCTCTTTAAAAAATAATCAGTCCCATTAATACTTTTTCTCGTCTTTTGCATTTCTTCGAGTGTCGTCACGCGTCCGCGTCATGACACCTTTCGCGTGAGTAGATCGCGACTTGCCTTTCAAAAATAAAACGCTGATCAAATACAGTTACATAACTAAAAAGATTTCATCTCCTGTCACATATAAAAACATCCATCATTTTCTTCACCCCAAGAGACATCCTGATGAAGGTTCAATGTAACCGAAATGTTTTAAACATCGATTATTAAATTCATCCAAATTTCGGAATACTTGCTTTTTCAAATTTTCTTCATATATATATATATATATATATACCGATCTTCCGCTTAAATATAAGTAAAAAGTCGTCGGAGCGGCCTAAAGTCGGTATCAGCCAATCAGCGAGAGAGTCTATCCCTTTTTCACTTGCGCTAGACCAAGGAGATTATTTTAGCATTATTTTACCGCACAGATCCTTGTGCTACTCATACGCTGAGTTGGCGAGGGCTGGTATCGAACCAGGAAACTTGTGATTACTAGTCGAACGCTAATGAAGTATTCCAAAAATAAGATGAATTTGGAACACTTCGTTTTTCAAATTTCTTATATCGTTGGATTTATTTCCATCTTTACTCCCATATAATATATATATATATATATATATATATATATATATAAAAGCAATTGGTAATTTGCTTGAAGCATTGTTAAGTATGTTATGATATATTAATATTTTGAAGGCCAATACAATGCGTATGAAAAAATAAAAAATAAAAACAAAAAACAATATATATATATATATAATATATATATATAAAAGCAATTGGTAATTTGCTTAAAGCATTGTTAAGTATGTTATGATATATTAATATTTGAAGGCCAGTACAATGCGTATGAAAAAAAAAACATCTTTTTGTTTTTATTTTTCATACGCATTGTACTGGCCTTCAAAATATTAATATATCATATATATATAAATATCATATATATATATATATATATATATATATATATATATATGCTTGTATGCCTGTCTGTCTTTGCCACTGCACATAAAAAAGTAGGTAGAAAACGTGATATATACAATAAGTTAGGCTGCCTGATATCAACACACAGCAAAAGTTCTTATGTGTCTATCTTCTAACTTTTAACTGCTAATATGTCATCCGCATGGCATTATCTATCTTTATTTGTGAGCAGCACAAATTATTCCTTTGTTTAAAAACGGATGTTGGAAATGATAGAAAATATTCTTTTTGTCCTTCTTCGAGATTTTTTTTTTTTCGGAAGACGAAGAAAAAGGAAATAGATTTGGGGGGTTTATTTTCAACATTTTCAACTCCCCCAAGTCTGTCTGTCTGTCTGTCTGTCTCTCTCTCTCTCTCTCTCTCTCTCTAAGTCTCTCTCTCTCTAAGTCTCTCTCTCTCTCTCTCTCGTTTTCTTTTTTACTTCCTGTATTTTTGTCTTTCTTTTATTATTCTTCATTCCCTCTTTCTTTTGTTTCGTCTCTCTTTCCTTTCTTTATTTGTATTTCTTTGATTATTCTTCGTATTCTTCTTCGTTTCGAGTTCAGTCTCTCTCTCTCTCTCTCTCCTCTCTCTCTTCTCTCTCTCTCTCTCTCTCTCTCTCTCTCTCTCTCTCTGTGTTAAGTCTTTCCTTTTTGTCCATATTTCTCTCACTGTCTGTTTGTCTCTGTCTGTCTCTGTCTCTGTCTCTGTCTCTCTCTCTCTCTCTCTCTGCGTTAATCTGTCCATCTTTCCCTTCGTCCATATCTATTTTCACCGTCTGTCTGTCTGTCTGTCTTTCTCTTCTCTCTGTCTCTCTCTCTCTCTCTCTCTCCCTCTCTCTCTCTCTCTCTCTCTCTGTGTTAAGTCTTTCCTTTTGTCCATATTTCTCTCACTGTCTGTCTGTCTGTCTGTCTCTCTCTCTCTCTCTGCGTTAATCTGTCCATCTTTCCCTTCGTCCATATCTATTTTCACCGTCTGTCTGTCTGTCTGTCTGTCTGTCTCTCTCTCTCTCTCTCTCTCTCTATTTCGTTTTCTTTATTTGCTTCCTGTATTTTTGTCTTTTATTCTTCTTCATTCCCTCTTCTTTTGTTCATCTCTCTTTCTTTTCTTATTTTGTATTTCTTTGTATTCTTCGTATTCTTCTTCGTTCGAGTTCAGCCTCTCTCTCTCTCTCTCTCTCTCTCTCTCTCTCTCTCGTTGCAAAATACTCGCAAATAGTCTTCGGAGTTGTTCGTCATTTGTATTTTGCTTGCCTTCTTTTTCTTTTTTTTGTTGTTTTTACTTCGGTCCAGATAGTCATACAACCCACTGCATTTCTAAACGTTGAACACCCTACCCAGTCTCGAACCTCGAATCGCTCTCGACACTTCCTCCCGCCATAACACCACCGCTGTCACCACCATCGCCCTCACGGCCACCAGTTCATGCGTAGAGGCGTGAATCCTATCTGAATGGAACGTGATTGCAAGAAAAAACGTTCCATCACGACAGAGATGAAGAGTCGTGATTGACAAGGCAAGTCCACGACACACACACCTGCTGTGAAAAGAGGAGAGCAAGGAGAAAGAAAAAGGGAGAGTTAAAAAAAAAAAGGATGTTAACGGAAAGAGAGAGTAAACCTTGAAGAAGGTTAGATTTGGTAAGAGCGCACAAGAGAGGGTAGAAGACAAAATTGTAAGCCGAAAAGTTGTGTGCCAAAAAAAAAAAAAGGAAGATAGTGAAGAAAAAGAAGAAAAGGCTTCAGAAAATTATCGACAGTATTGAAAATAACGGAAAGAAAGACATTGATGAAGAGGTTATAAGGAAGGAAGGAAGGGTAGATAAAAAAGAGTAAGTGGGAAAAAAAAGGTAAGATTTGGTAAGAACGTGCAAGAGAATTGAAAGGAAAGCAGTGCAGATAAAAACAGAAAGAAAGAAAAAAAGAAATTAAGAATCGAGGAAAATATTGACAACATTAGAAGACAAAGAAAGATTCAAGAGAGTAGGAAAATAGAGAAAAGAGAAATAGAACAGAAAACTAACTAGAAAGAAGGAAATATTTGGTAAGAGCGTACAAGAGAGAGTAGGAGACATGGTTAAAAATAAGGTGTGCAAAAAGAGAAAAAAAGTCAAGCAAAAGAAGAAAGAATGGTGAAAATAATGACAACAACACTGGGAGAGGCAATAACGGAAAGAAATACCGCAGAGAGGAGAATTTTTAAAAAATCAGATTTTAAAAACTTATGTAGCAATTATTGGGTAACCATACCAGTCAGGAGTAACGGAAACTAGAGATCAAAACAATAGATAAACGGTAGGTAAAAAGACATGAAATGATTTGGTTTGGCTTATATGTTTAACGGCATATCAACTTCTTATGGGCTATTTAATTCCAAAATTTGATCCACGCCTAAATGTTTGATTGCAATCATCATTGGGTAACCATACCAGTTAGGAGTAACGGAAAGTAAAGATTAAAACAATAGATAAACTGTTGGTAAAAAGACATGAAATGATTTGGTTTGGCTTATATGTTTAACGGCATATCAACTTCTATATGGGCTATTTAATTCCAAAATTTGATCCACGCCTAAAATGTTTGATTGCAATCATCATTGGGTAACCATACCAGTTGGAGTAACGGAACGTAAAGATTAAAACAATAGATAAACGGTAGCTAAAAAGACATGAAAATGATTTGGTTTGCTTATATGTTTAACGGCATATCAACTTCTTATGGGCTATTTAATTCCAAAATTTGATCCACGCCTAAATGTTTGATTGCAATCATCATGCGGTAACCATACCAGTTAGAATAACGGAAAGTAAAGATTATAACAAAAGATAACGGTAGGTAAAAAGACCTGAAATGATTTTTTGGCTTATATGTTTAACGGCATATCACCTTTCTTATTGGCTATTTAATCCAAAATTTGATCCACGCCTAAATATTTGATTGCAAGAATCACTATAGGTTCGTTTCTTTTTAATTTTTTAAATAATTTTCTGAATTTTTGAGATGAGGCTTGATAATTTGTTTTATTTGGATTATTCGGACTATCGTTCTCAACTTTATTGTTATCTATATAACTTGAAGAAGGCCGGAGGCACATCGGTAGAAACGTTATAAAATTTCGAACCCTATGACCTTTAGGCACCCCTTTTGCGATCTCGATTCATCAGGACATGTTTTTCATTTACACCGACAAAATCCGGTTGTTGTAAACAGACGAGTTTTTTATTATTATAAAACTAACCCCTAACCCTAAACCTTACCCTTAAATCTAACCCCTAACAAACAACATGATTTTGACGGTGTAAATGAAAAACATATCCTGATGAATCGAGATCGCAAAAGGGGTGCCTAAAGGTCATATGGTCCAAAACTTCTACCATCACATAATCTCCTGGTTTAAATTTATAAAAAGTATAATAATCTTGATTTAACTCTCACTTTTTTCTTTTTTTTTTTTTCCTTATTTTTCATCATCCAATTGAAACAGATTAGTGATATTGCTTCACATTCTCACCCCCTCTCTCTATCTTTCTCCTGTCTTTCTTTCTTTCTTGTTATATTTTTCTGTGTAGCATGTCCTTTCTTTATAATTGATATATCCGGCTTAAGGGATATATTATGAAGTTGGTATTTGGTATATTATCGCAGTAGTAGTTGGTGCGTCGAATAGCAGAACGTCTTCCGAGCAGTCGTGGTGTAATCTGGCGAATAAGTTTAGGCTGGTAGACTTAAGCGCTTTTACTTACCAGTGTCGACTATTTATGCATTACCCTGTCCAATCAGATTATAGTGAGGGGGCACCAAGGTATTTACATATTCATTACATCAATAATAATAAAAAGAATGGTCCATTATTTAGCTGAGTTGATGACACTCATAAGAATTCAGCGCATAAGCAACACCAGATAATCAGTATTTTTTGCATTTCATCTTGAACGATTTGGACGGTTTCATTTTTATCCAGATATCATAACTATTTATTGTTCTTGGTTTACTTTGTTAAGATTACATCCCATTTCTGTCGACAGTTCTGTTATTTGAACGTTAGGAGACAACGACGGTAATTTCCGTCAGTGTCTGTCAAATAATGAAGCGAATTGCCACAAGACAGCGGGGTCAACGTAGTATACACTGATTTGGTTTGGCTTATATGTTTAACGGCATATCAACTTCTTATGGGCTATTTAATTCCAAAATTTGATCCACGCCTAAATGTTTGATTGCAATTATTACAATCGGTTTGTTTTGTTTAGGGTTTTTTATTATTTCTCTGAATTTTTTAGATGAGGCTTAATAATTTGTTTTATTTGGATTATTCGGATTATAGGTCTCTACTTTATTGTTATCTACACAACGTTTCTGCCGATGGGTCCTCCGGCCTTCTTCGGGTATTTCTTGTCGGACTTGAGAACCTTCTCGAACACGGGGACCTTCTCACCCGACTTCGAAGAGATTGTTTGTTTGTTTTTTTATTTATTTATTTTTTTTTTGGGGGGGGGTGGGGGTAAAATTGCAATCATTACTATAGGTTTTGTTTTAATTTCGTTTTTTCGTCCGGCCTTCTTCAGGTATTTTTGTCGGACACCGCGGACCTTCTTGAAACACAGGAACCTTCTCTTCCGAGTTAGAAGAGATTGTTTGTTTTTGTTTTTGTTTTTTGTTGTTTTCTTTTAGAGGGTTGGGGGGAATTTCTACCATCACATAATCTCCTGGTTTAAATTTGATTCTTTTGTAAATATTTGATTATTATCATTATATTATTATAACTATTTATAGGTCTTGGTTTACTTTGTTGAGATTACATCCCATACTTGCCGACAGTTCTGTTATTTGAACGTTAGGAGACAACGACGGTAATTTCCGACAGTGTCTGTCGAATAATGAAGCAAATTGCCACAAGCCAGCGGGGTCAACGTAGTATATAATGATTTGGTTTGGCTTATATGTTTAACGGGATATCAACTTATTATGGGCTATTTAATTCTAAAATTTGATCCACGCCTAAATGTTTGATTGCATTCATTTCAATAGGTTTGTTTTATTTAGTTTTTTTATTTATTTCTCTGAAGTTTTTAGATGAGGCTTGATAATTTGTTTTATTTGGATTATTCGGACTATCGATCTCAATTCTATTGTTATCTGCACAACGTTTCTGCCGATGTGTCCTCCGGCCTTCTTCGGGTAATTCTTGTCGGACTTGAGAACCTTCTCGAACACGGGGACCTTCTCTTCCGAGTTCGAAGAGATTTGTTTGTTGTTTTTTTTTGTTGTTTGTTTTTTTGTTTGTTGTTGTTTTTTTTGTTTTTTTGGGGGGAGGTAAAATTGCAATCATTACTATATGTTCGTTTTATTTAGTTTTTTCGTCCGGCCTTCTTCAGGTATTTTTGTCGGACACGCGATCTTCTCGAACACGGGAGGCTTCTCTTCCAAGTTAGAAGAGATTGTTTTTTTTTTTTTTTTTTTTTTTTTTTTGGGGGGGGGGTAAAATTTCTACTGGCATATAATCTCCTGGTTTAAATTGATTCTTTTGTAAATATTTGATTATCAACATAACAATTTATAGGTCTTGGTTTACTTTGTTGAGATTATATCTCATACTTGCCGACAGTTCTGCTATTTGAGTGTTAGGGGACAACGTCGGTAATTTCCGTCAGTGTTTGCCGAATAATGCAGCGAATTGCCACAAGACAGCGGGGTCAACGCGGCAAATCCCTCTTTCAACCACAAACAGGCGTTCCTGTATTCGGAGAGGGGGGTTTGTGTACTCAAAGACCTCGTATCGCATAGTAAACGACGGTTAGAGTCCTACTTTATTTAAACGAGAAAAAAATCCTCTTTTATTGCACAATTGTCTCCTGGGTCCAATAACTTGAGCTTTGATATTTCGAAGATTTACATCAAACATTTGTTCGTTTTTAGAGAACAGACAAACAAATGATTCCCAGTATAGATAATAATTGTGTTATTATATGTCTTTCATTTCTATTATCTATTAATAATGGAGATTGTCTGTATTTATGTCTGTAACAAAAACTACGTCGTCATAGCTCTACATCACAGATTACGTCACAAGTTTAGCACAAGGCTAGAACAATTGGGCATCCAACTTACTAACAATGGTTTAGTAGCTAACTGGGACTATATGATCTTTAGGCACCCCTTTTGCGATCTCGTTAATAAGTACATTTTTTCATTTACACCGTCAACATCCAATTTTTTTGTTAGGGGTTAGGGTTAGGGTTAGGGATAAATCTCTCCAGTTTCATCCACATAGGAATGATTCCTCAACAAAAACTTTACCTACTTACTTTTTACATATTATCAGGCCGCATCTCAAAAATTCAAAGAAACAAATAAAACTGTATGAAATGAATTTTCTAAATAAGAGTCTGTTTAATAAGTTGTGAATTTGTGCTTATTTTGAATGTATTCGAACACCGAACAACATCACCCAATTCCCTACATCTTCATCGTCTCGGCAATGTCATCTGTTGCCTTAGATAATAAGAGTGTCAAAAAATTTAAAAAATAATTAATAATGTTTGACGAATAAAAGAAATGAAAAAGGATAAAACGAAAAATCCTATCGAAAAAAAAAGAAGAGATTCTTCTAGCGTAGAAGTTAAAACATGTGTCCATATACTTTACATATTGCCGATGGATGAGATCTTTACGTGAAAAGTAAATTGAAAATATAAGTAAAAAGATTTTTCGTTTTTTTTAAAGATTTTTGTACTTTTCTACTTTAAGTAATGATAAGATAAAAAGTACCCAAAAAATCAAGTTCAATTAAAAGAAATAAAATACGTGTATGAAAGTAAACATGAACAACACATGGAAAATGTTTCCAAGACTCTATCCACACACAGACACACACACACACACACACATATATATATATATATATATATATATATATATATATATATATATATATATGAGGTTAAGTAAACAAACAAATGTTTTTATTTTTATATGGCTTTAAGCCGACAATTTTTGGAGGATATGTGCTTAATTGAAGACACACCTAATTTTGAAAATTAATTAGGTGATAATTAATGAATTTAGGCGGGCATATATGTTCGAATGTAAGGCTAAACAAATCGAGAACAAATCAGGGATTGACATTTTCTCGATTTGTTTAGCCTTACATTTGAACATATATGCCCGCCTAAATTCATTAATTATTAACTAATTTTCAAAATTAGGTATGACTTCAATTAAGCACATATCCTAAAAATATATATATATATATATATATATATATATATATATATATATATATAATATATATCAGCCACAGACATCATGTTTCGACATATCACGTCTCCTAGGTATAGCAAGACTTTGTAGACTACGTACGACCGGGATTGAAACTCGACCGATTTTTTCATCAGTAAGAGTTCTTAACCACTGGGCATATATATATATATATATATATATATATATATATATATATATATATATATATATATATATATTTTTGCTTGAAGGCAATTATAATGCATGTATCGTATAAAATTCGATAATTATAGAAAATAATCTTGACAAGAGAATCCCGCAAAGGATGACTTAATAAAGTCGAAACAGTCTGTACGGTGTTCTGCATAGCGAACCATCCTTTGCGGGATTCTCTTGTCAAGATTATTTTCTATAATTATCGAATTTTATACGATACATGCATTATAATTGCCTTCAAGCAAAAATATAAATAATAATTTATTCAACGGTGCTTCTATAAACAAACAAACATCCAAAAATCTTATTTACTTCGCCGAAGAGCTTACGGCCGAGTTTGTTTACTACACAATAAACGTCCACTTACCTGCTATGGTAGAGGCGTGTAGTAGTTTCATTGACAAGGGTAATTTCGCAGGGATTGTTCGCTATGTACCGGCGGCCGAACGGATATGGTCTCTGACTATGCCTGTGAAGTCCCGGTTTCTATTCCTGTCGGAGGGGAGTCGTTAGTATACATCGCTGAAGAGACTTAATAAAGTCGAAACAGTCTGTACGGTGTTCTGCATAGCGAACCATCCTTTGCGGGATTCTCTTGTCAAGATTATTTTCTATAATTATCGAATTTTATACGATACATGCATTATAATTGCCTTCAAGCAAAAATATAAATAATAATTTATTCAACGGTGCTTCTATAAACAAACAAACATCCAAAAATCTTATATATATATATATATATATATATATATATAGTCATCCACAGACACCGTGTTTCGACGTATCACGTCTCTTGAGCGTGGCTAGACATTTGTAAGGTACTTACAGCCGGGATAGAAAAAACCCGATCGATTCAGCATCAGTCGGACAATTATTATATTATATTATATTATTATATTATATTATCATTATATTTTATATTATATTATATTATTATTATATTATATTATTATTAAATTATATTATTATTAATTATTATATTATCATATAATAATAATAATATCATTATTAATATATTAATAATATTATTAATAATATAATTTATTAATATATTTATTACTAATATATTATATTATGTTATATTATATTATATTATTATATTATATTATATTATATTATATTTCTGAGAAATCGAATGAGTCGCATGAATAAAATATTGAAAAATGTGCTCAATACGTTGGTAGAGCCGGTTTATATATATATAAATATATGTGGAGAAAAGTAGACAAACACGGGATGTTATGGCAACTGGATGTCGTGTTTGTCTACTTTTCTCCACATATTGTCGGATTAGCCTCCTCACATTTCTCCTATATAAATATATGCGTGCGTGCGTGCGTGTGTGTTGTTGTTGTTGTTGTTGAAGCATATATTGTGTATCATCATCATCGTTTAGTTCATTTAACATCTTTCCCTCAGTGCATGTGTCCATCTATCGATATATCAGTACATCACTGAAATAATCTAACAATTTATCAATTCATCTATTGATTTATCTTCTCTTATAATTAATTTATGAATCACTTGGTCTTTGATTGCTATCTCCAGCGAGTGTATCTATAAAGCTGTTAATATAATTTTAATGTTAATCTGCGTAAGTCCGTTCATATCAGAACATATATCAAAACATATAAACCATACATGTAAAGGTACATAGATATGTATGTACACACACACAGATATATATATATATATATATATATATATATATATATATATATATATATATAATCCAAAAGTCCAGAGAAGAAATCTTCCCTATGACACAAGAGTTTTATTTAAAAAACCTGTCGCAGTTTGAGAGCTCAATGTGTGCTCTTAATGCTGGAGTCACAGAGCAAATATATAAGTAAAGAAATAACAAAAGACTTAGAGATTTAGCTTTATAGTCTATTTCAGGGAGCTTAGACAAAGTGTCTAACTCTCCCGACTCATCTGAGCTTAGACAAATTGTCTAACTCTCCCGACGCATCTGATGAGTCGGGAGAGTTAGACACTTTGTCTAAGCTCCCTGAAATAGACTATAACGCTAAATCTCTAAGTCTTTTGTTATTTCTTTAGTTATATATAAAGTAAGTAAAGTCGTCGGGGCGGCCTAAAGTCGGTATCAGCCAATCAGCGAGGGAGTCTATCCCCTTTTCAAAAGCGCTAGACCAAGGATATTGTTTTTTAGCATCTGAGGTGGAGCGCCACACCTACCATCAGCTCCTTACTTTACCGCACAGATCACAGTGCTACTCATACGCTGAGTTGGCAAGGACCGGTATCGAACTAGGAAACTTGTGGTTTCTAGCCGAACGCTCAACCGACTGAGCTAACATATATATATATATATATATATATATATATATATATATATATATATATATATATATATATATATATATATATATATATATATATATATATATATATCAACTTCCCATATTTCACCGAAATCCTCTTCAGTATAGTTCTGACAAGCAGCTCTACAGTTACGCATTGAGCACTTTCCACTATTTATTATCTCGACTCATTCTGTGTTACGATTTTTGTGGCGATCCTTATTGAAGAATCCTTTGCTTGCTCCTTAATGTTCCTTGGGTATGGGGTACAATCCCTCGCCAACTCAGTGTATTAGGAGTACATGGATTTGTGTGGTAAAATAAGGAGCTGGCGGTAGGTTTGGCGCTCCACATCAGATGCAAAAACAATATCCTTGGTCTAGTGCTAGTGAAAAGGGGATAGACTCCCTCACTGTCTGGCTGATACCGATTTTTTAGGGCCATTTTTGAAATGTGAATTAATGATGGTGCCAAAGAAGGAGTTAATATTTTGGCTTAAGATTTGTCAATTTTATGTGAGGCACCTCCTAAAACAGAAATGATTGGTATTAAAGGAATTCTAGGTTCATGAGTTTTGGGAATTCCATATACTTTGGTAATTAGAGAGAAGTAAACCATTAATAGGGGTCGGGTTAGCTTAGTCGGTAGAGCGTTGGGCTAGAAACCACAAGGTCCCTATTTCGATACCGGCCCTCGCCAACTCAGCGTATGAGTATCACAGCAAATATAAGCTTAATCCGCCATTAATTTACCCCTAGCTGGTGGGGAGTCAAATAGTTGTGTTAGTAAAGTTCCCATGTGAAATACAAACAGCCTTGTCCAGGATTTGAAATCGGTTCGCTGTGTGTATTTCCTTCGACGATAACTATAACACAATAAATTCAGAATATATATGAATAGACATCTGTGAAATACAAATAAAACTGTATTATTTTTATTTTTCGGACTGTTGTCCTCATCTTTATTGTAATCTGCATAACGTTGTGCAGATAATAATAAAGATAAGGAGAATAATCCGACAGTCGGTAGAGCATTCGGCTAAAAACCACAAGGTTCCTAGTTGGATATCGCCCCTCGCCAACTCAGCGAATGAGTATCACAGGGATCTGTGCGGTAAAGTAAGGAGCTGATGGTAGGTGTGGCGCTCCACATCAAACGCAAAAATCCATCTCCTTGGTCTAGCTCTAACGGAAATAGGATAGACTTCCTCGCTGATTGGCTGATACCGACTTTAGACCACCCCAACGACTTTTATACATACATATATATATATATATATATATATATATTATATATATATATCTGTATATGAAGTGAACAAACAATGTGTTTGAAATGGCGAAGGCCGACAATTTTGGGGAGATTATGTGCTTAATTAAAGTCATACCTAATTTGTTAATCAATTAATTATAATTAAATGAATTAGGCGTGCATGTCGGTTTAAATGTAAAGCGTAAACAAATCGAGAAAAAGTCGATCTCTGTATGTACATTTCAGCCTATTAGGCCTCCTCAGTAGAGCTATAGACAGGGCAGTGCTTTGTGCGGGATTCGAACCCTACCTATCAGGTTGACAGGCGGACACTCTAACCATTACACTAGCTGGCTTAGCTAATTAATTAATTAATTAACAAATTAGGTATGACTTTAATTGAGCACATAATCTCCCAAATATATATATATATATATATATATATATATATATATATATATATGAAGGGACAGTCAGACAGACAGACAGAAAGAAAACAGTCAGACAGAGAAACAGTATAATAGGGAACTTAAAACAGCATATTACAAGTAATAATTTTCCTTTTTCTCGGTCAGTTGGCAGTACTACGTTCTTAAGTATATTATGAATTATACAACTTGTAAAATTATTCATATATCATGTTGATCCGGGATAGGGAGACAAAATGATATGTTTGTTCCACCCATAAAAAGCCCTCATGCTTATGCTGTTTCTATTTTCTTTATTTCATTTCAATATTTTGGGTTTATGTAAAGCTTCCCACGACTTTAGGGAAATTTAAGAACTGTCTATGGAGCTAATTTACAGCAATTTACTGTCTGTACAACTAGTCAACCGTAATGTTATTAGCAAGACTTACAAAAAAGCTGAGAATTAAGTATAATAAGATTCACATGAATTTACAAAAATTTGGTTGGTTTGTTTTAAGGCATGTTAACCCTTGTTAGCTTAGTCTCCAATTCGATACAAAAATTGTTTTTTTAGCAGGTAAAAATGCCATGTTTAGTTGCGGTAACTATGTTTCAAGAGACAGTGTATTAATCAAGTATAAACTCTTATCGCACAGGTAAACTCTTCATACATAGTTACAATATCAATGTACATATCAAACAAATCTATAAATGGGAACAACCACAATGTGGAACATGTCAAACACCTTTGACAGTTAAACACTTATTCATGGAATGTAGGTTTCTTGCTCACATCAGATAGCAAACAATATGAAAGATCTGTTTGAAAATGTCAACATGGAGGATATTCTCTCTTTTTTGAGAGAAACAAAATTATACCATAGAATATAGACATGAAACAAATCAATAACATACAACATAATCCCAAATAATGCTAACACATTTTTAAAACCAATTACTAAAAAGTATAAATATAAATACACGATATCTATCACTTCCTAACCGTTAGGCATGACATAACCCCAGACGGGTTGATATGCTGTTAAAATCACTAAATAAACAAACAAAACTAATAGGTACTATTACACTGAATCAGAGTTGATATGTGAAAAAGGGGGGATTCCAGTCTCCCCCAGAGCTCCACTGGATGCATTTTAGTGTCCAACACTGAATGACCTTTGGTGGAGGTCATAGTGTAGTGGTAGTATTTGTCTTATCTATGGGTCAAATAGTTGTGCCTAAAAAGTATTAGTATTGCACAGAGATTATTAAAACCATTAAACAAAATTTAAAAATAATTTTCAAATATTAATAATTACTGAAAACTATATAATTGCTTGCAAATTGCTAGACTTAGCTAGGAATACTAGAAACAATACAGTTTCTTTTTACAAATGATTGTACAGAGATTATTGAAACCATTTAATAAACTTTAAACAAAAGATCATTATTTTCAAATATTAATAATTACTGAAAACTATATAATTGCTTGAGAATTGCTAGAATAAATTATATGCAGCAATAACCTATATTTTTATCGTTAAATCGTGACAAACTTTCACGAACAATGTTCGTAAAAAAGTTTAATTCGATGAAGTCCTAAAAAACAATCAAATGCAGAAAACAAGTTTTCGCAATTCGGCTAAACATCGATGGTCTCATCTGAACGCAATGTGTACGCTTCAAACTGCACATATGTCATGAAGAGGTCAGTAAATATCAATCTTATTTATTTTCTGAAGAAATGAGAGATTTCTAATTAATCTTTTCATTACTTTACTTCTTACTATTCTTCTTCTGGCGTCTTTTCTATCTTACGTCTTCTTCTAACAACTCTCTTCTAGCGTCTGGACTTCTCTTGGGGACTTCGTGTCTGGTCTTCCATTGGGGATTTCTCTTTATCAGAAGCCCTGTGTCATTGGTAGTTTTTAGATAATAACACAAGACTTCGATTTACTTAGATCACATTTTATTTCGAAATCCCCACCAGACTACCTGCGCAGATCGAGTCGGAGCGTGTATAACACGACTCACCATCGTCGTGGTTTCTGTCCGACTGACTAAAATCTATTTCTAATCTAAACCGGAAGAGGGTCTCCTCCACCGATTCTCACGGTATCCACCGGAAAGGATCAGGATGAGGTCAAGCCTTGTCACTCATCCTTCAAGGCCGTGGGCTGCAACTTATAACAGCCATTTTGATTTCTACACTACTGGACATAAATATTAAGAATCTAATAATTATGTAACATTACTCCAAGAACTTTGAACCACTCCTTCTATATGGGGTATGAGAAGACTGATATCCTTCCTCACGAAGTACAGGAAAACACATAATTTGTTTTATTTTTTTTATCGTTTTTTAAGATTGATTTTTAATATATCATTGATTTATACTCTTCGAACCATTGTTGTATCAGTGCTGCTGTACAGGTGCACCGCTTGGATCCTAATGAAGCGCCTAGAGAATAAACTAGATGGGAGCTGCACAAGAATGATGCGTGCGATCATAAACAAAACGTGGAAAGAACACCCCACGAGAAAACAGCTGTATGGCTACTTACCTCTTATCATACAAACCATTCAAGAAAAACTAACAAGACACACAGTACACTACTGGAGAAGCAAGGACGAACTCATAGTGACGTTCTCCTGTGGAAGGCAGCACATGGGCACGCCAGTGTGGGCTGTCCAGCAAAGACGTACTTTGACCAGCTCTGCGCGGATACTGGATGCTGCGTAGAGGACCTCCCGAGAACAATGAGTGATAGGGACGGTGGGAGAGAGATTGTCATGGATATCCATGCTAATAGCACATGATGATGATGATGATTATTATTATTATTATTTAGTTTTTATTATAGAAAATGAGGGTAAAGTTTAATTTAACCCTCCTTGGGGACAAAAATAGGGTGTGGATTTTATTGAACTTTGGTCTTAGCTGGTCTCCACCGATTTTCCTTTATATATACTAGCAAATATATGCACCCTTCGGGTGCAAGTATTTAGGTTTTGATGTAATAAAATATCATATCAAATTAGAAACTATTTAGAAAATGATAAACTGAGGGGGTATAATCGAAAAATAGAACAGCTTTAAATCTAACTCTTCCATCATTTTCCCTCACTCCCGTCTTTCATTTTTCCTAATTTATCTATTTAGTTAGATTATGAAGTATTTAATAAAATTACAGTTCTTTCATCTTGTTTATGGATTTCTTTTAAGATTTATCCCCGAGATTTTTGCTCATATTCATTAAGAGAAAACCAAACAATTAGAAATCAATAATACTAAGCAAATATTTATTAAAATCAAATTCTTGATATCAATATGCAAATTCGCCTTCTCGTTCACACTGTAAACCGCTATTTTGTTGAATATATAAATATACCTGCATGTTATTAGTATGTAGAACCAACAGTATTCATAAGGTATAACAATTTTATCAATAATTGAGTTTTAAATAAAAATAAATTCATGGTGAATGTGATGTCAATAACTAAGGGAATTGTGACTTGAGTAGTGATTTAGTTTCGGTTACAGACAGACAAACACACAATCTCCATTATAATAAGATATATATATATATATATATATATATATATATAATAAAGATGATCTACTGAGTCAGACGAACCTACTATTAGTTTCGCATAAAGCTCTTCAGGGCTAAAATCTGACTTTATATATATATATATTTAGTGTTTGTGGGTGATTATATATATATATATATATATATTTAAAAAATGACAATTTTATTTGCTATATGAGTTAGACCTTCATGGTATATTTTAAGCTCACAGGTTTTTGTACTCCCGAATAG
>CM042172.1:62397653-62407653 GCA_023376005.1 Doryteuthis pealeii | reverse complement strand
TTAAGCCTGTACCGATGAGTCGGATGGGAGTTTTTTGGGGTTTTTTTTTCAGTTTTAGAACTGTCTTTTTTGTTACAGTTAGGAATTGTGTTGACGCTACTTCAAAGATGAATTGTGCCGAAGGGAGACGGGATGGGTGGGTGTGTCAGCTTAACTTTAGTTTTTGTTTTTTAAATGAACATTCGTATTTTCTTTCATACAGCAACAGAGTCTTCTGTCTGGGAAGTTTAAAACTAAACTCGTGTCGACGTGAGTGGGGTGAAGGGTGTGCATACTGTATTTTTTAATTTTTTGTTAATTATTGTATTATATCGCTTAATAATTATAAATCAAAACCCAAATTTTGTGTGTTTCTTAGTTATAAGCATATCAAGTAGTATGCGAGATTTCAAATCTGAATGACCTCTCGTTTGTGAATTATAAGTCGACACGTACATACCAAACTTCCTTTTATATATATAGATGCCTCGAGAAAAACAGGAATCTACCTATTTCTCCCCCCACCCCTATCTATGAGTAAATACTCCGTCAAACTGGGAGTTTAAGCCTTGATTAATTAGAGTAGGAATTTCTGAATTTGCCTCATCAGTACTTCGCTAACAAAATATTCAATTTAGAGCTTTCTATAACTTCTGTAGAAGTTGGGTACACACACACATATATATATACTAGCAAATATATGCACCCTCCGGGTGCAAGTATTTAAGTTTTAATGTATTAAAATATTATATTAAATTAGAAAGGCTAATAAAACTAAATAAGAATGCAGATAAAAGATTTGAAACAGAGGGGGATATAATCGAAAAATAGAACAACTGAAACTTACTCTTCAATCAACTCTCATATTTCATTGTTATTTTTTCTAATTTAAGTATTTAGTTAAAAGAGGAAGTAAAGAATAAAATGACAGTTATTTTTTTCTTGTTAATGGATTTCATTTAAGATTTATTGAAGAGATTTTTGCTTATATTCATTAAAATAAAACAAACAATTAGAAATCAACAATACCAAGCACATATTTATTAAAATCAAATTTTTAAGATCAATATGCAAATTAGCCTTCCCGTTCACACTGTAAACCGCTATTTCTTGTATATATAAATACAATTGCATGTTATTTGTATGTAGATAGGGACAACACTAATAAAAAGGTGAAACAATTTTATTAATAATTGAGGTTTAAATATAAATAAAATCATGGAGAATGTGATGTAAATAACTATGTTAATTGTGACTCGATTAGTAATATAGTTTCGGTTACAGACAGAAAAACACACAATCTCCATTATAATAAGATATATATATATAGAGAGAGAGACAGAGACAGAGAGACAGGCAGACAGATACAGAGAGAGAGAGAGAAAGAGACAGACAGAGAGAGATACAGAGAGAGAGACAGACAGACAGACAGTGAGAGAAAAAAGAGAGTGAAAGAAGACAGACAGAAAGACAGGCAGGCAGACACAGACAGAGACAGACACAGAGAGACACAGAGAGAGAGATTCAGACAGACAGACAGTCAAACAGTGAGAGAGAAAAGAGAGAGAAGAAAGAGAGAAAGAGTGAGAGAGAGAGTGAGAGAGAGAGATTCAGACAGATAGACAGACAGAGAGTGAGAAGGAAAATAGAGTGAGAGAAGAGAGAGTGAGTGACAGAAAAGAGAGTGTATAAGAGAGTGAGAGAGATAGAATAAGAAAGAGAGAGAGAGAGGGTTAGTGCTAGAGAGGGGGGGAGATAATGATTCAATCTCGATACTTTTGATGTCAATTCGTATGTGAACACAGATTGATATATAATGAACTACTCGGATGGATTGAAATGAAGAGAATCAAAGTAGAGTTGAATATATGAATGTAGCATGCATATTTTAAAAGGAATATATATATATATATATATATATATATATATATATATATAATATATATATATATATATATATATATATATATATATATATATAAGAAACAGTCACGAGTAACAGTGGTATACAAGAAACTGTAAAAATGATTTTGGTTCGATAATGTAAGGAAATCGTATCGAAACTAACTAGAGAAGGCCAAAGAGAATAAGATACTTTGGTATTTCAGACGAAGCACTTCATTAAAAGTACGAAAAATGGATTTGATATTTTTTCGGTAATATTCGCAGAGTTCAGTCCCGGCCTCCTGCCTAAAAAAAAACCCGGAAAGGTAGGAACCAATGCGGTTTGGCAACGGCGGTGCCGCAGGAATTGCTGCGAAATACTAAAATTCAGCACCACCCCCTCCAGCTCCGGATTTTTTTTCGGGGTTTACTCCTTTAGCCTTTCCTTGGGATAAGGTACAGTCGCAAGGCAACGGTGTGTTGACTTTTTTTGTATATATTTTTCCACGTACCCCACTTGTACGGGTCAGGCACAAGGCCCTATTTATGTGGGACCACCCAACAAGCCGAAGCTCATGGGGCGGCGGGTGAAAAATTGCATCGATCCCGTCGGCATTCCCCCTCAAGGGGGGTGTCTAAGGCGCTGGGCAATAAACCCAGCCCTGCCCCTTTAAATCGAGGGGGCAGGTATTGCCTGGGGGATGGCCCCCTGGGATCGACGCTATTATTATAACATCACCGGTCCAGCGGCCGAAGCTCACCGGACCCCCGGTCGAAACCGAGTGTGTGTGCTAGATCCTCGTCCATACTTATAGACTAAGCGAGATTGTGTGATCTATTCCTTGGCCAATCACTGGCAGTACTATGAGGCTGATACAGTACTTAACCCCCACCCTACTGGTTATAATTACTTTAACTTTCATGGACGATGGACATAGAATTAAATCAGTGGACCTTTACCAATACGCAGGATAGGACTTATACGATTACCCAAGGATCACCAAAGGATTCCATAACATAGGACTTTATTTAAGCCATTTTCAACTGGCCAAGGATGGCACTTAAAAACCATTGTAAGACTTTTCCTTGTCCTGGACGAGTTGCTGGTCAAGAGTCCCACCTAGCCCGTTTCTGATTTTTGGAGTGGCAAGTACACTAATCTTGCTACTGCCGCTGTGGTCGGCCCTAAGTTCCCCGAGACCTCATCCGTTATTTACACACACACACACACACACACACACACATATATATATATATATATATATATATATATATATATATATATCTTATTATAATGGAGATTGTGTATTTTTCTGTCTGTAACCGAAATTATATTTCTAATCGAGTCACAATTAACATAGTTATTTACATCACATTCTTCATGATTTTATTCATATTTAAACCTCAATTATTAATAAAATTGCTTCACCTTTTTATTAGTGTTGTCCATATCTATATACTAATAAGATGCTATTGTATTTATATATACAAAAAATAGCGGTTTGCAGTGTGAACGGGAAGGCTAATTTGCATATTGATATAAAAAATATGATTTTATTAAATATGTGTTTTAGTATTATTGATTTCTAACTGTTTGGTTTTCTTTTAATGAATATAAGCAAAAATCTCTCCAATGAAACTTAAATGAAATACATTAACAAGAAAAAATAAGTGTAATTTTATTCTTTATTTCCTAATTTAACTAAATAGTTAAATAAGTAAAATTCAGCAATGAAAGACGGCAGTGATGGAAGAGTAAGTTTCATTTCTATTTTTTTATTATACCCCCACTCTCTTTCAAATCTTTTTATCTGCATTCTTATTAGACTTTCTAATTTAATACGATATTTTATTACATTAAAACTTAAATACTTGCACCCGGAGGGTGCATATATTTGCTAGTATATATAAAGAAATGATCAGACACACAGACATAAGCACCCACACACACACTTACACACACACACACACACTTACACACACAAACACACACATAAACAAGCACTCCCAACCACACACACACACAAAATTTGGAAGACCCAGACAGAACAAGTTGAGCAACTGCTAGCACCACTTCAGTTCGAGTATTCTTCTGATGATGGGATTTTTCATCCCGAAATATTGAGAATAAAGTGACAGGTTAACAAACAACATCATAGTTACCTTCTTTTTTCTTTACACTTGCATTGTGACAGCCTTCAAAACCAAACAACAAACCAATATAAACACAATGCTCCAAGCAAATTACAAAACCCTTATATATATATATATATATATATATATATATATATATATATATACACACATCGAATTTTATACGATATACGCATTGTAATTGCCTTCAAACAGAATATAAATAATAATATATACACACATATATATATATATCATATATATATATATATATATATATATATATATATAGAGAGAGAGAGAGAGAGAGGGAGAGAGAGAGAGAGAGAGAGCATATATTTATTAAAATTACATTTTTAATATCAATATGCAAATTAGCCTTGCCGTTCACACTGTAAACCGCTATTTTGTTGTATTATATATAAATACAATTGCATGTTATTAGTATATAGATATGGTTAACAGTTAAATAATGTGAAACATTTTATTAATAATTGAGGTTAAAATAAAAATAAAATCATGGTGAATGTGACGTCAATTACTAAGGGAATTGTGACTTGAGTAGTGATTTAGTTTCGGTTACAGACAGAAAAACACACAATCTCCATTATAATAAGATATATATAATATATATATATATATATATATATATATATGAAAAGTTTATTTACAGTACAGAATTTAATAAGGACGCGTAAAAGCATATGCATTTTGTAAAATAAATTGTTTTTTTTTTCTTAAAAAGAAAGGAAAGGGTACCCCTAGTTCGATTTAAAATCAGAAATGATTTTCTTTTTTTCGATCAATGCTCCTCAGAGAAAAATTTCATTGAAAGATGGTGATATTAGTTTTTTTTTTGTTGTTGTTGTGGACAACGGAAAAGACAGAAAGCAGTGAGAACAAGGGAAAAAAAATTTTTTTTCTCAATAAGAGAATTCGTAAAATTACTGATTTTAAATCGAACTAGGGTACCCTTTCCTTTCTTTTTGAGAAAAAAAAAAATTATTTTACAAAATGCATATGCTTTTACCCGTCCTTAATATATATATATATATATATATATATAAATATATATATATATATATATATATATATATAGAGAGAGAGAGAGAGAGAGAGGGAGAGGGGGGGAGAGAGAGACGGACATACAGACAGACAAACAGAACAGAGACAGAGAGAAAACATTATGTCCCACACTGGAATTCTTCCCTCCACCACCCCTAAAATTCTTGCTCATTTCCTACATTGGCCAACATTCTTCCTTTTACATTTGACATTTCTTACCTGATATCCAAAATGTTTCTATTTTGAGAATCTCTTGAATAGAAAGATATGAAGAGAGTTAAATACTGATCATTTCGAGATATCTACATGCTTCTCTTAATAGACCGCTGTTTACATCCAAACGCCAATATTTACGAAACGGTACACCTGAGTGTACATTTTTATTTTCAAAATATCTCAAAATTCTTGTAAAAAAATAAAATAAAGAAGGTACCGTAACAGACTGAGCTGTACTAAGTCCAACCAAAGAAAAAGAGAGACCAGAGTTATTTCCCTTGCGGCTCTTCTATCTTTGTCGATGGATTTTTGTACTGAATTTCCTTTCTCTACAAAAGGAAGAAAATGAACCGTGAAATAAAACCGCCGGCGGGAAGAAAATCCTGAATAAAGATTTCTTTTTTTTTTAGTGGAGCAAGCGATGCCTGCAACAATTTGACTTTGATGGGCCGCATTGAGCAAGGTCATCGTCCCGTACGGCAATGACCACACCCTCTTTGAGTGGACATTCGTTTATTTGTTTGTGATTTCGTCTTACGTTTTTTTCCTATTGTGTATATTTCTTCTTTTGTATCTTTAATGAGATTATTCAGGCCTAATATGCCCTAAAGTGGAAATGGCCTCACTAAAGGAAGGAAGGAAAACAGAACGAAGAGTGTACACAAAGATGAAGAAAAATACGCAAACAATAAAAAGATAACAGAACGAAAGAGTGTAACACAAAGAATAAAAAACAAGTGCGTAAAATATAAAAAAGAAAGACAAGAAAAGAAGGCAATGAAGAAAGAAATAAGGGAAAAATAAGAAGAAGTGAAGTGAGGAAAGAAAGAGTGAATGAATGAGAATAATGTAGAAAGAAAAGGAAAGAAAGAGAATAATTAAGAAAAAGTTTTAAAAAATGGATTAAAAGGAAATAAAGAAGAATATAGGAAAAGAATTATAGAGGAGTAGAAAATCGAAGAAAAAGAAGAGAGTAAAGGAAGAAGAAAGAAAGTGAAAGAAAGAAAGAACATTCAGAACAAGAAAAGAAGGAAGAAGAGTGGAAATGAGAAGAGAAGAAAAAGGCTAGAAAAGAAGAAAGAAAGAAAAGCGAGAAAAATTGGAAAGAGGCGAGAAGAAAAGAAAAGGAAAGAGAGAAATGAATGAAAACACGAAAAAGAAATGAAAGAAAAAAAAGAATGACAAAAAGAATAGGTAAGAAGAATAAAAGAATAAAATGAATAAAAAAAGGCAAGAAGGAAAAAATAGGTGAGATAGAGAGGATGTGAGAAAGAAAGCAAAATAGATAAGAAAGAAAGAAAAAAAAGAAAAAAAGAAGGAAAGAAAGAAAAAAAGAAAGAAAAGAATAAAGAAAGAAAGAAAAGAATAAAGAAAGAAAGAAAAGAAAGAAAAGAAAGAAAGAAAGAAGGGAATTTATTGTTAGTTGGTTGTTTTATTTTACAGCATATTATGCTGTTCTGGTAATTTAATGCCGAATCAAGTCATTTAGACTCGGATTGCTTACAGTACCTGTCGTTGCTTAAATCGATATAGAAATGGAGATAAGAGAAGAAATAAATAGAGAAAAGAAGATGAGAAAGAAAGAAAAGAAAGAAAGATAAGAGATGAGACTACAAAAAGAAAAAAAGACGAAACGTAAAAGAGATAAGATTAAAGAATAAAGAAAACGAGAAAGAAAGAAAAAAACACAAATTAAAGAAGAAATAACGAAAGAAAAAAGAAAGAAAAAAGAATGGAAAAGAACGAGACTAGAAGAAAGAAAAGTGAAGAAAAAGAAGACAGAAAGAAGAAAGAAAGAAAGAAAGAAGAAAGAAAGAAGAATGGAAAGAGATGAGACTAGAATGAAAGAGTGAAGAAAGAAAAAGAAAAAAAGAAAGACAGAAATGAGAAAGAAAGAAAGAAAGAAAGAAAAGAAAGAATGGAAAGAGATGAGACTAGAATGAAAGAAGAATGAAGAAAAGTGAAGAAAGAAGAAAGAGAAAGAAGATGAAAGAAAGAAAGAAAGAATGGAAGAGAATGAGAAGAATGAGAAAGAAAAAGAAAGAAGAAAGAAAGAAAGAAAGATGGAAGAGAGATGTGAGACTAGAATGAAGAGAATGAAGAAAAGCGAAGAAAAGAAAGAAGAAAGAAAGAAAGATGGATAGAAAGAAAGAATGGAAAGAGGTGAGACTAGAATGAAAGAAGAGTGAAGAAAAGAAAGAAAGAAAGAAAAGAACGAGTGGAAAAGAGATGAGTCTAGAATGAAAAATGCGAAAAGCAGGGTAAAGGAAATAAAGAATGGAAAAGAAAAGACTAGAAGGAAATAAGAAAGAAGAAAGAAAGAAAGAGAGAGAGATAGATAGATAGATAGATAGATAGATAGAAAGAAAGAATGGAAAGACTTAAGACTAGAACGAAAGAAGAGTGAAGGAAAGAAAGAAAGAAAGAAAGAAAAATAAACTAAGAAAGAAAGAAAGAAAGAATGGAATGAGTTGATACTAGAAGGAAATAAGAGTGGAGAAAAGAAAGAAAGAAAGAACTAAAAAAAACAGAAAGAAAGAAAGAAAGACAGATAGAAAGAAAGAAAGAAAAAGAATGGAAATAGATGAGACTAGAATGAAAGAAATGCGAAAACAGGAAATAAAGAATGAAAAAAGAAATAAGATTAGAAGGAAAAAAAGAAAGAAGAAAGAAAAGAAAAGAAAGAAAAGAAGAAAGAAAGAAAGAAAGAAAAGAAAGAAAAGATGGAAAGAGTTAAGAACTTGACGAAATAAGAGTGAAGAAAAGAAAGAAAGAAAGAAAGACAGAACTAAGAATGAGGAAAAGAAGAAAAGAAAGAAAGAATAAGAAAGACAGAAAGAAAGAAAGAAAGAAGAAAGAAAGAAAAAAAAGAATGGAAATAGATGAGACTAGAATGAAAAATGCGAAAAAGAATGAAAAAGAAAAAGATTAGAAGGAAAAAAAAGGAAGAAAGAAAAGAAAAGAAAAAAAAGAAAGAAGAAAGAAAGAAAGAATGGAAAGAGTTAAGACTAACGAAAAAGAGTGAAGAAAAGAAAGAAAGAAAGAAAAGAAAGACAGATAGAAAAAAGAAAAAAAAGAATGGAAATAGATGAGACTAGAATGAAAGAAATGCGAAAAAACAGGAAATAAAGAATGAAAAAGAAATAAGATTAGAAGGAAAAAAAAAGAAAAGAAAAAGAAAGAAGAAAGAAAGAATGGAAAGACTTAAGACTTGAACGAAATAAGAGTGAAGAAAAGAAAGAAAGAAAGAAAGAAACTAAGAAAGAAAGAAAGACAGAAAGAAAGAAAGAAAGACTAAGAAAGACAGATAGAAAGAAAGAAAAAAAAGAATGGAAATAGATGAGACTAGAATGAAAGAAATGCGAAAAACAGGAAATAAAGAATGAAAAAGAAATAAGATTAGAAGGAAAAAAAGAGAAAAGAAAAGAAAAAAAAGAAAGAAAGAAAGAAAGAAAGAAAGAAAGAAAGAATGGAAAGAGTTAAGACTAGAACGAAAGAAAAGAAAGAAAAGAAAGAAAGAACTAAGAAAGAAAAGTAAATAAATACATTAATAGTTGAAAAAAAAGTACCTCCATATAGAGAACATATTTTAAAATAAATAACTGGGAACCAAAAGAATTAAAAGCGGTCATAAAAAAAAGAGAAAGAAAAAAAAGCGGTCAAATAAGCCTGCTTAATAGTGAAAAAAATACAAAAGGAGAATAAAAGGAGGTGGGTGCTGACGACTCTCTCTCTCTCTCTCTCTCTCTCTCTCTCTCTCTCTCTCTCTCATACACACACACACACACACACACACACACAGAGTCATAGTTATCTTCGTGGTAAAGCGCTCACCTTGGTCTTCGGTCCAGCTTCGGGGGCCGGAAAGACTTTGTAAATTGAAAGTAAATACGAGTCAAAGATGGAAGAATGCTCGTACAATGCACAATGGTGGACGAAATAAATAAAATAGACAACGCGGTGAGGGGGGGGGAGGTTGAGGGGGTGCCATGCAGAGCTAAGAGACCAAATGCTTCCCATTCGATAAGGAGTCGTGTCGGGATACCTTGCGGTAAATCTAATTGTTAGTTCAAGTCTGTGGAGAAATGGGAAAATATTACTTTATTGACTTGCTAGAGAACTATGGATATCTTGAGGAGAAATATTGAATAGGGGTCCATGCTAACAACACAGGCGCACACACATACAATATATATATATATATATATATATTATATATGGAGATTGTGTGTTTTTCTGTCTGTAACCGAAACTATATTACTACTCAAGTCACAATTCCCTTCGTTATTTACATCACATTCTCCATGATTTTATTTATATTTAAACCTCAATTATTAATAAAATTGCTTCACATTTTTATTAGTGTTGTCCATATCTACATACAAATAACATGCAATTATATTTATATATACAAAAAATAGCGGTTTGCAGTGTGAATGGGAAGGCTAATTTGCATATTGATATTAAAAATGTGATTTTATTAAATATATGCTTAGTATTATTGATTTCTAATTGTCTGGTTTTATTTTAATGAATATAAGCAAAAATCTCTTCAATGAATCTTAAATGAAATCCATTAACATAAAAAATTACTGTCATTTTATTCTTTATTTCCTAATTTAACTAAATACTTAAATTAAAAAAAATTAGCAATGAAAGACGAGAGTGATGGAAGAGTAAGTTTCAGTTGTTCCATTTTTTATTATACTCCCTCTGTTTCAAA
>CM042172.1:62390153-62392653 GCA_023376005.1 Doryteuthis pealeii | reverse complement strand
TACTATTTTGAAAAAGTACCTCGTACTTTATCGAACGCCCGAATAGTGACTTGCGAAAACTGAGAGAGAGAGAGAGAGAGAGAGAGAGAGAGAGAGAGAGAGAGAGAGAGAGAGAGAGAGAGTCAAGATGAGTTGAATTCATACCTTAAATTTCATTTTTACTCAATAAAAGCAGAAATTATTACAATTAATAAATATTATTCATTAAGAATAAACACTATTTATCATAGTCATACACCATAACATAATCATAGCCAGGCTGAGAAAAGTCGAGTTTATGCCTTAGAATTTATCGTTGCTCTTATTGAGAAAAAATTTTTTAAAAAAAAAATTTTCTGTCGTAGTCATGCACCAGTGACAGAATCTTGTCCAGATAAAGAAAGATTGAGTTCATGCCTTAAAATTTATTGTTTCTCTATTGAGAAAAAATATTTAAAAAAAAAACATCTTTCTGTCATAGTTATGCGCCAGTGAGAGAATCTTGTCCAGATAAAGAAAGATTGAGTTCAAGCCTTAAAATTTATCGTTGCTTTTACTGAGAAAAAGTATTTAAAAAAAACAACATCTTTCTGTCATAGTTATGCGCCAGTGACAGAATCTTGTCCAGATAAAGAAAGATTGAGTTCATGCCTTAAAATTTATCGTTGCCCTTACTGAGAAAATATATTTTTAAAAAAACATCTTTCTGTCATAGTTATGCACCAGTGACAAAATCTTGTCCAGATAAAGAAAGATTGAGTTCATGCCTTAAAATTTATCGTTGCTCTTATTGAGAAAATTTTTTTTAATAAAACAACATTTTTCTGTCATAGTTATGCACCAGTGATAGAATCTTGTCCAGATAAAGAAAAGTTGAGTTCATGCGTTGCTCTTACGTAGAAAATTTTTTAAAAAACCATCTTTCTGTCATAGTTATGCGCCAGTGACAGAATCTTGTCCAGATAAAGAAAGATTGGGTCCATGCCTTAAATTTGTATTTTTCGTATTCCTATTAAGCAAAACGGAAAAAAACAATTCTCCTGATCTTACTATTTTGAAAAAAAGTACCTCGTACTTTATCGAACGCCCCGAATAGTGACTTGCGAAAACTGCACTGGCCTAGGTTGGGAGTGCTCAGCAGGGGTTATAATAACTTTAGCTCTCAGTTCTAACACTGTCTTAATTTTTGCTTTGGCTCAGGGCGACAACATATTAAGTCCCAAAAATGCGCGGTTAAGATCAGAAGAGTTGACTCAAAAGATCGGCAACGCTAAGTAAAATGTCGTTTAATGAGGCATTACTTGAAGAGGGCAAACAAAGAAAAAGAAGGTCAGATGGGGTCAATGCAAAAGGAGGAATCACCAAACAGCGGGTGGTAGTTGCTTGTTTTCACTCACCAATCACTAATGACTTAGAGATTAGGATAATGAAGCATTATTCACGCGGGCTCTTTCAGTGCGACTCCTCCAAGGCCAATTCATATAACATATTTCGCATAGAATTCAAGATATGAAAAAAAAATGATTATCATGCACAAAAAAGGGATATTCATAGTAGTACAAAAACAACAGTGTGTACACACACACACCACACACACACATATATATATATATATATATTATATATATATATATATTATTATAATGGAGATTGTGTGTTTTTCTGTCTGTAACCGAAACTAAATCACGACTCAAGTCACAATTCCCTTAGTAATTGACGTCACATTCACCATGATTCTATTTTTATTTTAACCTCAATTATTAATAAAATTGTTTCACATTATCAATACTGTTAACCATATCTATATACTAATAACATGCAATTATATTCATATATACAACAAAATAGCGGTTTACAGTGTGAACGGCAAGGCTAATTTGCATATTGATATTAAAAATGTAATTTTAATAAATATATGCTTAGTATTATTGGTTTCTAACTGTTTGGTTTTATCTTAATGAATATAAGCAAAAATCTCTTCAATGAATCTTAAATGAAATCCATTAACAAGAAAAGATAACTGTAATTTTATTCTTTACTTCCTCTTTTAACTAAATACTTAGATTAGAAAAAATAACAATGAAAGACGAAAGTGATGGAAGAGTAAATTTCAGTTGTTCTATTTTTCAATCATACCCCCTCTGTTTCAAATCTTTTTATCTGTATTCTTATTTAGTTTCATTACATTAAAACTTCTTATTTAGTTTCATTACATTAAAACTTAAATACTTGCGCCCGGGGGGTGCATATATTTGCTAGTATATATATATATATATATATATATATATATGTATATTTGAACCTAACAGCTACTCCCACTTCAGTAAAGTTTGAACTTGGATCTTCAATTAACTTCAATTCAAACTACACTTCATACATAACTCGTAGACTACCTACGAATTATGTAACAATATGGGACAGTCGATTCAAATACCTATTAATTAATTCATTGTTTAATAGCTATAACGGTTTACAGTAACTTTCCATTTAACCCCCTCTAATTTTGAATCTTCAACTAATT
>CM042172.1:62370153-62385153 GCA_023376005.1 Doryteuthis pealeii | reverse complement strand
GAGGAAAAGAAACGAAGGCAAACATGGACAAACTAACGGTGACTCTTTTTCAAAAGGTCAAGCAATGTAGTGAGGTACAAGTCAGAAATGGACAAGGACCAAATGAATACAGTTTGTGTCTGGGCATCTTGATGTCCGGCTTAAGTCTCCCCTACTACCCACCCCTTCGTCCCTACCAACTCACTGTGTCCTTAAAGACCGCCCACGCCAAAACCAAAAAAGTATAGATAAAGAAAATAAAAAAATACCATTCGGACACAAGAAGGGGAATGATTAATAAAAAAAAAAGGAAAAAGAAAAAAATAAAGAAAAAAATAAAGAAAAAGAAAAGCTATGAACTCACCGAAGAATATGTAGGAAGAGTGAACGGACAAGGGGCAGTTTTTTTTTCTAGATTTTTTTTTTTTTTTTTTTTTTTTTCTGTTTTTGTTTTTCGACTCATTTCCGTGATATTGATGAATCAAGGCAAACATTTATTGGAAGGGGTCAAGAGGCCAAACACGAAACAAAGCGTATAATATTGGGCAATCAAATGGGGCTAAATCTCATTTAATTCACTTCAGTCATTTGTCACGAAGCGAAAAAGACGAGAGTTAAGGAGTTCGAGGCGTGAAACGTAGAGAAAACGATACGGTGTCCGGCTACTTCTAAATATCGAAATGACAAAATCGAAAATGTCAAGATGGTGGCCGAAACGAAATCAATAAAACCAAAGATGAGCAATGAAGGATTCCTGAATTTACAATCTACCTACTCTATATTCTGTATTCTTTTTTATTTATTTTTCTGTTTGTTTTTTCATCTGCTTATAGCCGCTCCTTGTTAAGTACGTTTGGTTTAGTTTGTTTTGTTTTACGGCATATCAACCTCAGTGGGTCATTTAATGCTGATAAAGTTTTGAAATAAATCAATTCTTAATGGATAATACAATTTTTTTATAAATGCATTTTTCTATTTAATAGATGGGACCCTAACAGGCACTACCACTCCGGGTCAGAGTGGACCAGGGAGCAATGGGGATGAAGGGGTGCTCCACATTCCCCAAACCTCCAAAACTGGAACCTCACCATCAGATAGAGTTTAACGTCATTCCCAGGACATGTAGACCCGCAGCCACGGCCTTCTAGTACCCATATGATAAAAAGGGGTTGGGGCTTGCCATAAGGGCAATAGGGTTGGGAAAATCATATAGGTGCTAGGGCTTGACGTGACCAGCCGATTGATCAGAGGGGGCCTCTCCGACCGCCAGTCTAGCCCAAGATAGGGCCAAAGTGGAGTATTGCAAGTCATAAACTGCTCATCCACTTGGGCTCTATCCTTAAGCATCACGGGTTGCCACCCACAGGCCAACAGGTGGCCCCATTGGGGGAGTCTTACCCCTCTGCAGAGGTGCAGTCTGTGCATTCTAACGCCCCAGCCAACAGGGCGGTTGTTAAGTACGGTATTAATAGGGACCAGTATGAAGCTCTACAAAAATGATTGATGAATGTGTTTTGTCAAATTATTCAACGTTTCCCGTGTCTCACCATTACGGTCAAGTCATGCTGAAATACCCGGTTCCCGCTAGATCCCCGAAGTTAAGCAACGATGAGCCTGTTCAATACTTAATTAGGCGGCCACTTAAGCAACATCAGGTATTGTAAGCAACCTGAATGTTTCAAGAGATGTAGATTTTATCGAGGAGATCGGTCTACAATTTCTCAACAAAAAACATTCCACAAAGGTAATAAGAAATATTATTCAAAGTCAATGACAATACATTTATATATACAAGGGTATTCCTAACAAGGTAATAAAAATATCCATGTACCAACAAAATAATTGTGTGTCCTATATGTAAGAGTTATGCATGAAGCTATAATCCTATAAGCCCATCATAAGATCAATAACAAAAATGAATAAGCACCAACTCCATATTCTAATGATTAAGTGAACTTAATTAAAACAGTGAATTTCAAGTAACATAGTGATTTCATCCCAAGTTTATTTCATTTTGTTTTATTCAGTTATATAAAATCAAGGTGGGTATTAGTTGCAGTTTTATGGCAGTCTTATTGTTTGTAAGTTTTTATATCACGGTAATTCCATGTCAAATAATCCAGACAACAGTAAAATTGTCACCCACCCACTTCAATTTTTCTGAAATTTTGTACTGTTGTGGATTGTGTTAAAGTTTGACTCTCCCCAAAATTTGAGCTTCCAATTCCAAAAAATTGGTGGAGTTATACGGCATTAAATGAAGCAAAAGAGGATTGATCGGTAGAGCGTTCGATACCGGCCCTCGCCAACTCAGCGTATGAGAAGCACAGGGATCTGTGCGGTAAAGTAAGGAGCTGATGGTAGGTGTGGCGCTCCACCTTAGACTAACCATAGCTGGGATAGGAGTTGTGTTAATTATTTTTCTATGTTACTGCCGCCGGTCAGGATTGAACCTGGAATCTAGAGATAACTGTCACTTAAAACTGTCTTAACCTAACTACCTTATCCACTAGGCCATGTTGGACACATGGATAGCGGAATGAGAACAGGATATCCCCGTGGACTGAATAAAGGGTTAGGTTCAAAGTTCCGTGATGGCTCCCGATTATGACAAGAAAGTTCCCGAGTTCGAGAAGGTTCCCTAGTCCGACAAAAATACCTGAAGAAGGCTGGAGGGTATATCTGCCGAAACGTTGTACAGATAACAATTGAAGATGAGGACAATAGTCCGAATAACGCAGATAATACTAATCACCAAGCCTCATCTCAAACATTCAGAGAAATGAATTTTATGTTAATTAATCTACCCATTATTTTCCCATAAACTAACCCTAAACCCTAAACCCTAACCCTAACCCATCTTCGTTTTTCCTAGTTAGATCAATAAATGAATAAATAATTTATCAGTCAATCAGAGTGGTTCCCCTTTTTTAGGTTGGAGTTATAGGAAATAACCTGAAAATGTTTGAAATAAAAAAGAGTGGTGTATGTTGTTTTACATCTTTTTTTGTCAACAACTAATGACAGACAAAATGACCTTTAGACTCTAAACTAGATTCAAGACTAAACATGTTTAATATTATTTCATGTAACTCTCCACTATGGGATTTACAAATCAATGTGAAAACGGAAGGGGATTTTATGTAACTTAATGAACCGGAAGTTATTTTCGGTATTAAATTGCACCTGAGTGACCAGAAAATTAAATGATTTTACTAAAAAGGATGTAAGGAAATTATTAACCCTTTTCATGGTTTCAAGTTACTGTCATGGCTGAACATAGCTGTAACATCTGGCTTGAATCAGTAATAAGGAGAGTCTGATATTGGTTTTCAAAATTAAATTTTGTTTTAAGAATAAACTTGGCCTTAAACAATTAATTAATTAATAGCTATTTGAATCGACTGTCCCATATTGTTACATAATTCGTAGGTAGTCTACGCGTTATGTATAAAGTGTAGTTTGAATTGAAGTTAGTTGGAGATTCAAAATTTGAGGGGGTTAAATGGAAAGTTACTGTAAACCGATATAGTTATTATTGGCAGGTAATGACATTTACTTGACATGCTCTGACTTCCACCAAAGGAAATATGTATGAAAAGGAACTGGTCTGGAGCAGATTTCGGCCATTAGTTGAGGGGAGCAGACGTTAGAATCTTCGGTCCCAAGATGTCGACTTCTCACAGCGGTAGAAAACCCTTTTGGGGGTTGTAATAAAGAATAGACATCTATAAAAACAACAACAAAGTCTTGCTTATTTATTACAAACAAGAAATGAGCAGACATCCAGCCCAGAGAAGAATTCAGCCCAACAGAAGAAGAAAGAAATCAGTCCAACAGAGGAAGAAAAACCAGAATATAGGACACACTTTTTTCAAAAAATTGCCCTGCGTCTTATACATTGTAGGTGAAGTTTGAGACCTCCCGTAGGCTTAGGCTAATCTTCTCTATGATACTCACTAACCCAGCTTACACTCAGTACTTTTACCTACCTTAAACTGTCAAATTGCTTTTATACAGATATGTTTCTGTTTGTGTAATGCACAGCTAGGCTGTTTTCAACAATATATGCTTAAATACACTAAAAACTTTTTTTCCTGAATCTGACCTTCTGAAATGGGGGTGCGTCTTATATGCCTGTGCGTCTTATATACAGTCAAATACGTATTTCCCTAATATCCAGTTCATCCAGTCTCTTTTCTGGGTCCTTGAGAACTGTTCCAAGGGCTCTAATTACGATTGGTATCACCGTTACCATTATTCTTCGGCAAGGTACAGATATTTGTCCCACTATTCGCCTTTCTTCCCTTTCCGTTATAAAAGAGAACGGTAAAATTTAGTAGATGACTATTAAGTTTCTGACCGCCATCCTTGGCCAGTTGTAAAGAACTTAAAGTAAGTAAGTCCTGAGTTATAGAATCCTTTGGTAAGTGAATAAGTCCTGAATTCTGGAATCCTACGTAGTGTCAAAAGGTCCAGTGATATAATCCTATGTTCCGTCGTCCACAAAGGCTCAAGTAGTTATGAGTAGGTATTACCAGAACAGCCAGTATAAATAGCAATATCAGCAGCAGACCACCGCCAGTGATTGGACAAGAAGTTGGTCACATGGTTGTCGGCGAGTCTATAAGTACAAGTGAACATCTAGCACACGCCTTATAACACAAAAAACTCCAACAATGACAAGTTCTTTTCTTGTTAATTAAAACTAGAACTGGTCTTCTGGCCATAATTAAGTGATACGTTTATATTTTAATCTATTAGTGAATCCATGCGTTTCATTTTCTTGGACGGATTCTGGTTTGTGCATATGCCATTTGTCGGGACGGTTAAATTTCAGTCTCCTGTATCATCATTGTACACCTTGCCAGTTTTTAATGCCTACTCTAAGAGGTGATTTTTTTTACTGGAGTCTGAAACCTCACCAAAAAACTGGGAAGGGATTGTGACTATACTATCCGCTCCAATTTTGAAATCCGTAGAAATACTGCGAAGAGTCCTTGTGGGCTAGGGTACTAGCTCTCCCTCTGACTGAAGGTAGGTCCACGTGTTACGATTGGTATATAAATTCGAAATGTTGTAATAATAATAATAATCTGTGGAATATGAGAGTGAAAGTGATACCAATTCTAGTTGGTGCACTTGGAACGATCCCAATAAACTTGGAAAAAAGGATCTGGAAATAAGAGGAAGAATTGAGACCATCCAGACTACTGCACTGTTGCAAACGGCTAGAATACTCAGAAGAGTCCTGGAGACCAGAGGAGACTTGTTGTCACTCAGCCTCTCGCTAACACTGATGTGAAAAAATCTTATAATAATAATAATAAGAAGAAGAAGAAGAAGAACAACAACAACAACAAGTAAGAAATACCAGGAACTTATATAAAGAGAAGAAGAAGAAGAAGAAGAACAACAACAACAACAACAACAACAACACAACAACAACAACAACAACAACAACAAGTAAGAAATACCAGGAACTTATATAAAGAGAAGAAGAAGAAAGAAGAAGAAGAAGAAGAAGAACAACAACACAACAACAACAACAACAACAACAACAACAAGTAGAAATACCAGAAACTTATATAAAGAAGAAGAAGAAGAAGAAGAAGAAGAAGAAGAAGAAGGATCGGCAACAACATAATGATAAGGAAAAAAAAGGATGAATGAAAAAAAAGGAAATTATTTTTTAAAACGGAAGAAAGTCGAAAAGAAAGTGAAAAAAAGTTGTTTAAAAACGTGCGAGAATGTTAGCAGATGGAGGAATGAGGAAAGAATGAAAGACAGAAAAAAAGAAAAAAGAACAAAAAAATATCTTGGACACCGAAAGTAAAAGCAAACAGTCCGCGGGTCATCGGGACTGCCATAAAAAGTTTGCAAATACAGAGCTGACCACCGTAAAAACAATGAGACCCAACTAAAAAGCAAACAGGAGGTCCGTCCATCTTGCCGGAATTGAGTTAATGAATATTCAAACTACTCAACAAAAAAACAAAACAAAGAAAGCGTAAAAAAAAGAATTTAATGGTCAAACGGTCAAGTGGTCCTTAGAGGAGAATGAGCGAACCTTGATACAAACTCAAAATCAATGTTGTGCCTTGGGTGGGTCAGTGGGGGTTGCGGAGGTAACTAATAAGCATAATGGGTAAAATGCCATCTTTGGGAGAAAGAGAGGAAGAGAGAATGAGCAAGAGAAAGAGAGAGTGACCAAGAGCAAGAAAGAGAAAGAGAGAGAGAGAGAGAGAGAGAGAGAGAGACCAAGAGAGAGAGTGAGAGAAGAGAAAGTGAGAGAGAGGGGGAGGGAAAGTGCGCGGCTAAAGGCAAGTTTACACATGCGTACAAACGGACATGCGCTCACGCGTGCAAAATGCCCGTCTTGATGTTTTGGTAACGGTAAGTGGGTGAGGGTAGCACGTTGTATGATATCTACAAAAGAAAAGAAAAGAAGAAAAAAAAGAAAGAAAAAGGAGAGTCGTTATTTTATTTATTCTTGTTTGATATCTGACCAATCGATGGCACTTGCACAAATATGTACACACCATAGAAATGAATGCGCACGCGTCACCTTACATAGATACACAACTTGTCCACGATACACAGAGGAAAAAAGGCATCTGTTTTGAATGACAATTATCTACTTTGAAACTAATACTTTCATTGTCAATGCACATAATCCTGTACTTGTATAGTGTAGTAGTGTATAATATTCATTGTATGGCATATATATATATATATATATATATATATATATATATATATATATATATATATATATATTATATATATACTATCAGACAGAAATCTGTTCGGTGCAAGTATTTAAGTTTTAATATAATAAAATATTGTATTAAATTAGAAAGGCTAATGAAACTAAATAAGAATACAGATAAAAAGATTTGAAACAGAGGGAGTATAATAAAAGATTTGAAACAGAGGGAGTATAATAAAAAATGGAACAACTGAAACTTACTCTTCCATCACTCTCGTCTTTCATTGTTATTTTTTCTAATTTAAGCATTTAGTTATAAGAGGAAGTAAAGAATAAAATGACAGTTGTTTTATCTTGTTAATGGATTTCATTTAAGATTCATTGAAGAGATGTTTGCTTATATTCATTAAAATAAAACCAAACAGTTAGAAATCAATAATACTAAGCACATATTTATTAAATTCGATTTTTTAATATTAATATGCAAATTAGCCTTCTTCACACTGTAAACCGCTATTTTGTTGTATATATAAATATAATTGCATGTTTCAGTATGTTTGACATGTTAACAGTATTAATAATGTAAACAATTTTATTAATAATTGAGGTTTAGATAAAAATAAACATGGAGAATGTGATGTCAATAACAAGGGAATTGTGACTTGAGTAGGAATATAGTTTCGGTTACAGACAGAAAAGTAAGATCTGATTTATGAATATAGTGTAGTAGTGTATACTATTCATTATATATATATATATATATATATATATTTATATATACAGCATAATATATATATATATTATATATGTGTGTGTGTCATTAACTTTGAATATCTATTAAAATAAACAAACTATATATAAATATATGATATCGGGGACGTATCTATGAGAACTTGTTTAAAAAAATTGAGGATTGTCTAATGTTGCATGCTCAAATTTTGAGTGTATTTCTTCTATATTATCACGATTTTGGGTATAGTGACGTAAGCAGTGACGTAGTTTTTGTTAAAGACAAAACCGGAAGCGAATCACCATTATCAATACATATATATATATATATATAATGAAAATAATGAAAAAAAAAAAAAAACAAAAGGAAATGACACCAGTAAAACCGGGGGTGTAATATTAAAAACAAAAAACAAAAAAAAATAGAGAACTGAACAAAATATATATTCTAAACAAGGTATATATATATATATATATATATATATATATATATATCTAAACAAGGTACAAAAGAATTTAAAAATTTTTTCTGAGAACAAAATACATTTTGCGGACCTTCCTTTTTATAAAATATTGAATTTTCTCCCGTTGGAACCAGAACAACATTTTATATATATATATATATATATATATATATATATATATATATATATTATATATATGCGTGTGTGTGTGTGTGTGTGTGATATTTAAAACAACAAACCCGCAGAACATATCCCATTACACCGAGATTCCCGCGTAACAGTCATAATCAGACGGAAAAAGTTTTTCTCTTTCGATAATCGTGATTTTTCATTATGAGATTTAACCTGCTAATTATTGTTATTATATATATATATATATATATATATATATATATATATATATATATATATTGTGTGTGTGTGTGTGTGTGTGTGATTGTGTTTGTGTGTCCGTTTGTGTGTGTTTACTTTTGTAAATTGAAATATATGTGTCCCCTCACTAGTTGAGGTCACGTAAAAAAACAGTAAAATATTAGGGGAAAAGAATAATTACTTCATTAATAATCCCATTCATTCTGCTTCCCGCCTGAGGATCAACATTCGTGAAACTTGAGTCGTAGGAAACCTTTTCAGAGTTTTAATATTTAATATTTGTTGTACACACACACACACACACACACACACATATATATATATATGTATATACATCTACATGAGAATGTGTGCTTGAGAAATAAAGAAAAAAGCGAGAGAGAGAAAGAGAGAGAGAGAGAGAGAGAGAGAGAGAGAGAGAGAGAGAGAGAGCATGTAGGTGTGTCTTTGTATGTGTGGTCATACACTGGTTTTTTATTTGGTTTCATATCAATAATGTTCCCCACCTTATATTTGTCCCCATTTATTTTTTATCTTTGCCAATAGGGGTCAATATAATTTTTCATCATTTCTATTGCAGTTTTGGAGGTTGTGTATGATCAGGATTAATGGGCCTTAATGTTCAGTTTCTTTTGTCACTACTTTGTAATTTATTTCTTTTTCTAACTTTTTTTCTTTTTGTCTTTTGGGATTTTGGGGTTTTTTTCATTTTTTATGCCACAGTATTTCGTTGATAATATGTTACTCTTATCTCTCATTACCGCAATTTTTTCTTATGTTCTTTCTCATCATTGCCTTTTCTATTGTACATTTGTCACTTTTCATAATCTCTTCCTCTTTCTCTCTCTTTCTTTCTCTCTTTCTTTCTTTCTTTCTCTCTCTTTCTTTCTCTCTTTCTTGCTTTCTTTCTCTCTCTCCCTCCCTCCCTTTTCTATTGTATATTTGTCACTCTTCAGAATCTCCCACTTTCTCTCTCTCTCTCTCTCTCTCTTTCTTTCTTTCTCTCTCTCTTTCTCTCTCTCTCTCCCTCCCTCCCTTTTCTATTGTACATTTGTCACTCTTCAGAATCTCTTTCCCCCTCTCTCTCTTTCTTTCTCTCTCTCTCTTTCTATCTCTCCCTCCCTTCCTTTTCCATTATACATTTGTCACTCTTCATAATCTTTTCCTCTTCTCTCTCTCTTTCTTTCTCTCTCTCCCTCCTTCCTTTCCTCCTTTTATTTCTCTCTCTCTCTCTCTTTCTTCATCTCTCCCATTCCCTTTATCTTTTCTCTCTCTACCCTCTCCCTTAATTTCTCTCTCTTTTTTCCTCCTCTCTCCCTCTCTCCGTTCCTTTTCTATTATAATTTGTCACTCTTCATAATCTCTACCTCTCTCTCTCTCTTTCTCTCTTTCTTTCTCTCTCTCTCTCTTTCTCTCTCTCCTCTCTCTCTCTCTTTCCCTTCCTTTTCTATTATAAATTTGTCACTCTTCATAATCTCTACCTCTCTCTCTCTTTCTCTCTTTCTTTCTCTCTCTCTCTCTCTTTCTCTCTCTAGCTTTCTTCTCTCTCTCCACCCCTCCCTTCGTTTTCTATTACACATTTCCCACTCTTCATAATCTCTTCCCCCCCTCTCTCTCTCTCTTTCTTTCTCTCTCTTCTCTCTTTCTTTTTCTCTCTCTCCCTCCCTTCTTTTTCTATTATACATTGTTACTCTTCATAATCTCTCCCCCCTCTCTCTCTCTCTCTCTCTCTCTCTCTCTCTCTCTCTCTCTCTCTCTCATCATATGATAAATAAATCCACAAAGACAGCAGCAGCAGTTTCACCAACAAAACCTCCATTAGATAATGACCCTTGGGTTAAGCATGTTTTTGGGCTCTACACTATCATTATTACTAATCCAGAACGCCACAGTGAGACATAATCCATACAGATCTAACATCTACCTGATCTTGGAACTTCCTGATATATTTCCCTTTTTTTCTGCTGGTGACAAACCATTTAGTCAAATATGCAGAGGTGAAATTCGCAATAAAACCCCGACCTTCTATGTCGATGTGGGAAAATATATTTTAGTAGTCGAGCCATTTTTTTTTACAAATTGAACTCTGAGATCTTCGTACTTTTCTAGTTGATGTGCTCACTCAGTATTTTCCACAGAAGGAATTGTTATCTAAATGCGAGAAACTTTTTCTTATTTTTTATTTTTATTATTTATTTTTTTTTTTGTTTTTTGCTCCGGACACTTGGCGATTAACGTTATCTCAGCTGGAGAGGCGAGATAACATTCTGAATCTATAGCGACGTCCGAGTATGCGCAACTCTCAAATAACAGGGAATTGTATCAGCTGTATAATTATACTTAGGTATATATATATTATATATATATATATATATATATATATATTTGGGAGAATATGTGCTTAATTGAAGTCGTACCTAATTTTGAAAGTTGATTAATTAATAATTAATAATTAATGATGAGTCCTAATAGGCCGAAATGTACATATATAGATTGATTTTTCTCGATTTGTTTAGCCTTACGTTTAAGATAGGTATGCCCGCCTAATTAATTAATTATTAATTAATTAACTTTCAAAATGAGGTACGACTTCAATTAAGCACATATTCTCCCAATAATTGTCGGCTAAAAAAGCCATATCATAAACACACCGCTTGTGTATTTACTTCATGTGTGTGTGGGGGGGGGCAAGAAAAATGGAAATGTATCCGACAGTATGTTTTAAAAAAATGAGTAAGAGTGAAAAATAAGTAAATAAGGATGCTTTTTTGATATTTGGTAAAATATTACAATACTCAGTGTTTCGATTAATGGATCCACATTATTAAAACATATTTGAAATATACATACATGTATATATATATATATATATATATATATAAATTTAAATTGTTTCGCCTTGTTGCCAACATCTAAAAAATCCGCTACATTTGGATGACAAAAGGTATACATAGAGACATGACCGACATATATATGGCGCGAATGCCGACGTTGGTGAATATTGTAACGTCTTTCGTTCTTTTTTGCAGTATTAAGGTTTTTTGTTTTGTAAACTGATTTGACTTTCCTCTCCGACCCAAACAACTACGGGAGTGAATGAGCTCTGGTGATGATTTTTGTAAAATCGAAATATTGATCAGTATCAGCTATGATTATATTATAAATTGTTTTCTTCTTTAACAGCATTGTGTGATGTTTTCATTCCACCTTTTCTTACTCATATATATATATATATATATATATATATATATATATATATATATATATATATATATATATATATATAGAGAGAGAGAGAGAGAGAGAGAGAGAGACTCACATGCACAGACACAGAGACAGAGACACAGAGAGAGACACAGAGAGAGACAGAGAGTGAAAGAGATTCCTGGCGACTTCAAGTCCTATGTTGTTTGGTTGGTTTGTTTGTTTAATGGCATATCAAAGCGTTTCGTTAAAGTCCACGAGGTGCAGCCATACAGTAGCACTGAAATGCCTAGAGCTTGGTGGAATTATTGCTTTATATTATCAGAGAGTTTAGATTTCTTTATCTAAGTAAGACGAAAAAGACATGCTGGACTCTGCTGAATAAGTAAGGACGAACTCATAATTGACGTTCTCTTGTTGACACCTCCATGTAAATACATCAATGTACGCCTACCAGCAAAGAATTGGTTTAATCAGCTCTGTGCGAATAATAGATGCTTTGCGGAGAATCTGTCAGATGGCCGTTAGGGAGGGTTGGCGCGAGGGTCATGGGAATCCGTGCTGTCAGCGCGACCTGATACTGATTATTATTTGAGTAAGTTATTTTTGAGTGAATTTTTAAGAGCATAATATTTTTATTAAGCAGAACCGATTTCAAACCGACAAGATTAAAACGGTCACAGCGGGGAGACTACCAGTGGCTTAAGGGTTAACTTGCTGGACTGCGATACTGTCGTAAGCGAGTTCGAACTCCAGTTACGCTTTTACGTTCCCTTTCAGACCAATACACTTGAAAAGTTATGACACCTAATCTTTCCCAACTAAGGGTTAGATAGTACCATTACTATTTTTCTACAATAATGGCTTTGGTATTAAATAACCCACAAAGTTTGATTTGCCATTAAACCAAGAAAGCAAACCATTACGCAACATGTTCTAACTACATAGATAAATTTGATGGGGTTTTCACAACTAGATTACGTAAACATAATTCATTAATAAAACTTAGAATTTGTATTATCTGCATTATTTGTCCCCATCTTCATTGCTATCTGTACAACGTTTCGGCCGATATGCCCTCCGGTCTTCTTCATGTATTTCTTGTCGGACTCGGGAACCGTCTCGGACTCGGGAACCTTCTTTTCGAACTCAGGAACCATCTTGTCGTAATCGGGAGCCATGACGGAATTTTGAACCTAAACCATTATTCTGTCCACGGGGGTATCCTGTTCTCATTCCGCTAACCATAGCTATCCGACAAGAAATACCTGAAGAAGGACACAGGGCATATCGGCCGAAACGTTGTAGAGATAACAATGAAGATGAGGACAATAGTCCGAATAACGCAGCTAATACTAATCATCAAGCCTCATCTCAAACATTCAGAGAAATAACTTAGAATTTGTCTAAGATTGATGTAATTCTCTATAATAAATCAATAATGCATTAGTAATATCCCGTAAAGGTTGTACTGTTTTTACGGGTCTGGCTTTCGGCAGGCCCGTATGTAGATAGCATATATATTAGCTTACACAAGATTACTCTCTCTCTCTCTCTCTCTCTCTCTCTCTCTCTCTCTCTCTCTCTCTCTCTCTCTCTCTCTCACACACACACACACACACACACACACACACACACACAAGAAGAGATGGAATGCTGACTCGTACATTAGGAATCCGAAAATTGTATTAGCCTCGAACCCTTACCTCACGGGATATCTATATACGTAAGCACCACTCACTCACGCAGGCATATATATATATATATATATAATATATATATATAATATAAATACAAGCATACATGCGTACGGATATGGACGAACAATGCATATGTCGGTGTCCAGTTTTTGTATAGGTTACAAAGGTTATGGGTTGATTGTGCAGTAAAAAGACAATGAAATGCATTTAATGTCCATGTTGTACAGCTACCATATTTAAAGAAAATATTTTGAATTAGTCCACTTGATCACAGTATAGCCGGTATAAAGGAACATCAGACGAAAGGACTTGCAACTGATATATATATATATATATATAATATATATATATATATATATATATATATATATATGTATATATATATTCGGTATATAGTTTTGCCCTAAAGTATTATCCTTACGATCATACATGATTATATATATATATATATATATATATATATATATATATATATATTGTGTGTGTGTGTGTGTGTGTGTGTGTGTGTTTATGTGTATGTGTCCTGTGTCGTTGACTGCGTATCTATGTCTCTCTGTGTGTAAATGGGTACCAGTTTCAGGTGTGCATCACCTTTTGTATTCGTGTATTTAAATTAACCATACAAAATACACGAACACAAAACTAGTGCATAGACACACACAAACACACCCACACACATACACTTACACACACACATGCGCGCATATATATATATATATATATATATATATATATATATTATATATATATATATGTTAAGAGTAAGAAAATGAATCCGACGAGATAAGTATAGATAAAAGGGTATGAAAACAAACAATGCTTGTAAAATGAAAATATTTTATACCATATTCATAGCTAATATTGAACAATATTTCGATTTATAAAAATCATCATCAGAGCTTGTTTTTAATCCGGACTCATCGAGAGAAATTATTTTCTGCTTCTCTCTCGATGAGTCCGGAATAAAAACAAGCTCTGATGATGATTTTTATCAATCGAAATATTGTTCAATATTAGCTATGAAAATGATAAAAAATATTTTCATTTTAACAGCATTGTTTGTTTTCATACCCTTTTATCTATACTTATATATATATAATATATATATATATATATATTAGTAATAATGATAATACTTTTGGGCGAAAGTATATAACTGAATATATATATATATATATATATATATATAAGGTTCAGATTTTATACCGGCCCTTGACAACTCAGCGCATAAGTATCAGCCACTAGCGCTAGATCAACGAGATGGTTTTGGCGTGTAAGGTGGAGCGGCACACCTATCATCAGTTCCTCACATTATGTGTTGATGATATATTTTGGGGCCTGTTTAGCTCAGTCGGTACAGCGTCCGACTAGATGCCACAAGATTCCTGGTTCGATACCGGCTCTCACCAACTCAGCGTATATGTAGCACAGTGATCTGTGCGCTAAAGTAAGGAGCTGTTGGTAGGTGCGGCGCTCAATTTCAGACGCAAAAAAACAACAATCCCCTTGGTCTAGCGCTAGTGAAAAGGGGATAGACTCCCTCACTGTCTGGCTGGTACCGTCTTTAGGACACCCCGATGGCTGGACTTTACTTAACATAAAAAGTACTATCTATTAAATGCTATCCTAAGAATACGAAACAATTTACATCAAATATATATTTCACCTTGGCATATACATACATACTATATCTATTCAGACTATATATATTTACCAACCCCTCCCCATGAGTAGAGGATGTGACACAGGGTCAATTTCTTAAGCGGAGTTTAACAGGTTTGAATTCAGAGTCTTACTTCTCCTAGACCGGTTGCCTAACCAAGGTTAAAGAGTCCAGTCT
>CM042172.1:62362653-62365153 GCA_023376005.1 Doryteuthis pealeii | reverse complement strand
TAGATAATTATACTTGATATCATATTAAAAAAATTTGTGTGCAAAAATTCTTTAAAAAAAACTAGCAAATATATGCACCCTCCGGGTGCAAGTATTTAAGTTTTAATATAATAAAATATCATGTTAAATTAGAAAGTCTAATGAAACTGAATAAGAATGCAGATAAAAAGATTTGGAGCAGAGGGGGTATGATTAAAAAATAGAACAACTTTGAAACTAACTCTTCCATCATTTTCCATTACTCCCCGTCTTTCATTGTAAATTTTCCTAATTTTAACTATTTAGTTAAATAGGAAGTAAAGAATAATATTACAGTTATTTCTTCTTGTTAATGGGATTTATTTTAAGATTTATCCCCAATATTTTTGCTCATATTCAATAAGATAAAACCAAACAATTAGAAATCAATAATACTAAGCATATATTTATTGAAATCAATTTTTTAAGATCAATATGCAAATTAGCCTTTCCATTCACACTGTAAACCGCTATTTTGTTACATATATAAATACAATTGTATGTTATTAGTATGTAGATATAGTCAACAGTCTTAATGATGTAAAACAATTTTATTAATAATTGAGGTTTAAATAAAAATAAAATCATGGAGAATGTGACGTAAAGAAAAAGGGAATTGTGACTTGAGTAGTGATATAGTTTCGGTTACAGACAGACAAACCCACAATCTCCATTCTAATAAGATGTGCGTGATTCCTTAACTTCTATGCATAAAATAACCCTAATCGGGTTTACATGCCATTAAAATCAGTCAATCAATCAATTACATATAAAATCTGAATTCTGACCATTATGAACGAGAGTAAACAATCTCAGTGTTAAATGATCTGTTTGATCGAATTTTTTTTTTATACATGAGTCTGTCTTAAGTAAATTAAACCCCAGACAGCTTCGCCATCAGTCTCTTGTTCAAAGATGTAATAAAACTTGCAACTCGGTCGGTTTTTGCGTCCGGCTTCGTATTTCTGAATGTTCGTTTCCGTTGCAGAGAGGAAATAAGGAATCTGAGTTGGTGTAGGTGAACGGTGACACGCATGCGTTAGCGTCCTTCCCAAAATGTCGGAAGAGGTATGAAAAGTCGTCGAAGTCGAAATATTAGACATTCATTTAGCGATTTCCCCCAACTCAGCAGACAAGCGAGTGATGTTTTAAAAACTTCGAGTAGATTTGCCGATCATATTTCAAATTATTTCATCAGATTATTTTTATCTTTTCTCGATTTTTTCCCCTTTTAATTCTCTCATCTTCTCCTTTTACTTATATATGATACGTACAATGACATCTACACTTAGACATATATATGGATGTCTCTCCAGCATATTTCGCTGTATAATTCTCTCTTTGCTTGTCTGCAATCTTGCTGCTTCTGGACTCTTAGGCTAATGGGCCAATTCTTATTTAAAAAATGGCATGTGAACACCTTTTACATAAAGGAGTGTAATGATTACTAGCAACAGAAAACACCCTCCGGGCGTCGTAAAAATTAATTTTTGAAAGACTTTGCCTGAGAGGGTGCGAGTTAAAAATTCAAGTGTCAGAGGGTTTGTATCATAAGTAAGACAAATCCTCATATTTATTATAGGTGTTAAAAAAAAGGGAAAAAAAAAATTTGAAATGAAAACTGAGCCCCGTCCTCTCAAATAAAATGTTGCATGCATGTAATAATCAAACAATTATTTTGAATATTTTCCACATCAATATTACACAAAATCGTAGGTATTTATTTAATTGTAAACTTTTTAGTTAACTTCTAGTTACTGTAAAAAAAGGGGGGACGAGATGAAAAACAATTTTAAAAATTGCTTACTCAAATTGCGGGTTTATATAGCATAATAATATTGTGACGTAAACTGTGACGTAGAGCTATGACGTAGTTTTTGTTACAGACAAAACAGAAAATCTCCATTATTAATAGATATTTTTGGTTGGAAATCCTCCCTTAAGAGGCTCAAAACATCTTAAACCAGAGATACAAAACATCTTAAACCAAGAATAAAAGGTTTTGTTATATCTAGTGAAACATTGCACAATCAAAACGGATATTATTAGCTTTCTATTCCTTACCAAAGTCTACAGTATTAGCACCGCTATAGCGGTCCAATTATGAGGGTGGATTAAAAAGAGTTCATATTATATAATAAGGAGAGGAGAGAGGTCTTCACGGGAACAAATGAACATGTTACCTATTTAACACACTCGCCTAACATCCGGATTTTAAACAGCATGTTAACCACAAAACAACTTGAACTTTTTATAATCTTCTTATATAGCTCCGTTCTTATAATGTATCAAAACGAATTTCATTTCTTCAATTAAGAATTTTTGTTCGCTGAAGATGAGCGGAAGCCGCAAACTAAGTTGGGAATAAACCAACATACAGAGAAATAGTTTCCTGATGTGTCTTAATATTTTTGTTCACACTATATATATATATATATATATATATATATATATATATAGTATATAATATATAATATATATA
>CM042172.1:62359580-62362553 GCA_023376005.1 Doryteuthis pealeii | reverse complement strand
TATATATAATATATATATATATATATATAATAGTTTCATTTATTTAATGGTATATTTAGTGCAATATCAAAGACAGCGTAACAAATATAAGCATATGTTGCTCAATCGATCAGATTACCAGGAACCTGGTGAAGAGGGGGTGGTGGAGGTATAGAAAGAAATCAACGATGGGTATTTTTCTTTATCAATACGTTTTTAATCATCTATGTTTTTGGCTCCTCCCCTTTCTAACCTGTTATTTAGATGACTAGAATAGATCCCGTTATGAATGACGGTATCATTTTCCTTACGAGAAGGCACTTAAAATCTCCCCCTCTGCTCTCTCTCTCTCTCTATCTCTCTCTCCTCTCCTCCTCCTCTCTTCTCTCTCTCTCCTCCTCTCTCTCGCGCTTATCTATCTATCTATCTCTTTCTCGTTAATTGTTTCTCTCTCTCTTGGAACTTTCATATTCTGTTATACATGCTTCTGTGAAGAACTCTTATTTTCACTTCATTTTTTTCCTTCAAAATTATTCTTTGTTTCTGTTTGTTCTTCTTTTCTTCCTTTTCTCCAGCATTTTCTTTCTCTTCTTTCTTCTTTCTTTCATTCATTCATTCTTTATTTCCTTCTTTTACGTGGTAATTTCTTTCTTTCTTTCTTTCTTTCACATTGAAATTCTTTCTTCCCATGTTTTCTTTCTTGCCTTTATGATGAACTTCTCTCTTTCTTTTTTTCTTTCCTTCTTTATTCAACCTGTATTTTATATTAAAATCGAATATTCTTTTAAATTGCTATTTTACTTACAGTATTGGCGTAACTGTTATAGTTCTAAGGAAATGGACTCAGTGATATGGGTTCAAATCCTGGACGAGGCTGCTTACGTTTTTTGCCTCGCACTACTGCCCCTAGGAAAGACATGATACTGCCTCTTCTCCCCATACCTATAGGTAAATAATAAGGCAGACTAGACTCTTTAACTTTGGCAAGCCAGTCGGTCTCTGATAGAGGAAAAAAACTCCGTAGTACTGTTCGGGAATCTGTGGTACATTGGTTTACCATGGAGATGTTTAACTGGTTCTAAACAAAACCATATTAACAAATCGCATGTGTAGTTCATTTAGTCAACTTCGGCTTAATTAATGGTATAATCGATCCAATCGACGGACATTATTTATTTATTTCTTGATTTGTATGTAAATAACCAAAGGATTGGAACAGACGAAAAGGACGAAGTAAAGACGAGAGAGACAGACAGAGAGACAGAGAGAGAGAGAAGAGAGAGAGAGAGAGAGAGAGACAGATACAGAGAGAGAGAGAGAGAGAGACGGAGAGAGACTGACAGACAGACAGATATATATAGAGAGAGAAAGAGAGAGGGAGGGGAGAGAGAGACTGACTGATACAGAGATAGAGAGAGAAAGAGAGAGAGAGAGAGAGAGGAGACTGACAGACAGACAGATACACAGAGAGAGAGAGAAAGAGAGAAGAGAGAGAGATACTGACAGACTGACAGACAGATACACAGAGAGAGAGAAAGACTGACAGACAGACAGACAGATATATATATATATATATATATATAATATATATATATATATATATAGAGAGAGAGAGAGAGAAGAGAGAGAGAGGCCGAACGAGGGAGTAATGAGAGATATTTTTGGCAGGATTTCTTCGTCTCTCTCCTCTCTCTCTCTCTCTCTCTCTCTCTCTCTCTCTCTCTCTCTCATCAAAATTAATTTCTTCTAAACCAAAGATATCGGGATTTCATTATTTCTCTTCAACATATACGATCAAAACGGATATCATTAGTTAGTATTTATTAACAAACTCTACAGTATAGAAACTAATGAAAAATTGAATAACAACTCCTCTGAAACTAAAAATCAAAGTGTATACATATATTTAAGAATTATTCATACTTTTTGGACAGCTACATATTCAAAGAGTGTTAATGCTGTAGAGTTCGGTAATAAATAAATCCTAATAATGTTCGTTTTTATTGTATAATTTTCTACAAGAATAATAAAAGTCTGCTATCTTTGTTTCAAAACATATAATCTTTTCATTAAAAAGAATTGGTAAAGTTGAAAATCCAGTGCTACCGATTAACTCTGCGACACGACCGTTGACAAACTGCAGTGGTCCCTTACCTTTCCTTTGGATCATAGCAGCAGTGTGGAGAGGGGGATTTGCTGCATGGGCAACAGCTCATCCTCCATATGAACCCGCGGAGGCCTATGTAGTTCATGTAAAAAAACAACCTTGACACTACTAAAAAAAAAAGAAAAACAAAACAAAACAAAACAAAAAAACCTTGACACTACTCGATCGTCTCACCTAGACGGAAGGCTGCCAACCAAAGTTGACAATGCCCTATATACATATCCCTATAGGATGGAAGCTCGTGGTGTAATGGTTAAAGTCATGGGAAATGGACTCGTCGCCCCGAGTTCAAATCCTGGATGTGGTAATTGCATTTCACTTAGCGCTACTACCTTTAGGAAAGGTATGAATTCAACTCTCCCTCCAGCTATGGATAAATAGTAGGGCAGACTGGACTCTTTAACCTTGGTTAGGCAACCGTCTAGGAGAAAGAGAACTCTGAATTAAAACCTGTTGAACTCCGCTTAAGAAATTGACCTTGTGTCACATCCTGCTCGTGCGGAGGGTTTGGTAAATACATATACGCAAAAAATGAATGTTTATTTTTTAAATCTTTGTCTACTTAAGCCGCTCACAGTGGCTCTCCTACTACACTCAATTACAAAAACTGAAGGTTAGTTAATTATAATTGAGCAGATGGACTCAGATTACAACAATAATCGGACTCTATTTCAATAGAATAAGTTCTGTGGTGAATAGAAGTGAACTTTAAAATATCCCATCATACAATTCTTCAAAAACAATTCTTCCAAACCGTTGTCAGTGCTACTGTATGGCAGCACCATTTGGACTCTAACAAAACGCACAGAGAATATCAATAAGCATTT
>CM042172.1:62327080-62352080 GCA_023376005.1 Doryteuthis pealeii | reverse complement strand
ATGGCAGTCCAGTCGTCTCTGACTTTCCCCTGCCACTGGACCAACTGTCAGACTGCTAAGACAGGCGACTGAGGTCTGTGCAGCCTCTTTCCAATTAAAATATTTTACGCATTAGTCCTGGGCCTTTTACTATATGAACAGAGTAGCTTCTATCTAAATGCATTCCGTTCGGTGCGATATACGACACAGGATCAGTGGGATGTGTGTTGGTGACAGAGGTATGACCGAGATAAGGGAAGTTGATTTCATGCCTTAAATTTCATTTTAGTCTTATTGAGTAAAAATAAATGGCAAAATTATCTACTATCGTCGTGTGCCATTGACATATCATGGTGAAGTAAGTCATGCTTTACATCTTCTTATATATATATATATATATATATATATATATATATAATATATATATACTAGCAAATATATGCACCCTCCGGGTGCAAGTATTTAAGTTTTAATATGATAAAATATCATATTAAATTAGAAAGGCTAATGAAACTGAATAAGAATGCAGATAAAAAATTTGGAAACAGAGGGGGTATAATTAAAAAATAGAACAACTTTGAAAGTAACTCTTCCATCATTTTCCATTACTCCCCTCTTTCATTGGTAAATTTTCCTAATTTAACTATTTAGTTAAAATATGAAGTAAAGAATAATATTAGTTATTTCTTCTTGTTAATGGATTTCTTTTAAGATTTATCCCCGAGATTTTTGCTCATATTCAAAAAGATAAACCAAACAATTAGAAATCAATAATACTAAGCATATATTTATTAAAATCAAATTTTTAAGATCAATATGCAAATCAGCCTTCCCATTCAAACTATAATCCGCTATTTTGTTGTATATATAAATACAATTGCATGTTCTGTGTATGTAGATATGGTCAACAGTCTTAATGATGTAAAACAATTTTATCAATAATTGAGGTTTAAATAAAAATAAAATCATGGAGAATGTGATATAAATAACGAAGTGATTTGTGATTTGTATAATAATATAGTTTCGGTTACAGACAGAAAAACACACAATCTACATTATAATAAGATATATATATATATATATATATATATATATATATATATATATATATATATTTGTGTGTGTGCGTTTCTACAAGCGCTTCGTTAGAGTCTAATATGTATATTATATCAACTAGCAAATATATGCACCCTCCGGGTGCAAGTATTTAAGTTTTAATGTAATAAAATATGGTATTATATTAGAAAGGCTAATGAAACTAAATAAGTATACAGATAAAAAGATTTGAAACAGAGGGAGTATAATAAAAGATTTGAAACAGAGTGAGTATAATAAAAAATGGAACAACTGAAACTTACTCTTCCATCACTCTCGCCTTTCATTGTTATTTTTTCTAATTTAAGTATTTAGTTAAAAGAGGAAGTAAAGAATAAAATGACAGTTATTTTATCGTGTTAATGGATTTCATTTCAGATTCATTGAAGAGAGTTTTACTTATATTCATTAAAATAAAACCAAACAGTTAGAAATCAATAATACTAAGCACATATTTATTAAATTCGATTTTTTAATATTAATATGCAAATTAGAGTTCCCGTTTACACTGTAAACCAGTATTTTGTTGTATATATAAATATAATTGCATGTTGTCAGTATGTAGACATAGTTAACAGTATTAATAATGTAAGACAATTTTATTAATAATTGAGGTTAAATAAAAATAAAATCCTTGAGAATGTGATGTCAATAACTAAAGGAATTGTAACTTGAGTAGTGATATAGTTTCGGTTACAGATAGAAAAGCACACAATCTCCATTATAATAAGATATGCGTGGTGTAATGGTTAGTCGTCCGAAATGGACTCGTCGACCCGAGTTCAAATCCTGGACGAGGCTCTTTGCATTTCACATAGCGCTAATACTCTTGGGAAAGGTATTGATCCATATATTCTCCCTCCAGCTATGAGTAACTAGTAGGGTAGACAGCGCTCTTTAACCTTGGCTAGATAACCAGTGTAGGAGAAGGTAAGATCTGAATTCAAACCTGTTAAACTCCACTTAAGAAATTGACCTTGTGTCACATCCTGCTCGTGCGAAGAGGTTGGTAAATATATATATATATATATATATATATATATATATGTACATATATATATATATATACATTCATATCTATACATATACATATTATCATCATTAGGTTGATACACACACACACACATACACACATATATACACTCATGTATATATATACACACGTACATATATACACTCATACATATATATGTATATCTGTGTGGGTGCATATGTATGAGTATATATATATATATATATATATATATATATATATATATATATGCACCCACACAGATATACCATATATATATGTATATATGTATATATATATATATATATATCTGTGTTTGTCTGTATCCGTTAAAATGTGTTGTTCTTACCTAGGTGAAAACCCCCAAAACATTTCCTCATATATTGTCCACCTACTCAAAGGTGTGGGGGGGGGCGGTCGAGATTTCATGAGAATCTCGCTGGGTGATTTCAATTTGTTTTTTTGTTGTTTTTTTTTTTGGGGGGGGGGTATTTTATTTTTTTTACATCTGTCATTGTATATGTTTTGCTAATTTTTTCTTTTTTCTTTTCTTCAAGGATTCTTGTTCCGTTTTGTCAAAGTCTTGGCCGTTATTCTGCAAGACTGATGGATAAGGCTGACGAAATGGCTTCTCTGTGGGAGATTGGCTGATCACCATTTATTTTCATTAACAACACAAGACAGCGACAAAACAAAACTGAGAAGAAAAAAGACAAAGGATTGATAAAATGAGAAATAAAGAGACAAAACTATAAAGTCTTAGGTGAATTACTTTAAATATATATATATATATATATGTATGTGTGTGTGTGTGTGTGTGTGTGTGTAAGTGTGTGAATTGCCGACGGTATGTTGAAAAGAGAAATAAAGGAAAGAAAGTATTGAATGGATAAAATAGGATATTTTAGTTAATTTAACTTACACGTGTTTCGGTCAGGAGTTTATCCATGAGTACATTGTTCTATCTATTATTATGTTTAAATAACAAAATGAAATGGAATAATAATGTAAGGATGGTTTAAAGTTCAACATACTTTGGATACAAATAACTCCGACGAAGGTTAATAGACAAACATTTAATGTACACAGCACATGGATAACAGTTGGTACAACGTTCATAGTAAAGAGTACATACAAAAAGAGGTACACAAATAAAGATAAGACACATTCATGAATGATACAGATATAACATAAAAGAGTACAGACATGAGACTAGCGATAGTCCATGCTGTAAAGAACTTACAGTAATGTAAGGGGGCGGAGCCCCACGAGAGGGTTTAGATAGAATCTACCCCATGTGGCTCGTAGTTGGTGAAACCGGCAAGGAGCCCGAAAGGATTTGAAACCGGCGCTTAAATACTATGGTGCCCCTGGTGGGCATCATCAAACTAAAAAGGGCAGACAACTCCACCAGGCGAATACAAACTAACGCTACAATAATAATAGAAAAAAATGTAGAAATGTTCCGCACACAAAGAAATATCAACCTTCCTCAGAGTATTTAAAAAAATAAAGATTTACTCTGATATATATATATATATATATATATATATTATATATATATATATATATGGACATAGATTCATATTAACAGACTGAAAAGGATACATAGATGGATAGATAGATAGATAGAAAAATAAATAGAGATAGATATGAACAGACTGAAAATTGCCGATAAATTCGATTCTTTTTCATATGAACAAACTGAAAGGAATAGATAGATTAATATGAGCATACTAAAGTAGATAGATACATAAATAGATAGATAGTAAATCCAAATGGATAGACAGATACATTCGCCTAAGTACACCGAAAGAGATAGATAGATATATAGATAGATTTTTTGTGTGTTACGTTTTCAGAAATGTCAATATAGGACCGCAAATTCCAAACGTATATATGCATATGTATATATTATATATATATATATATAATATATATATATATATATATATATATATATATATATATATATATATATTGCAATAGAGTATGGTTATCACTAGCTCACTTGGTGAATTAGTGATTAGTGAAGAAGAAGAAATAAATATATATATATTAGTTTGTGTATATGTCTCTATTGCATATATATATATATATAATATATTATATATATATATATATATTTATTTATTTATTTTACAAAGTTTTCACAGATCAATGTTTATTATAAACAGCGACCCAGGTTTCATGCTAAGGGGCAATCATCAGGCTGTTGAGCAAGATCCCATGGTGTTTGTTGAAGTTCTTTACACAATGTCACATTTTGGATTGCAAATAACGTCGGTTAGTTCCGCGGAGGCTATTATAGTTCGGATTTACTAAAAATAATTTTTAAAAAATTTATTTTTAGTAAATCCGAACTACAATAGCGTCCGCGGAACTAACCGACGTTATTTGCAATCCAAAATGTGACATTGTGTAAAGAACTTCAACAAACACCATGGGATCTTGCTCAACAACCTGATGATTGCCCCTTAACATGAAACCTGGGTCGCTGTTTATAATGAACATTGATCTGTGAAAACTTTGTAAAATAAATAAATATTAGCTCTTACAATTTGTGATTGAGCACTGTATTTTCTTTGTTTCATCACAAAAAAAATTTTGTTTTTACATATACCTATATATATATATATATATATATATATATATAGATAGATAGATAGATAGATAGATAGATAGATATACATATGTGGTGTGTTGTTCTGACTTAGACGCAGTTATTTGCTATATATCTATCTATGTAGCATATTAGGAAAAATGAAAAAAACACAGGTTTAAATGGGTTAAGTGGTGAGTTTATTGGCCGACGCTGCAGTGTTTCGATCTATTAATTAGATCATCTTCAGGGCATTTGTTGGTATATGGAAGGTGATAATTTATTTATCACAGAATAACGAGAAAAGCGAGTGGTAGTTATGTGTTATTCAGTTTAAAAATTTTGAAGTTTGAAAGAAGAACGGTTTTGAAATGTCACGTCAAATATTCTATTTTACGGCGTTGGTATGGGATGGTGTATGTGTGTGTATCGAAAGGAAAGATTGGGCATTTTTTTAGGTGTGTGGTTGTGTGTGTGTGTATATAAATTTTTTTGTGAAGGACGACAGCGGAAATGAACCTTAAGGTTGTGTGTGTGTGTGTGTGTGTGTATGTGTGTGTGTGTGTGTGTATTGGTAAGATATCTATCTATCTGTCTGTTGTTTTTAACACAATGTAGTATTTCAAGATTTATTTGTATTTATTAAGTATTTCAATTTATATTGTTGTCATTGTTTTCTATCTATCTATCTATCTATCTATCTATCTATCTATATAACTATCTGTCTGTCTAGATAGATAGATAGATAAATAGATAGATAGATAGATAGAATTGTTCGTGTGTTATCTTTACAGAAACGTCAATGTAGGGCCGCACATACCAAAAACATCTTATCGTTCCACACGTTCCTACTAAGACGCAATTTTTTGGCTTTGAAATTAGATAGAATAAAAATTTACAAAAATCATTTTCATCCTTGAAACCGAAAGAGTCGTTTGAAGAAATGCAACCCTGACATTGAAAGGCGGAAAGGATTAATATGATACGGAGAGTTTAATTAATGGCCAATCCCTACGGCAATGAAAGAAAACCATCAACTCAAACTCTAAAAAGAAAATCATGAAAGTGACAAGTCTCGAACTGTATATATATTATATATATATATATAATATATATATATATATATATATATATATACCAAGCGTGTTGGTAGATCCTTGCGGAGAGAAAAAACCCGGCAGAGAGTTTGATTGTAAAAATATACTACCAAACATCAACCAGGAAGAAAAAAATTTTGAAAAAAAGAAAAGACCAAGATATTCGTACAAAAACAAAAAATAATCTATTGGTATAGTATTTGGCCAAAGAAAACAATTTATATGTATATATATGTATATAAGATATATATATATCATTCAACCGCTAGGAGAAGCTAATTTGTAAAAAGTGCTCGATACCTAAGTAGAGCCAAGTAATAAGGATATCTACTGAGTCAGACGAACCTACTATTAGTTTCGCATAAAGCTCTTCAGGGCTAAAATCTTTATATATATATATATATATATATATATATATATATATATAAGATTTGGATGTTTGTTTATTTAGAAACGTTGCTGATAAAAGTAATATATTAATTTTTTTTTTTTTTTTTACTTGAAGGCACTTACAACGTATGTATCGCATAAAATTCGATACTTTTTCTTATAGAAAATGAACTTGACAAGTGTAATCCCAGCAAAGGATGACTCGATGTGTAGAATACCGTACAGACTGTTTCGACTTTATTAAGTCTCATCAGCGGTATATACTAACGATTTCCCTCCGACAGAAATCGAAACCGGGACTTCAGCAGACACAGTGAAACACTAGTGAAACACTTTTATCGCCTCAGCCACAGTACACAGCTGACCATCCTAGCGAAATTAATATAAACCGCTGATGAGACTTAATAAAGTCGAAACAGTCTGTACGGTATTCTACACATCGAACCATCCTTTGCTGGGATTACACTTGTCAAGTTCATTTTCTATAAGAAAAAGTATCGAATTTTATGCGATACATACGTTGTAAGTGCCTTCAAGTAAAAAAATAAAAATTTAATATATAATATATATTTATATTAAATATATTATATATATATATATATATATATATCATTAGAAAGAAATATATGGAAAAGGAAGGAAGGACTCAACACCATAATTCCATAATAAATTTATTTCGACCAAAATTGGGGCCTGTATAAATCTACTTAGATTTATACTAATTTTGGTCGAAATAAATGGAATAAAGGAAGGAAGAACTCAACACCGTAATTCCATAAATAAATATGGAATAAAGGAAGGAAGAACTCAACACCTATACACATTTATACAGGCCCCAATTTTGGTCGAAATATATGGAATAAAGGAAGGAAGGACTCAACACCGTAATTCCATAATAAATTCATTTCGACCAAAATTGGGGCCTGTATGAATCTACTTAGATTTATACAGGTCCCAATTTTGGTCGAAATAAATTTATTATGGAATTACGGTGTTGAGTTCTTCCTTCCTTTCTATGATAAATATTGCTCTGTATATAATCTAAAAAGTTTTTTATACATTGAGCTCTCTTTAGTGATTTAAAGATTCGCTGTATTTATACATACTGAATCATACAATATTAAAAACAGTGTATCTTAGAAATCACATATAGAATCATCCCTTACTACCAAGTTTTGGATAAATATATATATCTTTGAAAGGAAAGAAAAACTCAACACCGTTATTCCATGATAAATTTATTTGGGGAATAAATCTAAAGTTTTTGGGCTGACTTCTGAAGACGGTCGGAAAATTAAAACTGAAAGTTTTTTAGTGGTCCCCAATGACAGTTTAACTACAGTCTATGAATTAACATTTTGCGAATTGTGTTACGGTTTTAGGGGATTAAAGTTGTTTTTAATTACGTATTGCTTAAAAAAATAAACAACAACAAAAAAAAAACTTTGAATTATTGGAATAATTGAATAATTTTAATAATTTGGAATCATTGATGATTATCCATCTGATGAGAGTTGGTTTTGGGGAGCTTTGTTAAATCAACTTATATTTATAAAGGCCCCAATTTTGGTCGAAATTAATTTATTATGGAATAACGGTGTTGAGTTTTTCCTTCCTTTCAAAGATAAATATTGCTCTGTATATAATCTAAAAAGATTATTATACATTGAGCTCTCTGTAGTGATTTAAAGAATTATACAATAATAATACATTGTGTCTTAGAAATCACATATAGAATCATCCCTTACTAACTAAGTTTTGGTACCTCACATCTATACATACGTATATATATATATTATATTATATATATATATATAATATTATATATATATATATATATATATCTTTATACTTGCAATTATTTTGGTAAATGTATCCGTTTTTGGGAGTAACATATATCAGTTGGGCATTTGTATGAAGCATTCAAGGAATAAAATCAGAAACTCGGTTGTTTTTTAGTAGAGTTTCGTTTATTTAGAAGTAGTAAATTTTCAGGATTTTTATAGCTCCTTTCTTCAGACTTTGTAAGGACAGTATTGTTGCTGGCTGCTGGTTTTTCTTTTGGTGGGGGTATCTTCTTCTTGTGCTAGTGTAGTGTAGATTGGTCAGTTGGTAATTTATGAGTTGTTACTCTGAGTTTCATGGAGTTTGTGGTGGGGGTATTTTGGAAATTATATATACTAGCAAATATATGCACCCTCCGGGTGCAAGTATTTAGGTTATAATGTAATAAAATATTGTATTAAATTAGAAAGGCTAATGAAACTAAATAAGAATTCAGATAAAAAGATTTGAAACAGAGGGAGTATAATCGAAAAATTGAAAAACTGAAAATTACTCTTCCATCTCTCTCACCTTTCATTGTTATTTTTTTTCTAATTTAAGCATTTAGTTGAAATAGGATGTAAAGAATAAAATGACAGTTATTTTTTCTTGTTAATGGATTTCAATTAAGATTCATTGAAGAGATTTTTGCTCATATTCATTAAAATAAAACTAAACAATTAGAAATCAATAATACTAAGCACATATTTAATAAAATCACATTTTTAATATCAATATGCAAATTAGAGTTCCCATTCACACTGTAAATCGCTATTTTGTTGAATATATAAATATAATTGCATGTTATTAGTATGTAGATATGGTTAACAGCATTAATAATGTAAAACAATTTTATTAATAATTGAGGTTTAAATAAAAAAAATAAAATCATGGAGAATGTGATTTAAATAACTATGGGAATTGTGACTTGTGTAGTGATATAGTTTCGGTTACAGACAGAAAAACACACAATCTCCATTATAATAAGATATAAGTGCGTGGGTGTGTGTGTGTGGGTGTGTGTGAGTATTTTTATATGTGTGTTTTATAAAAGATAACAAATAAAAATACTGTTTTTTTTTTAAAGAATGGTGAATGTATGTTCGAATAGACTTATATTTAAGACATACAGATGACTTACCCGATGTGTTAGGATTAGTAATGTAAATGATACTGGGTTTCGGAGATATTTATACTAATTGTAGTTTGCTATTACATGAAGGAAAAAACTTTAGATTTATTCCATGTAATAATTTATTCAACTGCAAGCCACAGGATTTTTATACAAAGTATATATATATATATATATTATATAATATATATATATATATTTAGTAATAAGAAAAACTCTAAACTTGCTTCATTACAATAATTTATTTCAATCATAATACCAAGCACATATTTATTAAATTCGATTTTTTAATATCTTGCTCTGTCCTTCTACTCACTGGTATTAGGTACATTGAGCTCTCCTTATGGTCTACCTGCATCAGCTTGGTTAAACCACACATGGAAAGACCCTAACTACGGAAAAAAACTATATATATATATATATATATATATATATATGGGGGGTGTATAGTTGGTTAATTGGTTATTTTATTTTAAGACATATCAACTCTTTTCGGGTTATTTTATTCCGATTCAAGCCATTTTGATAAGCAAAGGACCCAGGCTTCTTGCAGTATCTGCTATTGCATAAGGGGTTGCCTAATTAAGATTATATATATATATATATATATATATATATATATATATATAATATATATATATATATATATATATATATATATATATATATGGTAACCGAATATGGTATATATATGGTAACCGAAATATGGTATATATATGTAACGAAATTATATATATATATATATATATATATATATATAATATATATATATAAGTTTAAAGAAAGGAAATGAATCCGACAATATGAGTAAGAAAAGGTGGAATGAAAAACATCACAAATTGCTGTTAAAGAAGAAAACAATTTATAATAATATTATCATGGCTGATACTGATCAATATTTGATGAGATGTTGGCAACAAGATGAAACAATTTAAACGAAGGGGATGCGGGTATTAAGAAATGTGACGGTTGGAATTCAAAAGATTTTTTAAGTAAAGGAATTTTTACGATTAATTGTTTTTATTTTTTTATTTTTTATTTTTTTAAGTTCTGTATTTTCATAAATGTATTAATATTTACCTGATATTTTGTTTTTATATATAAAGTGAAAAAGTTTATGGGCGGAATATGTTAATATTTAGAAAAGGAATTTTTATATATTCTTTATTTTACGATTAATTATTTTAATTTTAATTATTATTTTTAAGTTCTGTATTTAATAAATGATTAAATATTTATTGTGTTTTGTTTTATATATAAAGTTTACTTTATATATAATCATCTTGTTGCCAACATCTTCAAACATCCGCTACATTGTGATGACAAAAGGTATACATATGAGACATGACCGAATGTATATGGCGCGAATGCCCACGTGGTGAATTTGTTAACGTCTTTTCGTTTTTTTGCAGTATTAAGGTTTTTGTTTTGTAAACTCATTTGACTTTCCTCTCCGACCCAAAGCAACTACGGGAGTGAAGAGCTCTGATGATGATTTTTGCAAAATCGAAATATTGATCAGTATCAGCTATGATTATATTTTATAAATTGTTTTCTTCTTTAACAGCATTGTGTGATTGTTTTCATTCCACCTTTTCTTACGCATATATTAATATATATATATATATATATATATATATATGTATGTATATTTCGGTTACCATTAAATACACCAAGCAAACAAAGTTACAATACCATTCACTTTTGGATTTTTTCCTAAACCGGTTTTAAAAGAGCTAAATATACGTTTAAAAATCGAATGAAGCTTCGCGCTTCTCCGAGAAACTTAAGTCGACCGATTTTAAACGTATATAATATATATATATATATATATATATATATATATATATTTATATATATTAATTATTATATATTATATCGGTTTACCATAATATATACCATATTCGGTTACCATATATATATTTCGGTTACCATATATATATATATATATATATATATATATATATATATATATATATATATATATAATCTTAATTAGGCAAACCCCTTATGCAATAGCAGATACTGCAAGAAGCCTGGGTCCTTTTGTTTATCAAAATGGCTTGATTCGGGATTAAATACCCCCGAAAAGAGTTGATATGTCTTAAAATGAAATAACCAATTAACCAACTATACACCCCCCATATATATATATATATATATATATATATATATATATATATATATATATATATATATATATACTTTGTATAAAAATCCTGTGGCTTGCAGTTGAATAAATTATTACATGGAATAAATCTAAATTTTTTTCCTTCATGTAATAGCAAACTACAACTAATAGCTGACCCATACCGACTTAAATTGCTACTCAGAGTTTCACGCTATTCAGCGATCCTCAGGCAATAAAAAATGGCAACTGACCCCAGAGTTTTAGCTCATTTATCTTCCCATCAACTTTTGCTACTATCAACCTAGGGTGGGGTTTTTGCGGGGGGGGGTCTATAACTAGGATCCCTCTCAGTTGACAATTTAAAGTTCTTGCCCTCCCCTATTCTGCTTCTTAATGCCACTCCACTTGTTTTTAATTCACATTCCACTTAAAAAATCCTTCACATCGGTGATTAACTATTTATCCACGCATCTAACTGTGTATCGTCCAAGATTCCCATCAGCATCATCATCATCAGTATCACTATGGATACAAGCAAATCTTTTTTCTTTTGCCATTGATTCTTCGTCCTTGAATTGCATTCGGTGACACTGGTCCGCAGGGCAAAGCACCTAAGAGCAAAAAAAAAAAGAGAAATTCAAATTCAAACGCAAATTAGCCACCACCTTTATTGCTTTGCTTCAGTCACTTTCAACAAGCACTTTCTTCAATTTATTCCCTTCTTTTTTTTTCATTCATTTTTTCTTCTTTTTTTTCGTTATTCTTTTTCTCTTGTTTTCTTTCATTTTTTTTCTTTCTTATTTTTTTCTCTTCATTTTTTCTTTTTTTTTCATTCATTTTTCTCTTTTTTTTTCGTTATTCTTTTTCTCTTTTTTCTTTCATTCTTTTTTTTTCTTATTTTTTTCTTCATTTTTCCCTTCTTTTTTTTTCATTCATTTTTCTTTTTTTCCGTTATTCTTTTTCTCTTGTTTTCTTTCATTCTTTTCTTCATTTTTTCTTTTATTTTTTTCCCTTCATTCTTTTCTTTTTTTTCATTTCTTTTTTTTCCGTTATTATTTTTCCTCTTGTTTTCTTTCATTCTTTTTCTTTTTTTCTTATTTTTTTTCATTTTTTTCTTATTTTTTTTTTTTTGTTTTTTTTTTTTTTTTTCATTTTTTCATTTTTTTATCTCTCTGATCATAACTTTTGTCTTTTAGTTTGAAGATTTTTTGTATTGCTTTATATTTTACATCTTTCTTTTCAAGTCATTTTTATTTTATATTATTCGTTTTTTCTTCTTTTACCTTCATTTTGTTTTTTGTTTTTTCGTATTTTTCCTTCGTATTTTTTTGCTTCATTATTTTTTTATTTTTTGTTTTTGCTTTAATTTTACATCTTTCTTTTCAAGTTATTTTATTTTATTTTATTCGTTTCTTTTCTTCTTCTTTTACCTTCATCATTTTTTTTTTTCGTATTTTTTCCTTCATTTTTTTTTTTTGCTTCATTCTTTTCTTTTTTTATTCTCTGATCATAACTTTTTTCTTATAGTTTGAAGAATTTTTTCTCACTTTGTATTTTACATCCTTCTTTTCAAATCATTTTTACTTTTATTTTCATTTATTCATTTTTTTCTACTTCTTTTACCTTCATTCTTTTTTTTTTTTTTTTTTTTTTTTTTCTTTGTTTCTTTGATCCGAACATTTTCCCTCTTAATTTTTACCATTTTTTTCTTTTTTTATTGTTTGCTTCTTCTTTATTTCTTCTCAGTTTTTATTCACTTCTGTTTCAACTTTTATTTTCGTTTTAATTTTTCTTTTTTATTTTTTCCCCCATGATCGTCTCTTCATCTTGATTTTATTTATTTATTTCAATAGCAAAACCGGTTTGATTCAGTTAGTAGACCATCCGCCTAGAAATCGCAAGGTTTCGGGTTCGATGCTGGTCCCCGCCAACTCCATAGCATGTGTAGCCCAGCTTGGGTAATCCTTTCTGTCCTGTAAAGCATCTGTGAACAGACGGTAAGTGTAGCGCCATACCCCAGCACAAAAAAATCACCTTGATCTAGCGCTAACGAAAAGAGGATAGACGCCCTCGCTCTTCGGCTGATACCGACGATTGGCAGTTCCGTCGATTTTACTTTCTTATTTCAAAAACATTGCTTATTTTACTCTTTCAATTTTCTCTTATTTCATTCTGACTTACTTTCTTTCTTTCTTTCTTTCTGTCTTTCTGTCTTCCTTTCTTTTTCCTCTCCTTTTCATCTTTCTCTCTTCCTTTCTTTCTCTTCTGTCCTTTTCTTCATTATTCATTTCCTTTTTTCTTTCTTTCTCTTCTTTCTTTCTTTCTTTCTCTCTCTCTCCTCTCTTTACATCTGTCTCTCTTCCTTTCTTTTTCTTCTGTCTTTTTCTTAATTATTCTTTTTTTTCTTTCTTTTTCTTTTTTCCTCTCCTTTTCATCTGTCTCTTTTCCTTTCTTTTTCTTCTGTCTTTTTCTTCATCATCCATTTTTTCATTCTTTCTTTCTCTTCTCCTTTACATATTTCTCTCTTTGTTTCTTTCACTTCTTTCTTTTTATTCATTATTCATTTCTTTCTTTCTTTCTTTCTTTCTCCTCTTATTTTCATCTTTCACTTTTCTTTTCTTTCTCTTCTGTCTTTTTCTTCATCATTCATTTATTTATTTCTCTCTTTCTTACTTTCTTTCTTTCTTTCTTTCTCCTCCTCTCCTTTACATCTTTCTCTCTTTCTTTCTTTCTCTTCTGTCTTCTTTTTATTCATTATTCATTTCTTTCTTTCATTATTTTATTCTTTCTCCCTTTCTTTCTTTCTTTCGTTCTTTCTTTTTTCTTTCATTTTCCTCTCACTTTATTATTTCCCTATTCTTCCTTTACTTCCTTCTCCTCTCTTTCATTCTCTTTCTATTCTTTGATTGCTTCTTTCTTTCTTTCTTTTTTCTCATCTTGAATCTTTTTCTCTTCATAATTCCTTTATTCCCTTCGCCTTTTATTTGTCTTTTTTTCTTTGATTTAAAAAAATTCTTTCCTCTCTTCTTTCTTTCTTCTTTCTTTCTTCTGTCGTTCTATTCTACACACATCTTTTTCTTTCTTTCAGTTCTTCTTTCTTTATATATTTACTCCCCTCCTCTTTCTTCCCATCTTATTTCTTCCCCTTTTCTTTCTATCCTCATTTATCTATTCATTAGTTATTTTTCCACCTTTGTTCTTTCTTATTAGATTCTTTTTTCCCTCTTCCTTTCTTTCTATTCTTCTATCTTTCCCAATCTCTTTCATTTTTTTAGAGTAGGTAACAACATATAATACACTAACCACCCAATTAATTCTGTCGTACATTGTTTTTTTTTGTTTTTTTCTTAATTACATTTTCCTGTTTACTTACTAATTTCTTTTGTCCTTCTTTCTTTCTTTCTTTCTTTCTTTTTCTGTGTTTTTTTTTGTTTTTATTCCGTTCTTCTATTATTCCTTCATTCTATTATTCCTTCATTACTTACTAATTTCTTTTGCTCTTCCTTCTTTCTTTCTTTTTCTGTAATTCTTTGTTTTATTCCGTTCTTCTATTATTCCTTCATTCTATTATTCCTTCATTCTATTATTCCTTCATTACTTTTAATTTCTTTTGCTCTTCCTTCTTTCTTTCTTTTTCTATAATTCTTGTTTTTATTCCGTTCTTCTATTATTCCTCCATTCTATTATTCCTTCCTTACTTACTAATTGCTTTTGTCTTTCTTCTTTCTTCTTTCTTTTTCTATAATTCTTGTTTTTATCCCATTCTTCTATTATTCCTTCATTCTATTATTCCTTCATTCTATTATTCCTTCATTACTTACTAATTTCTTTTGGTCTTCCTTCTTTCTTTTTCTGTAATTCTTTGTTTTTATTCCGTTCTTCTATTATTCCTCCATTCTATTATTCCTTCATTCTATTATTCCTTCATTACTTACTAATTTCTTTTGCTCTTCCTTCTGTCTTTCTTTCTCTATAATTCTTTGTTTTTATTCCGTTCTTCTATTATCCCTCCATTCTATTATTCCTTTATTCTATTATTCCTTCATTACTTACTAATTTCTTTTCCTCTTCCTTCTGTCTTACTTTTTCTATAATTCTTTGTTTTTATTCCGTTCTTCTATTATTCCTTTATTCTATTATTCCTTCATTCTATTATTCCTTCATTATTTACTTTCTTTTGTCCTTTCTTTCTTTTTCTATAATTCTTTGTTTTTATTCAGTTCTTCTATTATTCCTTCATTCTATTATTCCTTCATTCCTTCATCCATCCAACAAACGAGTCTCTATTTCTGTTCCTTCGAGAAACCATCACTGCCCGATTTTACACATCACTTCTAGCCACTCCTCATCCTCATCCTACTCCTCCTCGTTTTTTCTCTCTTTCTCCTTCTCCCCCACCCACTACCACCACCACCACCACATTGCCTTTATTTCCTTCTGTTCAGTTTTCCCTCTCACTTCTTCCATCGGTCTCCTTTTCGTTGAATTGCAAGATTCTCAGCACCAATGTTCCAATCAACATGCTACTGGATGTCTCGGAGACGCACTCGATCGCAGATGCACACTTGCGTACGCATGCGACGTCAACACATCACACCGTTCACACGTGGACGCAGCTTTGTGCAGCATCTCGATCGTCGGCCCGGATGCGTGCACGTGCTCGACGCGTGACCACGCGTCAGGCCATCACGCTTAGACTTGGAAATTCATAATATTATATATATATATATATGGAAATACGATGAGGAAATTAATCCGACAATATGAGAAGAAAATATTTTAAAAATATAACAAACACAGGATGTTATGATCAGGAAACAATTTTTAGTGTCAATACTTAAGCATTTCGGTATTTTGTACCATCTTCAGGACACTGTTAAGTAATGTTTATGTGAGGGACAAAATGAAAGATGTTAAGTGTATAATAGTTGTGTGAATCTGATGTTATTAACCGTTAATTTTTATATGCGCGTTTGTTTACGAAAAAGCAAATGACGTGATCAATGCATGTGCAAAAATGGAAGGTGAAGAACATATAATGACGCATGCTTTAATGTGAATAAGCGAAGAACGAAAAGTTAACAAAAGATATGACGTATTTCATATGGAATATTAATGTTAGAAAAATAAGAAAATTAAAACAATATATGAATACATATAATCCATATATACGCATATCCACGTATAATCATACATAGACACACACACACACACACACACACAACAAACACATATATATATATATATTACACATACACACGCATACACATACATATATATACATACGTGCATACGTATACGTACATATACATGTGTATGCGTATGTGTATGCGTATGTATATGTATGTATATGTATGCATAAAGATGGTACAATATACCGAAATGCTTAAGTATTGACACTAAAAATTGTTTCCTGATCATAACATCCTGTGTTTGTTATATTTCTAAAATATTTTCTTCTCATATATATATATATATATATATATATATATATATATATATATATAATATATTATATATCAATTGTGGTAGCAACAAATAACTAGCTATGCATTTGGTGAAAATAAACGTTTAGAATAAAGGATAAAAGTTGCTTGTCCAGTTTGTCTGACCGCCATCCTTGACCAGTTGTAAAGGACTTAAAGTAAGTAAGTAAGTCTGAGCTATAGAAATCCTTTGGTAAGTGAATAAGTCCTGAGTTATGGAATTCCTACGTAGTGTCAAAGGTCCAGTGATATAATCCTATGTTTCTGTCGTCACAAGGTTCAAAAAGCAATATGCGTAGGTATGGACCAGAACAGGCCGGTATAAATAATAATATCAGCAGCGAAGTAACTGCCAGTGTTGGCCAATAGGTTGGTCACATGGTTATCGGCGAGTCTATAAGTAGAAGGTGACATCTGGCAAATATATATATATATATATATTTATATATATTATATATATATTATATATATATATAGTATATATAAGTAAAGAAAATAACAAAAGACTTAGAGATTGTTGCGTTATAGCCTATTTCGGGGAGCTTAGACAAAGTGTCTAATCTCCCAGCTCATTCAGATGCGAATGCATATATATATATATATATATATATATATATAATATATATATTTATATATATATCAATTGTGGTAGCAACAATAATTAGCCAAGAATTTGGCGAAATAAACCTTAGAATAAAGGATAAAAGTGCTCAAATGTCGGCAAAGCGAAGCAGGATAAAGAAAAAACGTATTACCTCACACGTTTCTCATACCGTAAAGTCTCATGTGTTAGTCGATACAATTACCAGATACAAGATGTGGGGATTGTTATCAATCTGTACATTTCCTGTTTTATAATTATGTTAGGTAACCCGTGAAACATTCAGTTACACGTATGGAAAACCTGTGGGCTAACCATATATATATATATATATATATATATTATATATATATATTGTAAAACACGGTTGTTTTGGAATGGCTTTTTGCCGATAATTTTTGGGCGAAGAATAAGTGCTATTGGAGTCGTACCCTAATTTTGAAATTTAATTAATAATAATGAATTAGGCGGGAATACCTATTAAATGTATGGCCGCTAAACAAATCGAGAAAAATCAATCTCTGTATGTACATTTCGGCCTATTAGGCCTCAATCAGCAGAGCTATAGATCGGAAGACCGCCCTGTGCGTGATTTGAAACCGGACTGCCAAGCTGACAGGCCGATCCCATAACCCCTACACTAAACGGACTTCTTAGATTTTTATGATTTGTTTTTAGAGTAGGTTAATATTCCTCTTCTAGTAATTAAGCACTTATTCTCCCAAATATATATATATATATATATATTACCGTTCCAACTTTTTTATTTTTTTATTTTTCAAATCTTAGCTTCAATTAGGATAACTTAAATAAATAAGCTTAACATTTCATATCAATACCACATTTATTCAACCTCATTGTCCCTTAATAATTTTTATTTTTGTATGATTACCTTTATTAATCCGCGTTAAACCTCAATTATTATAGCATAATACACCGTAACAACACACGCCTGTATGTTGTTATTGTTTTATATACCCTCTAACCAAAGCTAAATCAATAAATAATTTTAATCTGTTTTACTTATTAAACCACTCTTACGCCTCATAACCCATACTTTATTAAACAACCATAGTAAAATAAATACCCACAAATTGATTCGCATCTTTCATTTTAATATCCACGAAAAAAACAATTTCCGGTGAAATTCAAAAAACGTAAACATCTTACAGGCCAATAGTGATTGGTTAGAAGAATGAATCACGTGACCTTTGCCAGTCTATAAGTATAGGTGGGGATCTAGCACACACCTTATATACTAGAATAACTGAACAGAATGTAATGATTGTCTTACAAAATTTTAAAAAGAAAAATAGCACAGTATTGTATAAAAACATAATAAAATAGAATGTAATGAATTATGTTTTGAAATATGTTTTAACGTTTATTTTTTAATAAATGATATTTTCTCTGGCCTAATGAATTTGAAAACTTAGATATTCTTAGTAAACTTATTAACATAAGTGTATCAGAAGGTAACTCGTACCTAAAACTTTAGCGCTCAACACAAAGCAAAAAAATATGAATGACAGCTTGTAATTGTTGGAAATTTTGGGGATATATATATTTACCAACTCCTCCGCACGAGCAGGATACTACACAAGGTCAATTTCTTGAGCGGAGTTCAGCAGGTTTGAATTCAGAGTTTTCCTTCTCCAAGTCTGGTTACGTAGCCATGGTTAAAGAACCCAGTCTGTCCTGCTATTTACCCATAGCTGGAGGGAGAGTAGGATTCATACCTTTCCCAAGGGTATTAGCGCTAAGTGAAATGCAATTACCACGTTCAGGATTTGAACTCAGGGCGACGAGTCCATTTGCCATGACTTTAACCATTACACCACGCGCTTCCTAAAATTTTGGGGATATAAGGTGTATGCTAGTTCCCAGCCTATATTTATAGACTAGGTGATATCATGTGGTCTGTTCCTTAGCCAATCGCTGGCCATACTGTGTGGCTGATATATTACTTAAGCACTGATTCTTTCTCAGTTTACTAGCAGGCAATCGACTAAGCGAACCTAAGAATCTCTTTACCTTGAGAGGGGTTACCAAAGGACACTAAATCGGAGGACTTCTTATCTACCTATTTGGCCCTTAAAAAACGGTAACAGTAATTGGGAAAACCTCGTACGTTTGTGCGCACCTTGTAAGTGAAGTATTTGCGTTTGCTCAGTCAGCGTTAGAGCGTTCGGCTTAGGAATCACAAGTGTTTCCTGGTTCGATACCGGCCCTCGCCAACTTAAGCGTATGAGATAGCTCAGTGATCTTGAGGGTAAAGTGAGGAACTGATGGTGGTGTGGCCTCTCCACCTCAGAGCTAAAATAATCCCTTGTCTAGAGCTAGTGAAAAGGGGATAGTAGACTTCCTCACTGGTCCGGCTTGATACCGGACATTAGGCCGCCTCGAAACGGATTTACTGATACTTGACAGATGCAATTCAAAATTTTTAAAGAAGAGAATTGCCATCCATGGGATTCCTTTCTTCATAGTTCGATGCCAACTGCCTCCAGTCTTGATAAAGCGTAAAAAAAATAAAAAAAAAAAAGAGCATGCATCGGAATTTAATAATCTAAATGCAAGCAAATTATACCCATCACACTTGTATACACACACATTGCCACACATATATATAATATATATATAAATGCATACACAACATACACAATATATTATATATATATATATATATACATGCCATACACACATACATATATATATACATACACACACACACTGACCATATATATACACACATATATCATAAATAGGAATCATATAAAATGTGGCATATGCAATATACTATTACGTATAGATATACAATGAATACACAGATATACACACCACACATACAATTATACATATATATTACAGTATATGCTACAACAATATACAAATATAAACACACACTTACAATATGTATACACAATATATATTATATATATATACATACACTCCCTCATACATCTATATATGCATACCAACACACACACACACACACACACACACACCACACCATATATATATTATATAATATATATATATATATATTATATATATGCCATTAGCGTTCTGTCAACCGTTTTTCATCGATAATAATATTCAATTTGGACTAAGGAATTACATCGATTTAGTTAAACGTTAGGGTCCTGAAGGAAACCATTTTCAATTTTTGATTGAAACCAATTGGTTAACCTTTATTGTTTCCTCTAACAATATATTAGTATCATTACTGCTCTATATTTTTAATATATTGAGCACTTTTGGATTATTTATGATGCCACTTCGACGTGAAAAGTTTAATAGCGGGCAATGGATGATATATATAAATAATATATATATATATATTATATATAATATATATAGAGATTACACACATGTTATATATGATACCACATATACACCACACACACATATATATATTATAATATACATATATATTATATATATTTATATATATATATATATATATATAATTATATGAGATTGAATTTTTTATATTTTTAAGTTCTTGCACTTTTTTTCCAATTTAAGAACTTTTTTCTGGACGTAAAAATCTTCTCTCGCTGTTAAGTTGGATAATTAACATGCCGGGCGTGGGTGGGTTCGGGTATGTAGTTAGGCCCACTGGTGCATGCTTTACGAGTTTAATTATATTGTTGTGTGTGTGTTGTGTGTGATTGTGTGTGTGATCGTGATTGTGTGTGTGTGGTCGTGCATGCGGGTCTCTTTCCGTTTGATTCGTTAATGTGCATTGAAAAATCGCCTTCAGGTAAAGAAAAAAGACATGGGCGACATTGAAAAAAAAAAAGAGGACTGGAAAATAAAATAAAATAAAAAATGATTATGAAAATATAAAAGTTGATGACGAAAAAATAGCTAAAGAGCCACAAAATTTGAATTAGTTGCAATAAAAAGGATGAGATCGAACTCGGAAGATTTCAGGAAGGGAAAGGAAATTAAAAAAAGAAAGAGACAAATTATTTTATGAGGTTGACAAGAATAGGACCATAAACGAAAAAAAAAATGTTATAATAAAAAATAGAAAATAAGAAGACAAATGGAATGTACTAGCGAGAAAGAAAAAGAAAGAAAGAAAAAGAAACTCAAGAAAAAAAAAGAAATAAGAAGAAAGAAAACAGAAAAAAGAGAAAGAGAAAGAAGAAAGGAAAAAAAGGAAAAGAATAAATGAAAAGGAAGAAAAGGAAATAAAGGAAGGAAAGAGAAGAGTAGAAGAAAGAGAAGAAAAGACAAATAATTAAGCGAATATAAGCAGGAGGAAAGAGCAAAATTTGAAATTAGTGTTGAAGAAAAATGGAAGGATCAGGACAAAAAGAATGAAAAAAAAAGAAGAGAAGACAAAAGAGTTGACAAGAAGAAAAATAATTAATAGAAAATAGAAATAGAGGAAGACAAGGTAAACATGAAGATATAGGAGAGAGAAAAAGAGAAGAAAGAAAAAAAAGAAAGAAAGGAAAAGAAAGAATGAAAAGGAAGTTAAAGAAAGAAAGAGAAAAGAAAGAAAGAAAAAAAGAAAGAAAGAAAAGAGAAAGAACAGAAGAATGAAAAGGAAACAAAAGAAAAGGAAAGCAAAGAAAAAAAGAAAGAAAGAAAGAAAGAAAGAAAAAGAAATAAAAGAAAAAGTTGGAAAAGGAAAAAGAAAGAAAAGATAAGAAGAAAGAATGAAAAGGAAGAAAAGAAAAAAGAAAAAAGAAAGAAAGAAAGAAAGTAATGAAAGGGAAGAAAAGAAAAATAATTAGTAATGTAAGCATGAGTAAAGAGCTGAAAAAGAAAGAGAATGAAAAGAAAAGGCGAACAAGATATAAATAATGACAAAAGAGGAAAATGAAGAATAAGAATAATCATGAGAATAAAAGAGATAATGAAATGAACTAAGAAAGAAAGAAAGAAAGGAAAGAATGAATGAATGATTCTGGGAAGGCGCGGTTGGATTAAAGAAAGAAAAAATAAAGGAAGAAAAAGATTTTTTTCTTTCTCAAGAAATAAATATAGGTTTGGTTTATTTTTGTTGTTTTGTTTTTAATGGCATATCAATCTCTGTGCCTTATTTAATACCAGAGCCATCCTTTTAGAGAAACGGTAGTGATACGATTTAAACCATAACTGGGGTATGCGGTGATTATACTTTTCCCAAGAGTAAAAGAAATATAGAGAATTTAGAAAGAAAGAAAGAAAGAAAGAAAGGAGTGAAAGAAAGATAGAAAGAAAATCCTTTTGGTCAAGAATTGAAGTAGAATTGGATTTAAAAAGAAAGAAAGAAAAAAAGAAAAGATAAGAAAAAAAGAAAGAAAGAAAAAAAAGAAAGGAAAATTCATTGTGTCAAGAAAGAAGAAGAGCATTTAAAAAGAAAAGAAAAACAACAGAGAAAGGAATAAACAGAGAATCTCGCTGATTAAAAAAGAACAGAAAAGGACGATTCTAAAAAAGAAAGACAATAATAAAACGAAATGGAAGAGAAGAAAGAAAAAAAAGAAGAAAGGACGAAGGAAAGACAATCACTGAGGTTAAAAAGTATATAGAAGATTCAATAACTAAATAAAGAAATAAAGAAAGAAAGAAAGAAGTGGGATAAAAAAAAGAAAGAAAGAAAGTCACTTTGGTAAAGGAAGAAAGAAACATAGTTTTGAATAGAAGGAAAGAAAGTAAGAAAAAGAGAAAGAAAGAATCACGCACATCACAGAGAAAGAAAATGAAGCGAAGAAAGAAAAAACAAAGAAAGTCAATGATGAAAAAGAAAGACATAAACATTAGAATTAAAAAAATAAAAAATAAATGAAAGAGAAAAATCAAACTTATAAAAATAAACCTTAATCGAAAGAAGAACTAAATTGAGAATCTAGTAGGTTGGGTGAAGGAAACTCGTTAAATTCATTTTTAAGATGGCGCTCTAAAAAGGGAGGGATACCGAAAAAAATTAAAAAAGTTAAAAAGATCTAAATACAAAAATGGACGATGAAACACAAAACAAAAACCTGAGGTGACAACACAAATTTCACTCATAACTCTTATTTCTTTATTTACTTATTCATTCCGTTTTTTTTTTTTTCGACCCTGAAACTGCTCAAACATCTCATCTCCCCACCATCTTCTATCAGAATCACCCTTCACATCGAAAAACGTTGTCCCTATTAAACAGCCCAAACGCATTCGCTTCTTACATGACGGTCTCCCTGCAGCCCGTCAACCCGCTATAATTAGAGCTAAACAGGAAATTTAAGGGGTAAAAACGTACCACTGAAGTGTGTAATGGAACTAACTGAAGCAAAATTGAAGGGAGAGAAAAAAAATGACGTAAAAAAGCGAATAATGCTTGACCGAAAGTAAAGTGTAGTGGGGGGAGGTCACAAGAAAAGGCGCCCACTCATACATGAGGCGGCCTTGCCTTTAGGCACATCGGGGGCAAGGTTATTCCGAAATCGTTAGCCAGATTCGATTTCAGTTTACAAAACAAAGCTTTCGAATTTAGTAAAACTTCAATCAAACTTCTAATAAGACGCGTCCACCCTCTTTTCTTTATCTTTGCTCCCACTCCCTATCCACACACAATCCTCTCTCTCTCTCCTCTCTCTCTCTCTTCTCTCCTCTCTCCTCTCTTCTCTCTCTCTCTTCGTTATAATGCATTACGGGCGAAACAGGTCCTGGCTGAAGCTATTTGTTTGGTTAAATGGAATATGACAAAGATAAATTCACTATGGAACTTCTCTTGTGTCTATATTTACGTGTTTGCATCGTTACACGACCTACATAATTTCCCAAAAATATTCCCCTATTAAATTATGAGTTTACGCTTCTATAATATATATGAATATATATAATATATAAAAATAATATATATATATATATATATGTGTGGTGTGTGTGTGGGGGGGAAAGTTAAATACCATCTGGCCAGTTTGAAAAGGCTTAAGTAAGTAAGTCCTGATATGGAATCATTTTGTAAGTGTATAAGTCCTTATCCTGCGAATAAATCCTATCCAGCGTATTGGTAAAGATTTCCAGTGATACAATCCTATGTTCGTGTCCACGAAGGTTGAATGTAGTTATGAGTAGCTATGACCAGACTCTTTGGGCTTAAGTATTGTTTCAGCAGCAGAGTACTGCCAGTGATGGCCAAGAGGTTGATAAACAATTAATATATACATATATATAGGAAGCGTGTGGTGAATGGTAAAGTCATGGAAGGACTCGTCGCCCCGAGTTCAAACCTGGACGTGGTAACTGCATTTCATTTAGCACGCTAATATCCTTGGGAAAGGCATTGAATCCTACTCTCCTCCAGCTATGGGTAAATAGAGGGTATAGACTGGGCTCTTTTAACCTTGGTTAGGCAACCGGTCTAGGAGAAGGAAAACTCTGAATTCAAACCTGCTGAACCCGCTTACGAAATTGACCTGTGTCGGATCCTGCTCGTGCGGAGGGTTGGTAAAATATAAATTACATATATATATAGTATATAATATATATGAAGATAGGATGGTTGGAGTAACATCCGACAGTATGAGGTAAGGTAAAAGGAAAAGTGGACAAAATTAATGACTCAAACAAGTAGAAGTAGGTGAGAAAAGAAGAACTGAATATTTCTCTCCTACTTCTCTCCTATTTCTCTCCTATTTCTACTTGTTTGAGTCATTAT
>CM042172.1:62284580-62322080 GCA_023376005.1 Doryteuthis pealeii | reverse complement strand
GATAGGGCCCCTTGTACATGCCGTTAGCAAACTAGTTTCGCCAGACAATTGTTCTAGTGAGTTCGATTCTCAATTGGGTACCCTACTTCTGGCCTTGCTACCACATCTAATCTAAGGCTTAATGAAAGCTAAACTTTATACAAGTTTAGAATCCCTGTTTCCACATTGCTATGTAGAATATATACCCGGGGTTTGTATTCCTGGTCATAGAATTACCCATTATCCTGTCGCTTTTGCCTTAGCAACAATCCAGCCAATAATCTGATCCAGCCCAAAATATGATCTCTCATCTTCTATGAATCCGCCCTCAATTGCCTTGGTATTTATGGCCAACTACCGAGTAGTACATATAACCGGGCAGTCTGGTATTCCGCCACAGAGTCCCCATTTTCTATGTCGCTATTTCCTAGCAACAATCCAAGCCTACCAGATATGTCCCTTATCTCTTAGCTATGAACGCAGCCCATTCTCTGGTATGGTGCTGCCACTACTTGAAAGAACTCCATAGATCTGGTTGGATTCATTCTGTGTTATGACGATTTCGGGGTTTATAGTGACGTAAAACAGTGACGTAGTTTTTGTTACAGACAAAAACCAAGAAAGCGAATCTCATTTATTAATAGATGTATATTTACAATCAATTTAAACAGCGTAAACACTTCCTCTTCTTAAAATAGATATATTTTGACCGCTTACCAAGTACCCACCATTCCAAGATTATTCATTTTTCAGGACACACGTGCTCAGATTTATAGCCATACAAATATTGTACGCATATTAAATTATTGTAAAACAATATCATTATTATTTACCAGATGGTCTGCTTCTCCGTACAGCTAAAGCTATAGCATTTTTGTACCGCGTTTTTAACCAAAAATTCCAGTAACTGTAGAGTCAAAATAAATTGATTGAGATATTAAATTTAGAAAATGTTATTACAATTGGAGATAATGTAAGTTTTTCTGTCTGTACTGAAACGTATGTCACTACTCAAGTCACAATCCGCTTTGTTATTATTGTCACATTCTCCTGATTTATTTAAACCTCATTATTTTACATTATTATTACTGTTAACATATCTAAAATTACTAATGTAAATGCAAGATTAAATTATCTCCCTTGTTTTGACGGCCATCCTATTGTGTGGGTACAGCACCGTTTGACACCGTTAAAAGTCACATGTATTATGCGGGCGCTGGTTTTGAATGTCCTTTTAGCAGCAGGATTTTTGATGGCGACAAGAAGGTAAATGCATGCTTGGAATTTTCTTCCTCGATTTTATTAGTTGCTATATTAGAGACAACTACATAGCCCTTTGTATTTCTATGGTGTAGTTCACGTGAAGACCAGTGCGTCGAAACGGCGAGGAGAAGTGACAACTCCCGTATTTACCCAAATAAAAGTTCTTCACCAGTCGACCTGTCAATACTCATTTCCTCTGCTTGGGCGGCCGTCACAACTAATAACATTGCAATTGATTTATATATACAACAAAATAGCAGTTTACATTGTGAATGGAAAGGCTAATTTGCATATGGATATTTAAAATTTTGCATTTTAATTAAATATGTGCTTAGTATTATCGATGTTCTAAATTGTTTGTTTTATCTTAATGAATATGAGCAAAAATCTTGAGGATGAATTCTTAAAAGAAATCCTGATTAACAAGAAGAAATAACTGTAATATTATTCTTTACTTCCTATTTTAACTAAATAGTTAAAATTAGCGAAAATTTAGCAATGGAAGACAGGAAAGTGCATGACGAGGGTGAAGTTTCAGTTGTTCTATTTTTCGATTTTACTCCCCCTCTGTTTCAATTCCATTTTATCTGCATTCTTATTTAGTTTCATTAGCCTTTCTATTCAATATAATATTTTATTACATTAAAAATTAAAATATTGCACCCGGAGGCGTGCATACATGTGCTAGTATATATAATTACCAATGTGTTAATACAATGTTTAATACATGATCATGTGATAAAACAATATGTAGTGACTTCTAAAGTATTATTCAGAAATTAATTTTTTTTATTCCACATTCATATAATATATGAGAAGCTACCTATTTAAAAAAAAAAAAAAACAAAAAAAAAACAAACTTACTAATTTTTAAAAAAAATTTGTTCTAAATAACTAATTAAAAAAAGGTAATGATTAGTAATTTTGTTTTTAAATATGTCAGTGACTTCTAAGTATTATTCAGAAAATAATTTTTTTATTCCACATTCATAATAAATATTTGAGAAGAAAGCTACCTATTTAAACAAAAAAAACAAAAAAAACAAACTTACTAATTTTTTTTAAAAAAAAATTTTGTTCTAAATAAACTTGAATAAAAAAAAAGGTAATGATTAGTAATTTTGTTTTTTTAAATATGTAGTGACTTTCTAAGATTATCATAATTTAAATCCAAATGGACCTTTAATTCTTTTAAATTCATTTTTTTAATGAGTAAGGCCATGGGTTGGTAAGTACTGGGAGAGATCCCGGTTGCCAGGTTGTAAAGTTTGAGCCAGCAAATTATCAGATTCTATGTTCAATGCGTTTTTCTGTTTGGCTTTGTAAATATTGCTCCATGGACTAAACCCAGATTCCATCAATATGCAAACTTGGCAAAAGCAAAATAAAGTGAACTCAACAATTAATAAACAATTCTGGATATGTTTGTCCAGTAACTATACCAATTCTGTTAGGTTCAGTCTTTGTGGCCGTTAGTAAGCTTACATACAAGACTGCGGGGAACATCATAGTAAGCAGGTTCGAATCCCATTCACGCTCATTACGTTTACTTTCGCGACATAATTACCCTTCATAAGATGCAGCTCCTATTCTCTGCCAGAAGGGCCGGTTGTATGTTCAACCCTTGAAAAGAAGAAAGAAAGGAAGAAAGTATAGAATGGATAAAATAGGATATTCTAATCAATTTGTACTTACACGATGTTTCGGTCAGAGGAGTTTATCCATGTGCACATTATTCCAATCTATTATTATTTTTTAAATAAACTAATGAAATTAAATAATAATAATAAGAAAAATGTGCCTCCCTACTTTACCGCACATATCCTTGTGCTACTTCCTACGCCTGAGTTGGTGAGGGTCAGTATTCGCAACAGAATCTTCTGTTTCCTAGCCGGACACTCTATCGACTGAGCTTACATTTTAAATCCCAACTAACCAACTTTGGCCACAAATAACACGATTATATATTTAGACGGAAGTGCGTGGTGTAATGCGCGTTTAAAGTCATGGGAAATGGACTCGTCTTCTCCGAGTTCAAATCCTGACGTGGTAATTGCATTTCACATGGCGCTAATACCCTTGGCGCGAAATGAATGAATCCTATTTTCCCTACAGCTATGGCGTTAAATAGTAGGGCAGACTGGGCTCTTTAACCTTGCGTTAGGCAAAACCGGGTCTAGGAGAAGGAAAACTCTGGAAATTCAACCTTTTTGAACACCGTTAAGAAATTGACCTTGTGTCGCATCCTGCTCGTGTTGGAGGTTAGAAAAATAAATATATTTAGATTGATTCAGATAACTCGAAACGCCGATGTTATACCCTAGGAGAGAGAAGCACACAAAAAAATCTGTCGCCATAATCTGTAATGCTCTAATTAATCAATATTATATGGACGAAGGTAATATTAAACCGAAACATTCAAACGTCAACTTAACATAAAAAATAATTCATCTCATCTCGGATGTTTTGTTTTCGAATTTCCTACGTATTGTAGGATTAATTTCCTAAGATTTTTCTTATCTAATTAATAATGGAGATTCGCTTCCGGTTTTGTCAGTAACCAAAAAACTACACGTCACTGCTTTACATCACATTATACCCCAAATTGTCATAATATAAATACACTAAACAATTGAACATGCAACATTAGACAGTCCTCACATGTTTTTTAAAACAAATTTTAATAAATACATGACTGGTATCTAATACTATCTATATATAGTTTGTTTTATTTTAATACTATTTAAAGTTTTACATTTCAAATTGTTTTATTTTTTTAATCCTTTAATGCAATTATGTGATGTTACTTACTTAGTGTACAAAACTCGGCTGACATGAATTTATTAACTCCCACCCCTCAGGCAATAATGTTTCCAAAAATCTATTTTTACATCGCCCGGAAGGAGTGTTTTTTACTTTTGCTAGTAAGGTCTAAATTAAGTAAAAATGAATTAATCTATTTAAAAATAAACAGAAAGTAAATATTGTACTTTCTCACTTCAAACGCTCTTCTTGTCAATTTAATTGGTTATATTGCATGATTCTAATAGGTAAGCGTCATGCGTCCACTGACTCACAAAAATCTGAAAGGACGCAGTTAAAATCGCTATACATGTATCCCAGTGCTTTTTTTTCTTTTTCTTCCGCCGCTCCTTGCTCTACTATCTCTCTCCTCTCTCTCTCTACATATATTATATAATATATAGTATTATATATATAATAATATATATGATTAAGTTAAAAGAAAGGAAATGAATCCGACAGTTATGAGTATTGAAACGGCTGGAATGAAAACATCACACATTGCTGGTTAAGAGAAAAAACAATTATTAAATATAATCATAGCTGATACTGATCAATATTTCGATTTTACAAAAATCATCACCAGAGCTCATTCACTCCGTGGGTTTGGGTTGGAGAAAAATGTCAAATCCGCACCCAAACACCCCGGAGTGAATGAGCTCTGATGATGATTTTTGTAAAATTGAATATAATATGATCAGTATCACTATGATTATATATTTATATTGTTTTCTCTTTAACAGCATTGTGTGATGTTTTCATTCCACCTTTTCATACTCATATATATATATATATATATATATATATATATATATATATAATATCAAACACACATATTTATTAAATCTTAGTGGGCACGTCGATAGAGTTGTAGTCTTTATTTAGGATATACCTCTAACTTTGCTTGAAAAATAAAATTGTTAATCAGGAGATGTGTCTTTTTTAAAATTCAACATAGCATTAATATATATATATATATATATAATATATATATAATATATATATAGTGTACAACTAAGCAAAGCTTAGTAAATATCCAATATCGACATAGATTCATATAAAACAGACTGAAAAGGATAGATAGACAGATAGATAGATTAGATAGATAGATAGATTGAAACAGACCTCAAAATGGTTTGATGAATTCGGTCCTTTTTCGTATGAACAAACTGAAAGAAAATAGATGGAATCATATGAGCAGACTAAAATAGATAGATACATAAATAGATAGATAGTAAACCCACAATGATAGACAGATACATTCGCAATAGATAGATAGATAGATAGTAGAATAGATAGATTCATATGAACATACTGAAAAGAATAGATTATTCTTTATGAACAGACTGAAAAGAATAGATTCGTATGAATGTACTGAACGGGATAGATAGATAGATAGATAGATAGATAGATTCATTTAAATATACTGAAAAGAATAGATCGATTCGTATGACAGACTGACAAAATAGATCGTCATGAACAGACTGAACGGTGATAGATAGATAGATAGATAGATAGAAATAGATAGATTGATCATATGTACATAGTGAAAAGAATAATGATCGATTCGCATGAATAGCCTGAAAAAGAATAGATTCATATGAACAGACTAAACAAGATAGATAGATAGATAGATAGATAGATAGATAAGATTCATATGAACAGACTGAAAAGAATATGATTGATCGTATGAACAGACTGAAAAGGAATAGATTCATATGAACAGATAGATAGATAGATAGATAGATAGATAGATAGATTCGTATGAACAGACTGAAAAGAATAGATTCATATGAACTGACTGAACGGGATAGATAGATAGATAAATAGATAGATAGATAGATTCATATGTACATACTGAAAAGAATGATTGATTCGTATGAACAGACTGAAAGAATAGATTCGTATGAACAGACGAACGGGATAGATAGATAGATAGATAGATAGATTCATATAAACACACTGAAAAGCATAGGTTGATTCGTTGGAACAGACTAAACGGATAGATAGATAGATAGATAGATAGATAGATAGATAGATAGATCCGTCTTGGCTATCGTTTTAAATTTTATGATCGGTTGCAACAAAACTGCTGTAAACTGTAAAGGAAACCAAAGAATTCAGATCTCATTGATTTTTAAATAAGTATTCCATAGAAATGATAGACAAAAGAAAAGTTGTAGACAAAACTCGAAAGTGGGGCCGGGACATCACCTGGAGGTTGAGAAACCTGAATTAATTTCACAGTTCACACGACCGACGACGACGACGACGACAAAAATGAAATAGTTTGAAAGTCTCAGACACGTCTAAAAAAAGAACTGAAGTAGCAGATATTTGGAGATTAGGTCGAAAGTTACAGAAGCATTAAAACCCATCCCCTTCCCTGGAAGAGAAACCAAACGACTCATGTGTCACACATCTTCAATGTACCTACACACTCCGTTCCTACTTAAATAATGACTGGGGCCTGAATTTTTGAATATTGAAAATCGCAGCAGGTGTCAATGAAGTGGTCATTAGTCGACTGGTTCGTATGAAATCAATAACTAATTCCTCAAATTGTCAGAAAAGCTATAACAACATTTTAGGTAGCGGAAGAATTAGCCAGGGTTTTTAAAATACCGCAATCTGCAGTTCAGTCTCACATCCTTTTTTTTTTTTTTTTTTTTTTTTTTTATTGTGTGTTGAGTCCACATCATCGGATGTTAATTCAGCCCATTTCGGTTTTAAAACATTCGCAGTGAGCATAAGATTCAAGTACATATTATACCGAGCTTAAAGGGCCGTGTTTAGCTCAATCGACAGAGCTTTGGCTAGAAAGCATAAGGTTTTTAGTTCGATACCGGCCTCGCCAACTCAGCGTATGAGTATCACAGGGAAAGTGTGCATTATTACTTATTCACTTTTCCCTGACAAAGTGAACTTATTTTCCTAACTCAGTGTATTCGACACAGCATAAAGATTCAGTTTAGACCACTTTTGGCAATACATAAGAAAAAAGTAAATACAGAAAGAACAGTAGAAGAGCAACTAATATAAATAAAGAAGAAATGATAGATCAAGAAAAAAAGAAAGAAAGGGACAGAAAGATAGGAATGAGAACAAGAACAACGATAGAGAAGAAAGATAAAGAAAGTAAAGAAAGTTAAATAGAACAAAGATGTAAAAACATAGAAAAATACTAATAGATACTGAATCCAATTATAAGAAAGAAAAGAACCAATTAGATAAATAAATAAATTAAAGAAAGATATAGATACGGTGAAAGAAAAACAGGTACGAAAGAAGAAAGGAATAAATAATGCACTATGAAAGAAAAGAATTTGATGCACCAGGGTAAAAAAAAAATAGAAAGGCTATGAACGAAAGAAGAAAAAAAGAAGAGCACAGATGAAGTATCATCGACGAAAGATCAGAGCAAAAGAATAACGAATACACAAAGACATGGAACATAAAGAAAGAAAAGAACTGATACTGGTGGAAAGAAAGAAGGCCTCACCGAAGAAAGAAAGGAAAACAAAGAAAAGAAAGAATGTAAAGAATGAACAAAGAATAAATATAATAGGTAAAGTTAGTGAGCATCGTTGGTTTGGGTGTGGCGCTCCGTATATCAGATGCAAAAGCACTATCTCTCTTGGTCTTCAGCGCTAAGTGAAAAGGGGAGTAGTTACCCTCCCTTGCTGTATGAGCTACATACTCACAGACCTCTAAGGCCCCCACCCGGCGGAGCGCTACTTTTATTAACCGAGCATTCAGGGCCCCTTGATAATGGTTAGCAACTAAAGTTTCGCAGACAGATTGTTAGTGAGTTCGACTTCTCATTGGGTACCCCAATACCTTCTGGCTCTGTACCACATCTTAAGCTAAGCTTGAATAAGTAAACTTATACCAAGTTCTAGAATCCCTGTTTCCTACATTGCCTCATGTAGTACCTACATAACCCAGGGGTTTGTATTCCTGGTTCTAGCAACCTATACCCCCATTTACTCTGCTCGCTTTTGTCTCAGTCAACAATCCTAAGCCAATACCAGATCCATGCCAAATATGATTCACATCTTCTATGAATCCCGTCTCACAATTTGACAGGTATTTATGCTCCAGCCATAACCAGAGTAGTACAACCTTATAACCGGGCAGTCTTGATTTCCGCCCACCAGTAGTTCCCCATTTCCCTATGTCGCTATTTCCTAGCAACAATCCAGTCGCTACCAGAGTATGTCCTTATCCTTAGCTATGAATCTCAGCGCATTTGTCGTCGGTATGTGCTGCCACACGTAATTGAGAAGCTCCCAGCTAGATGCGGTTGGTACCTCTCACTTCTGTTGCGTTACTGACCGGATTTCTTGGCCGTCTAATAGTTTGCAGTATGAGAACTACGTGACCGAGTTATTTGTTACAGACAAAAACCAGGAAGCGAATCTCCATTATTAATAGTGGTATATTTACAATTCAGATTTAAACAGGTAAACAATTCACTCTCTTAAATAGAATATTATTTTGACGCCTAATAAGTACCACCATTCCGCAAGTTATTATTCAGTTTTTTCCGAACCACGTTGCTCATGATATGCGTACAAATATTGTATCGTCATATTCAATTATTGTCAAAACAATCATCATTAATTATTTTACCAGATTGTCTGTCTTCTCACTGTACAGGCTAAAGTTCTACTCAGCCATTTTGTTGAACCAGTTACCAAAACTTTCGTGTAACTGTTGTATGCAATAATAATAACATTTGATTGAGTATTAAATTACAAAATGTTATTTACAATGGAGCATCATGTGTTTTTCTGTCTGTAACTGAAACTATGTCGACTACTCAGTCCCACAATCCGCTTTGTTATTATTGTCACATTCTCTCCATGATTTAATTTAAACCGTCAATTAATTTTATCCATTATTTAACATACGTTGCAACATAATCCTATACAATCTAATGCAATCGCTCGAACTAGTTAACTCTCCTATCTCCGCTGTCTTGGATCTTCGTCGCCATCTCGCGCCCACGACCTGTTCCGCGCCGTGGGCTCACGGTAACTCCATCGGCACGCTCTCTGCGCTCTCCCTGTTGCGACCACCGGCGTTAATCAATAAGCACAGGTGTCTCTGTCGTGGCGCTGGTTTTGCATTTGCGAACTTCTTTTAGCAGCAGTGCGATTTGAGGGCGTCCGGATTCGCAGGCGTCTCTAAGACAATGTCGTCTCTACGAATGGCTCCGATGCTTGCGAAAACTTTTTTAGTTCCTTCCTTTCGAATTTTCTTAGTCTGCTATATATCTGATCACAGTATAAGATACTTCTGAGACAATTCAAGGGCCCCTTGATATGTCCTATGTAGAGTTCACCGCTGAAGACCAGTCTACGCCGAAATACGGCGGATGTGAGGATATGTAGTGGAACAAACTTCCGGTTGTCACGTTTTACCCAAATAGATAAAGTTCTTGCCCCCCCCCAGCCAGGTCCGACCCTGTCTACTAAAGTACATTTCCTTGCTTGGGCAAGGCCGTCACCACTAACCTAAACCTATCACCATGCAATAGTGTAATTTATTGATCAGATGATTACATACACAAAATAGTGCAGTTTACTGTGAACTGGGAAGGGCCTATGTTATTTGCACTCTCGCATCCAGACTTGAGTATTTAACTAACTGTGGCATTTTTAATAACTTAGTCTTTGCTTTGCTCAGTATTAATCGATTTCTTCCTAGCCAATGCTTTGGCTTTTGATCTAATAATACTGAGCCAAATCATGATCTCGAAGGATGAATTACTTAAAAGAAATCCATTAACACAGAAGAAATATACTGTCACACTCTTATTTCATTACTTCCTTATTTAAATCCCCTTCAAATCCAGCGTTAAAATTTAGGAAAATTTAGAACCAGATCGGTCGAATAGACAGCAAGATGTATAATGGCATCGCAATCTCAGCGTATTTAATCAGCCATGCGCCAAGCCTCAGTATCTAGTCTTCATGTGGGTTCTAATCATTTTCTAACGAATTTTTGTTTACCTTTCTCCCCTCCTGCCCTCGTCTCTCAATATCATTCGATTTGCTTTTAACTCTGACATTCTACTTTAACTCACGTAGTTCTGCATATCTAGCCTTTCTTTTCCAACTTACTGCTAACCGTGTGACATTATCTTCCTCATACACTTAAAGCAACATCAACGATAATAAACGCCCGACGCCCACACCCCGGGAGCGTAGCCTGTTTGCCCACATCTCTGCCTTACGTATATACTATAATATTTCTCACCACTTGTGTATTAATACCAATGTTTAATACGAATTCCATGTGATAAAAACAGATCAAGTAAATTTTAAATCCCAAATGGACCTCTTTAATTCTTTAAATCAATTTTTTAATGGGAAGGCATTTGGTTGGTAAGCACTGAAGAAGAGAATTCCCGTTGCAGGTTTTGTAAGGTTTGAGCCCCGCAAATTATCAGGATTCTATGTTCAACGCGTTTTTCTGTTTTGCCTTTGTAAATGACTGCTTCATGGCTAAACCCCCAGGATTCCCCAATTATGCAAACTTTGGAAAAAGCCAAAAAATTAAACGCTCCTCTCACACAAGATTAATAAACAATTTTCCTGTGGGGGATATAAGTTCTGTTATTTGACTCCGCTAGTCAATTCAGCTACATCAATTCTTTCTTTATGTTCAGTCTTGGTCTTCGAAGCGGTAGTAAGCTTGATCGCGTATACTTCAAGAACTGCCGACATCACTAGCATCGTCCAAGGTCTCGCAAGTCCCGGTGCTATTCCTTTCTTGACATGCTATTACGGTTACCTTTCGGTCAACTATACCCCTTCATAAAGACTCTCGAGCCTGCCTCTTATGTCCGCTCTTGCACAGGACTCGCGCGCTCCTCCGCGTTTACGTGCGTCCTCGATGTCCTCAACTTCCCTGAAAACGAGAGACTCAAACCGGACCCAAGGTACAACCCGCCCATCCTCATCCCTACGCGACCATGGGACGAATATACGAACCAACAGGAATATTTAAATTCACGATTTACTGTTACTTCAACTGTGTATTTTCCGCCGTGTTCAAGAAGAGAATATATAATCCATGTGAACGCATGCATATTTAATTTCAACTTGTGATGTGAGTTATTTTTAAACTATACCTTACTCTCCTCTCTCATTGAAATAGCACACAACAATGTTTGAACTTATGTGTTCCATTCGGTCGACAATCCATATAACCAGATTGTAGTAATATCGACCCTTTCCTCAGAGTAAGATCGTTAAATAATCTTAAATGGAAATTCTCGTTGAATATAAGCCGGGAGTAAAATGTTTCTGATACATGTGTTCGACAAAATATATCAGCCTTTGTGAGTAAATTACTCGCATCATCGTAGTCAACTGGAGCACAGTGTTTCAAATACCACACGCCTCTTGCGTTCGAGAAAGAACTGTGCTTCGTCTTCGACATTGATTAAGTGAGTGGTGAGAGTGAGTCAGATTATGATTAAGTATTAATACCTCGATACTTGGATAGCTATAAAACTAAACTTAAAAGATCAATCCTAGAATACCTAAATCGCATAATTTATGTGACATCAACCAGGCATGTGTCGAGGAAGGGCGAAACGGAAGCAAGTAACGCGACGATGCAGCACTAAGATGAATATTTTAAATTTGAAACACCAGGTAAATAGTATGAATATTGTCCACAGGTTCATATTCTTAATCCTCTCGTATGAACATTTGCACTCCTCATGCTGCCCGAGGTGTTTCTATTTCTCATTTCTGTTGGGCTTATTCAATTCTCTTGTCTATACCTCACAATTTACTGAAGAATTATTGATGGATATTTCATATTGCTTGATATAGTGAAGGAGACGCTATGCTTATGGCTCCGCACATTTAAAGAGCGACACTCGAGTTGTTGTTTGGATTTAGTTTCCCTTTTTGTAAGAAGATCAGCATCAAGGTTCGTTGAGATCTTATTAAATCGTCATCAAATCGTCTTACAGTTTTCTTGTTGCAGTGAACAAGCCAAAAAAAAAAATAATACATGAAAGCAAAAGGAAAAGATACGCGTGGCCCTACAAGTCCCGCCACGTATTCACGACAATGACGACTGCAGACCATTATACCGTCTAGTTTTACAGCTCCCCAGACAGCCGATGGGATAAAGATCCTCCCTTTTTACCACTAACGGCCTAAGCCACCCAAGCCCATAGATGGATTGTATCTTGAACTTTCCTAGCGATTGGAGCGCACCACCAACCCTAGAACCATTTGCCCACCGCCGCTGCCCTACTTTACCGCACATATCCCTGTGCTACTCCTACGCCTGCTGTCTGGTGAGGAATCAGTAACAATCGAACCCTAGGTGACCCTTCAAATAATCTACCTATGCCGGGAAACGACTCACGACCTAAGAGCCGTACATTCTTTTAAATCCAAAACTAACACCCAACTGGCCCACAACTATGATTATATATTTAGGACGGAAATGCGTGGTGTAAAAGGTTAAAGTCATGGGAAAGGACCGTCTCTCCGGTGTCAAAATCCCTGACGTGGTAAACTTGTGCATTTCAATTGGCGCATTACCCTCTTGGAAAGGAGATGAATCCTATTTCCCTACAGCTATGGGTAAATAGTAGAGCAGAACTGGGCCTTAACTTGTTAGGCAACCGGTCTAGGAGAAGAAAAAACTCTGAATTCAACCTGTTGAACACCGTTTAAGAAATTGGCCTTGTGTCGGGCAATTTCCTGCTCTGTGGAGGGGTGGTGACTAACAGGACCCAGCTCCTCCTCACCCATACTCCTTTACGAGCACCTGTCGCAGCCACTCTGTAGGTATCGCCCACGTCGGAGCCTACTGGCGTCTCTCATGTATTGTCTAGCCAGACTACCATCCTTCATATGCGATCACTAGCCTTATATCGGCTTCTATTCTCTCGCCTCACTGCTATGGATGACCTACCATCAATTCAACACATTCCGCCCTCTCCATCCCATGACTGACCCGGCTGGTCCGACCTCAGCTGCCTCGCGTCTAAGTCCCACTTTTGACGCACGCACACGTAGCCGACGCTTAGTGATGTTTATATATATATATATATATAATATATATATATATATATTTGTTGAATCATTTAAATATAAAAGTTTTTCATAAGCAACTACCCAGGTTTCAGGTTATTTCACCATTGTCAGGCTGCAAAATCTTCTGCTGTTTATTTGAAGACATTTCTTGCTGTTATCTCCTATAAAGCTCCTACAAATGTGTGTCTGAGCACTGTGATTTCTTTGTTTCATCTCAAATATCTTTAAATATATATATATATATATATATATATATATATATATATATATACTCTCCCAAGTTCTGGTGGGTTGAGCTCACTGGGGAGGAAATTTGCTGGTGGCTGCTGATTACGCTAAAATTGCAAGGTTCTCATTAAAACGAATAGACCACTCTTTGCAGCGTTTATGTATGTATGTATGTATGTATGTATATACTTATATCAGTAAAATTCCCTTCTGTAAAGTGAGTTGTGCGGATGGCCTGATTTTGACTGACAAAAATCGGTCGAGTTTAGATCAAGGTCTGAGGCAGCCAGCAAAGTCTAGCTGCACTGAAGAGCAATGATACGACGAAACAGTAGTGTATGTGGATGACTATATATATATAATATATATATATATATATATATATATATATATATATATTATATATATATATACAATCATATATGTATCATTATCATCATCATGTCGCGCAGGCAGCACGGATATCCATGACAATCTCTCGCCAACCTTCCCTATCATTCATCGCCCCAGGGAGTTCTTCCTCCCTGCAGCCAGCATCTTTACATAGCTGGTCAATGTAGGTCCTTGCTGGGCGGCCCACACTGGCATGTCCGTGTGCTGGCTTCCACAGGAGAACATCGCTTATGAGTTTGTCCTTGCTTCTTCAGCAGTGCCCCGCATGCCTTGTCCGTCTCACTCGGATGGTCTGTGAGATAGGGGGCAGGTGAGCATACAGCTGCTCCCTTGTGGGGTGCTGTCTCCACAACTTGTTCAATACTGCTCGCAGCATTCTTGTGCAGCTCCCATCTAGCTTATTCTCGAGGCGCCTCGTTAGGGTCCATGTGGTGCAGCCATACAGCAGTACTGATATGACTACAGCCTGGAAGAGATGTCGCTTTAACTTGTCAGTGAGATCAGATTTCCATATGACAGATAATTTGTTCGTGGCCATCCACGCCTTTCCTATTCGTGTATTAACATCGCTATCTGTGGATGAGATATTACTCCCTAGGTATGGGAATTAGTTTGTGTTTGGGATGTAATGGTCATCGTCGTAGAAAATGGACTTGAAGAACCTTGTTCAAATCCTGGACAAGGTTGTTTGCATTTCACATAGTCTTAATATCTTTGGTATTAATATATGAATCCAACTATTGTCCCTCTGGCTATAGGTAAATAGTAGGGTAGACTGGGCTTTCAACCAGGCTAGGAGAAGGAAAACTCTAATTTCAACCCTGGTAAACTCCGCTGTAAAAATTGACCTTGTATTTCATCCTACTCACGAAGGAGTTCGATAAAAACATTTACATATATATAAGGGTTTTGTAATTTGCTGGTGTTTATATTGATTTGCTGGTTGGTTTTTGAAGGCTATCACAATGCAAGTGTAAAGAAAAAAGAAGGTAACTATGGTGTTGTTTGTTAACCTGTGATTTATTCTCAATTCTTAATATTTCTTAACAAACAACACCACAGTTACCTTCGTTTTTCTTTACACTTGCATTGTGATAGCCTTCAAAACCAACCAGCACATTATATATATATATATATATATATATATATATATATATATATATATATATATATATATATATATATATATATACGTGTGTGTGTGTGTGTGTGGTGTGTGTGTGAGAGGTTTCTTCATAATCCTACAATTTATATTGATTCAAACTACAATAATTTACGTCGAAGTCACCACCAATTTCAATGCAGTTTCACCAGCAAGAACAAATAACTGTAGGTTACACTCGTAATAGGGTCTCTCAGAATATAAACACCCCAATTTTATTTTGTTTCCCTACATTGATAAAGGCGTAAGTTATTAAATATTTACCTATCGTTGGGGAAGTGGAGTTTATTCATGACATCCTCAGGGGTATGAGCAGGAAGTGAAACACAAACTGCTTTGGCTGTAATTTGAACTCAGGTCATTCGCGTAATTTTCTCTTGGGACAACATATATATATATATATATATATATATATATATATATATATATATACGTGTGTGTGTGTGTGTGTGTGTGTGTGCGTTTCACGTACGCATAAATTTTGTCTATATCAATTATATCTCAATGTTGTTTGTTCCTTTGTTGGCACACTATTAACAATGTAGCTTTCGAGGTTTTAACTAAATATCTTTCTGAATTTGTGACTATGTATCGTCTGATAATGTTATTTCTCCCGCTCTCTCTCTCTCTCTCTCTCTCTCTCTCTCTATATATATATATATATATATATATATATATATATATATATATGTAAGTTAAAAGAAAGGAAATGAATCCGACAGTATGAGTATGAAACGGTGGAATGAAAACATCACACATTGCTGTTAAAGAGAAAACAATTTATAATATAATCATAGCTGATACTGATCAATATTTCGATTTTACAAAAATCATCACCAGAGCTCATTCACTCCGTGGTGTTTGGGTTGGAGAAAAATGTCAAATCCGACCCAAACACCCCGGAGTGAATGAGCTCTGATGATGATTTTTGTAAAATTGAAATATTGATCAGTATCAGCTATGATTATATTATTAATTGTTTTCTCTTTAACAGCATTGTGTGATGTTTTCATTCCACCTTTTCATACTCATATATATATATATATATATATATATATATATATATATATATATATCAAACACACATATTTATTAAATCTTAGTGGGCACGTCGATAGAGTTGTAGTCTTTATTTAGGATATACCTCTAACTTTGCTTGAAAAAATAAAATTGTTAATCAGGAGATGTGTCTTTTTTAAAATTCAACATGCATATATATATATATATATATATATATATATATATATATATATATATAGTGCTACAACTAAGCAAAGCTTAGTAAATATCCAAATATCGACATAGATTCATATTAACAGACTGAAAAGGATAGATAGACAGATAGATAGATAGATAGATAGATAGATATGAACAGACTCAAAATGGTTGATGAATTCGGTCCTTTTTCGTATGAACAAACTGAAAGAAATAGATGGAATCATATGAGCAGACTAAAATAGATAGATACATAAATAGATAGATAGTAAACCCAAATGGATAGACAGATACATTCGCATAGATAGATAGATAGATAGATAGATAGATAGATTCATATGAACATACTGAAAAGAATAGATTAATTCTTATGAACAGACTGAAAAGAATAGATTCGTATGAATGTACTGAACGGGATAGATAGATAGATAGATAGATAGATAGATTCATATAAATATACTGAAAAGAATAGATCGATTCGTATGAACAGACTGACAAGAATAGATTCGTATGAACAGACTGAACGGTATAGATAGATAGATAGATAGATAGATAGATAGATAGATTCATATGTACATAGTGAAAAGAATAGATCGATTCGCATGAATAGCCTGAAAAGAATAGATTCATATGAACAGACTAAACAAGATAGATAGATAGATAGATAGATAGATAGATAGATTCATATGAACAGACTGAAAAGAATAGATTGATTCGTATGAACAGACTGAAAAGAATAGATTCATATGAACAGATAGATAGATAGATAGATAGATAGATAGATAGATTCGTATGAACAGACTGAAAAGAATAGATTCATATGAACTGACTGAACGGGATAGATAGATAGATAAATAGATAGATAGATAGATTCATATGTACATACTGAAAAGAATAGATTGATTCGTATGAACAGACTGAAAAGAATAGATTCGTATGAACAGACTGAACGGGATAGATAGATAGATAGATAGATAGATTCATATAAACACACTGAAAAGCATAGGTTGATTCGTTGGAACAGACTAAACGGGATAGATAGATAGATAGATAGATAGATAGATAGATAGATAGATCCGTTTTCTTGGCTATCGTTTTAAATTTTATGATCGGTTGCAACAAAACTGCTGTAAAACTGTAAAGGAAACCAAAGAATTCAGATCTCATTGATTTTTAAATAAGTATTCCATAGAAATGATAGACAAGAAAAGTTGTAGACAAATCGGAAAGTGGGGCCGGGATCACCTGGAGGTTGAAAACCTGAATTAATTTCACAGCTTCGACACGACGACGACGACGACGACGACAAAAATGAAATAGTTTGAAAGTCTCAGACACGTCTAAAAAAGAACTGGAAGTAGCAGATATTTGGAGATTAGGTCGAAAGTTACAGAAGCATTAAAACCATCCCCTTCCCTGGAAAGAAACCAAACGACTCATGTGCACACATCTTCAAGTGTACCTACACACTCGGTTCCTACTTAAATAATGACTGGGGGCCTGAATTTTTGAATATTGAAAATCGCAGCAGGTGTCAATGAAGTGGTCATTAGTCGACTGGTTCGTATGAAATCAATAACTTAATTCTCAAATTGTCAGAAAAGCTATAACAACATTTTAGTAGCGGAAGAATTAGCAGAGTTTTAAAATACGCAATCTGCAGTTCAGTCTCACATCCTTTTTTTTTTTTTTTTTTTTTTTTTTTATTGTGTGTTGAGTCCACATCATCGGATGTTAATTCAGCCATTTCGGTTTTAGAACATTCGCAGTGAGCATAAGATTCAAGTACATATATACCGAGCTTAAAGGGCCGTGTTAGCTCAATCGACAGAGCGTTTGGCTAGAAAGCATAAGGTTTTTAGTTCGATACCGGCCCTCGCCAACTCAGCGTATGAGTATCACAGGGAAAGTGTGCATTATTACTTATTCACTTTTCCCTGACAAGTGAACTATTTCTAAACTCAGTGTATTCGACACAGCATAGATTCAGTTTAGACCACTTTTGGCAATACATAAGAAAAAAGTAAATACAGAAAGAAAGTAAGAAGACAATAAATAAATAAAGAAGAAATGATAGATCCAGAAAAAAGAAAGAAAGAGAGAAAGATAGGAATGGAACATAGACAAGATAGAGAAAGAAAGAAAGAAAGAAAGAAAGAAAGAAAAAATAAGTAAAAACAAATAATAGATACGAAATAAAGAAAGAAAGAAACAATAGATAAATAAATAAATTAAGAAAGAATAGATACAGGTGAAAGAAAAAAGGTACGAAAGTAAGAAAGGAATAAATAATGAATGAAAGAAAGAATTGATACAGGTAAAAAAAAAAAGAAGGTATGACGAAAGAAAGAAAAAAAGAAAGAAAGAAAGAAAGAAAGAAAGAAAGAAAAAAGAATGAACAAAGAAAAAAAGAACTGATACTGGTGAAAGAAAGAAGGTACGAAGAAAGAAAGAAAAAAGAAAGAAAGAATGAAAGAATGAACAAAGAAAAAAATAATGAGGTAAAGTTAGGAGCTGTTGGTTGGTGTGGCGCTCCGTATCAGATGCAAAAGCTATCTCCTTGGTCTAGCGCTAGTGAAAAGGGGATATACTCCCTTGCTGATTGGCTAATACCGACTAGGCCACCCCGACGACTTTTTATACCGAGATTAGGGCCCCTTGTAATGGTTAGCAAACTAGTTTCGCAGACAATTGTTAGTGAGTTCGATTCTCATTGGGTACCCCATACTTCTGGCCTTGTACCACATCTAAGCTAAGCTTAATAAGTAACTTTATACCAAGTTTAGAATCCCTGTTTCCACATTGCTATGTAGTATATATACCCAGGGGTTTGTATTCCGGTCATAGAATACCCATTTCTCTGTCGCTTTTGTCTAGCAACAATCCAGCCAATAATGATCCAGCCAAATATGATCTCACATCTCTATGAATCCGCTCAATTGCCAGGTATTTATGCCAATACCGAGTAGTACATATAACCGGGCAGTCTGATTTCCGCCCACAGAGTCCCCATTTCTATGTCGCTATTTCCTAGCAACAATCCAGCCTACCAGATATGTCCTTATCTCTTAGCTATGAACCAGCCCATTTGTCTGGTATGTGTGCCACTACTGAGAACTCCATAGATCTGGTTGGATTCATTCTGTGTTATGACGATTTCGGGTATAGTGATGTAAACAGTGACGTAGTTATTGTTACAGACAAAAACCAGAAGCGAATCTCCATTATTAATAGATGTATATTTACAATCAATTTAAACAGGTAAACACTTCACTCTCTTAAATAGATATATTTGACCCTAATAAGTACCACCATTCCAGATTATTCATTTTTCCGAACCACGTGCTCAGATATGCCATACAAATATTGTACGCATATTAATTATTGTAAAACAATATCATTATTATTTACCAGATGTCTGCTTCTCCGTACAGCTAAAGCTATAGCATTTTTGTACCGGTTTTAACCAAAAATTCAGTAACTGTTAGAGTCAAAATAAATTGATTGAGTATTAAATTACAAAATGTTATTACAATGGAGATCATGTGTTTTTCTGTCTGTAACTGAAACTATGTCACTACTCAAGTCACAATCCGCTTTGTTATTATTGTCACATTCTCCATGATTTTATTTAAACCTCAATTATTTTACATTATTAATACTGTTGAACATATCTAAATACTAATGTAAATGCAAGATAATTATCTCCCTTGTTTTGTTCGGCCATCCAATTGCGTGGGTACAGGCACCGTTTGACACCGGTAAAAGTCACATGTTTGCGTGGCGCTGGTTTTGAATTCTTTTAGCAGCAGGATTTGAGGCGTCAAGAAGGTAAATGCATGCTTGGAACTTTTCTTCCTCGATTTTCTTAGTTGTATATTAAAGAAACTACATAGCCCTTTGTATTCTATTGTAGTTTCACGTTGAAGACCAGTTGCGAAACGGGAGGATAAGTGACAACTCCCGTATTTACCCAAATAAAAGTGTCTTCACCAGTCGACTCTGTCAATACTCATTTCCTTGCTTGGGCGGCCGTCACAACTAATAACATGCAATTGTATTTATATATACAACAAAATAGCAGTTTACATTGTGAATGGGAAGGCTAATTTGCATATTGATATTAAAAATTTGATTTTAATAAATATGTGCTTAGTATTATCGATTTCTAATTGTTTGGTTTTATCTTAATGAATATGAGCAAAAATCTCGAGGATGAATCTTAAAAGAAATCCATTAACAAGAAGAAATAACTGTAACTTTATTCTTTACTTCCTATTTTAACTAAATAGTTAAATTAGGAAAATTTAGCAATGGAAGACAGAAGTGATGGACGAGTAAGTTTCAGTTGTTCTATTTTTCGATTTTACTCCCCCTCTGTTTCAATTCATTTTATCTGCATTCTTATTTAGTTTCATTAGCCTTTCTAATTCAATATAATATTTTATTACATTAAAAATTAAGATATTGCAGCCGGAGGGTGTTTCACATTTGCTAGTATATATAATTTACCAATGTGTTAATACAATGTTTAATACAATTCATGTGATAAAACAATCAGTAAATTTTAAATCCAAATGGACCTTTAATTCTTAAATCATTTTTTTAATGGGAAGGATTGGTTTGGTAAGCACTGGAGAGATCCCGTTGCAGGTTTGTAAGTTTGAGCCGCAAATTATCAGATTCTATGTTCAACGCGTTTTTCTGTTTGCTTTGTAAATAGTGCTCATGGCTAAACCCAGATTCCATCATATGCAAACTTGGAAAAGCAAATAAAGTGGACTCAACAATTAATAAACAATTCTTGGGATATTTTGTTTGTCCAGTAATATACAATTCTTTATGTTCAGTCTTTGTGGCGTAGTAGCTCACATACAAGACTGCGACATCATAGCAAGCAGGTTCGAATCCCATTCACGCTATTACGTTTACTTTCGGACTAATACCCTTCATAAAGATATGAGCCTCCTTATCTCTGCAGAGGGCCGGTGTATGTCAACCCTTGAAAAGAGAAATAAAGGAAAGAAAGTATAGAATGGATAAAATAGGATATTTAAATCAATTTTACTTACACGTGTTTCGGTCAGGAGTTTATCCATGTGCACATTATTCAATTTATTATTATTTTTAAATAACCTAATGAAATGAAATAATAATAATAGAAAAATGTTGAAATGTTCCGCACACAAAGAAGTATCGACCTTCCTCAGAGTAGATCGTTATTTTTTTAAATGAAATTCGTTGAAAAGCGGAAAATTTTTGAAATGTTCGAAAAAATAACTTTTTAAAAAATCACGTGAAGAGAGTGTTCAACCGCGGTCGAGAAAGACGTTTTTTTTAATATAATATTTAATATATAATATATAAAATCATAATATATAATATATAAAATCATATATAATATATAAATCATATTTAGGAACACCAGGATGTGCGAGGGAAAGGGGAAAGAGAGAAGTAAGAGAGGACTAAGATGAAATTAAATGAAAAGTAAGATGAAATTGTTATTTTATTCCGGAGACATTGTGTTTTATTCATTCTTGTTGGCTATTCATTTTCCTTTTAACTCAATTTACTGAAGAATTTATTGAAATGGATTTCAATCTTGAAGTGAAGTCTATGCCCACATTTAAAAGAATTGGTGTGGTTTGGTTTCTTTTTTAAAAGACATATCAAGGTTCGTGGATTATTTAATGTCAAATTAATTCTTGTTGAAGAACAGCAAAAAAAAAAAAAAAAAGAAAAAGAAAAGACGTCGTGGCCTAAAGTCGGTATAAGCCAGACAGCGAGGGAAAGTATCCCCTTTTCACTAACGCTGGACCAAAGAGATTGGTTTTGATTCTAAGATGGAGCGCCACACCTACCATCTGCTCCCTACTTTACCGCACATATCCCTGTGCTACTCCTACGCTGTGTTGGTGAGGATCAGTATCGAACCAGGAACCTTCTGTTTCCTAGCCGGACACTCTATCGACTGAGCTACATTTTAAAATCCAACTAACCAACTGGCCACAAACATGATTATATATTTAGACGGAAGTGCGTGGTGTAATGGTTAAAGTCATGGGAAAAGGACTCGTCTCTCCGAGTTCAAATCCTGGACGTGGTAACTGCATTTCACATGGCGCTAATACCCTTGGGAAAGGAATGAATCCTATTTCCCTACAGCTATGGGTAAATAGTAGAGCAGACTGGGCTCTTTAACCTTGGTTAGGCAACCGGTCTAGGAGAAGAAAAACTCTGAATTCAACCTGTTGAACACCGTTTAAGAAATTGACCTTGTGTCGCATCCTGCTCGTGTGGAGGGGTTGGTAAATAAATATATTTAGATTGTTCAGATACTCGAACGCCGATGTTATACCTAGGAGAGAGAAACACAAAAAAAAATTGTTCGTATAATCTGTAATGTCTAATTAATCATATTATACTGACGAAGGTTTAATATAAACCGAAACATTCAAACGTCAACTTTAACATAAAAAATAAATTCATCTCATCTCGGATTGTTTTGTTTTTCGATTTTCTACGTATTGTAGGATTAATTTCCATATTTTTCTTATCTATTAATAATGGAGATTCGCTTCCGGTTTTTATCATTAACAAAAACTACGTCACTGCTTACGTCACATTACCCAAAATCGTCATAATATAAATACACTAAAAATTTGAAAATGCAACATTAGACAGTCCTCATTGTTTTTTAAAACAAGCTTTAATAAATACATGACTGGTATTATATATCTATATATAATTTGTTTTATTTTAATACATATTTAAAGTTTACATTTCAAATTGTTTTATTTTTTAATCCTTTAATGAATTTGATGATTTTACTTACTTAGGGTACAAACTCGCTGACATTGAATTTTTAACTCCCACCCCTCAGGCAATATGTTTCAAAAATCTATTTTTACATCGCCCGGAGGGTGTTTTTTATTTTGCTAGTAATGTCTAATTAAGTAAAAATGAATTAATCTATTAAAATAAACAGAAAGTAAATTTTGTACTTTCCACTTCAAAGTCTTCTCGGCATTTGAATAGGTAATATAAAGAGATTCTAATAGGTAAGCGTCCTGCGTCCCTGACTCACAAAAATCTGAAAGGACGCAGTAAAATCGTATCCATGAATCCCAGTGTTTTTTTTTCTTTTTCTTCCATTACCATTTCAAGCTAACTGTAAATACATTTTAATAGTTTCTTAGAAACGAATTACACAGGATAGGTTACAAGGTAGGAATTCGACAGCCTTAGTTAGGACCCATAAATGTTCCTGGGTTGTTATTCAAAGCAAATATGTGCGTCCCAGGACGCACTAAATCAAAATACTATCAGTATCACTGTATATTTGAGTGATACATCACTACTTACCAATCCCACCCAATCAGGTATCCGCCCTGTTGGCTGGGGCGTTAGAATGCACCGACTGCACCTCTGCAGAGGGGTAAGACTCCCCCAATGGGGACACCTGTTGGCCGTGGGTGGCGACCCGTGATGCTTAAGGATAGAGCCCAGGTGGATGAGCAGTTCATGACATGCAATACTCCACTTTGGCCCTATCTTGGGCTAGACGGACGGTCGGAGAGGCCCCCTCCGATCAATCGGCTGGTCCCGTCAAACCCTAGCACCTATATGATTGCCCCAACTCTATTGCCCTTATGGCAAGCCCCAACTCCTTTTTATCATATGGGTGCTAGAAGGCGGTGACTGCGGGTCTACATGTCCTGGGAATGACGTTAAACTCTATCTGATGGTGAGGTTCCAGAGGTTTGGGGAATTTGGATCACCCCTTCATCACCATTGCTCCCTGGTCCACTCTGACCCGGAGTGGTAGTACCTGTTAGGGTCCCATCTATGGGTTAAATAGAAAAATGTATTTATAAAAAAATTGTATTATCCATTAAGAATTGATTTATTTCAATACTTTATCGGCATTAAATTACCCCACTGAGGTTGATATGCCGTAAAACAAAACAAACCAAACCAATCAGGTATTGTGTAAGGTGTATGATATCTGGCAATTAGTCTATATGATCCAGCGAGTTTTGAGCTGTAAGCAGAAAAAAATATAAAGGGGCCGGTGTAGCTCAGTCGGTAGAGTGTTCGGCTAGGAATCACAAGGTTCTTGGTTCGATACCGGCCCTTGCCAACTCAGCGAATGAGTAGCTCAGGGATTAGTGCAGTAAAGTGAAGAGCTGATGGTAGGTCTGGCACCCCACCTCATATGCTAAAATAATCTCCTTGGTCTAGCGCAAGTGAAAAGGGGATAGACTTCCTCGCTGATTGGCTGATATCGGCATTAACCTCTCCGACGACTTTATAAAATGATGTATAAATGCAAACTAGTAGATTAATTGTTACTCCCAGGGGTCTATATAAACCATTGAATAAGGACATAAGAGTAAAATCTTAACACGACTCAGTTGTCGGTCATGGAATTCCAATCACCCTCAGAATATTAAAATTTCCCCCTCCCCTCATCTAGAGCCTGTTCTCCATATTCTAAACCATTGCTCTAGTCCAAAACGAGGCTCGTACTTTTCTTTTCTTTTTCTTTTTTATTCAATTACTTTTTTGTTCATGTTCACTGTATTCTACTGTCTATAAATTTATTATGCAGTGCCTGTTCAAATATATCTTGGACAGCTCTCGATTATTCTTATACTTCGGGCCTTGAGAATTTCTCTAGTCGGAAATGAAGCATTGTATTTGCTCATTAAGCACTGACTTTCTTTACTCGGGCCCGCCGGCTCATTCCAGATGGGTGTGTGCGAGAGCGGCGGCGGCTGAAGCTGTGTGTGGGGGGGTTGAGTTTCTATTTAGCATCGTCTCTAAACTTGAGCCATTGTTGGATAATAAGCTTTAAATCAAGGTTATTTTTAACTTTACGATAAAAGAGTTACACGGCAGGAAATTGAGGAACTGTGAGTCACTTACGGTTAGCAATAATTTCTGGAAAACGAAGATTTTTATTTTTATAGACTCGGCCGAAGCTGACACAAGGTCACGGATTATAAAGTATACAGGGGCGGATCAATAAGTGTGTAGCCTGACACACATGGAAAGTTGTAAGGAACAAAAAACACAACCTAATGTGTACATATTGTTATATCTAATAGGAATCTCTCTCTCTCTCTCTCTCTCTCTCTCTCTCTCTCTCTCTCTCTCTCTCTCTCTCTCTCATCAGTCGGTAGACCGTTCGGCTAGGAATCACAAGGTTCCTGGTTCGATACCGGCTCTCGCCAACTCTAAGCGTATGAGTAGCACAGGGATCTGTGCGGTAAAGTAAGGAGCTAATGGTAGATGTGGCGCTCCACCTTAGACGCTAAAATAATCTCCTTGGTCTTTCGCGCTAGTGAAAAGGGGAATAGACTCCTTCGCTTCTGGCTGATACCGTCTCTAGGCCAACCCGACGACTTGTATATATATATATATATATGTATATATGAGAAGTAAATACACAAGCGATGTGTTTATGATATGGCTTTTTTTTTAGCCGACAATTTTTAGGAGAATATGTGCTTAATTGAAGTCGTACCTAATTTTGAAAGTTAATTAATTAATAATTAATTAATTAGGCGGGCACACCTATTTAAGTGTAAGGCTATATAATCTTTTGAGATTGATTTTTCTCGATTTGTTTAGCCTTACATTTAAATAGGTATGCCCGCCTAATTAAATAATTATTAATTAATTAACTTTCAAAATTAGGTACGAATTCAATTAAGCATATATTCTTCCAAAATATGTATATATATATATATATATATATATATATATATATATATATAATATATATATATGATATAGTTTGATATATCTATAAGAAGAGAGCTTAATATCATTGATAGAACATGTATATCTATATATTTTGGAACTGGCATTACTCAATACCTTTAGAATTAATGATTCGCTACACACACACACACACACACACACACACACACATTTTGATATTAAAACCTATGCAAACGGTTTATCAGTCTGGTCTACTCTTTACTTTTCAATTCATGGAGTCTTCTCCATTATTGTATTTTTTTAAAATTCCATTAACCCTTTTCTTAAATAGATTTCAGAGATGTGTTGGCTTCCCATGTCAATATGAATTTTGTCATTTAAATTTTTAAAACAATTTCCTTTAAAATTCAAGCATATAAGTTGACAAATATAATTTGCTGGATAATAGGAATTTTTTGATATGCAGATTTATTGGATGATAATCTGTCAAAGGAAGGGAAACAAAAGATTTGAATTCCGTCTGGATTAAGTCTTCTTACTGGGTGCAATGTATCATCCAGTGGGTTTTTACTCATAAGGGCCAGTTTAGCTCAGTCAGTAAAGAACCCACCTTGTAATCGCAAGGTTCTGAGTTCAATACCTGTCCCTTCCCACAGCATATGAGTAGCACAGATTGGGTAATCTGATCTGTGCGGTAAAGTGGGGGAGTTGACGGTAGGTGTGATGCTCCTCCTTATCAAAACAATTTTATTAGTCTAGTGCTAGCAAAAAGGGGATAGACTCCCTCACTGTCTGGCTGATATTGAGAATAGACCACTTCACCAACTTTACATAAATTTCCAATTAGATTTATATCGGTAGTCATGTCATTGATTTTTTATAATAATTCAATTTGTTTTAGGTATATTTTAAAAGGCCAGAAATGTCAGCTATTACATACAAAATGTTTTGCGTCTTATTTGTTCTTAGCTTGTTTACTGCTGAATGAAATAACTTAATTTTGACAGATGATTAATACATTAATAAAAATTTAGAATAAAAACAAAGTCAACTAATAAAACTACGAAAATAAAAGTTAAAACTAATAGTAAAATACGAAACTAAAATAAATAATAAAATACGAAACAGATAAAAAAGAAAACAAATAATAAAATATCTGAAGAAAACAAATAATGAAATACTAAATCAAATAAAAGAAACCTCCCACAATTCCACTTCCACCGAAAGTTTACATGTTGGAACACAAGGAAGAAAACGATCTCCTCGGCCCGTGTCTAACCCACTAGATAATACGTGGGTTTGCAGCCCCTCACGCCACAAAAAAAAAAACGAACTGACCCTACTCTACATTTCTCTGAATGTTTGAGATGAGGCTTGAAGATTAGTATTATTAGCGTTATTCGGACTATTGTCCCCATCTTCATTGTTGACAAGAAATACCTGAAGAAGGCCGGAGGTTATATCGGCCTAAACGTTGTACAAATAACAATGAAGATAGGGACAATAGTCCGAATAACCCTACTCTACATCTTTTGTAGATTTAATATTGGTTTTATTCTAAACTTTATTCCCTCTAGTTTTAACAAATTCAACTTTACTTATGAACTCAGAACCTCTTTTCCTTTATCTAAAAAAATTCTTTTTCATGATTCCTTAAAAGGAATTTTCCACGAATATTTTGGCTTTGTAGGAAACAAGGTTTGTGTTTATTGTTATAGAACTTAATCTGCACCATATTCTTACCTTACACCTGGCTTCGGCCGGGGGTCCAGTGAGCTTCGGCCACTGGACCGGTAAAGTTAATTAATAGCGTCGATCTCAGGGGCTATCCCCCCAGAAAATACCTGCCCCTTGATTTAAAGGGCAGGGCGGGTTTATTGCCCAGCGCTTGAGGCGCCCCCTTGAAGGGGAATGCCAAAGGGATCGACGCAATTTTTATGCGCCCACGTAAAAACGAGATCTTGTGTCAAGCGCTCATAAGTAGGATGAGAGGTAAATACCCTTAACCTGCACCAAATTTGAAGGGAGCTAAATTGACATATCACGTGTTTAGTTCTTCACCGTGTACGGAGGCATTTCTTTGAGACTTTGGTTTTAAAAAAATAAATATGCATTTTATAGACTGTAAAATAGAGTAACAAGCATGTCTTTTCTCTAGTTCTTCGTAGTGAGAATGATTGGGTTGTGACCTGTCTCCTGGCTTAAATAATTACATATTGCCCACCGGTAGTGTCTAGATTTCGTTTAACTGGGAATTATTGTAATTTCCTTTGCTTTAGACAATTTTTCAATGTGACTATCCATCAGTTCCGCGTGTAGAAGTTGCTAAACATTCTTTGATCAATATGCATCTCTATCTCTCCCTCTCTTCATCCCTCAATATATATATATATATATATATATATATATATATATATATATTCCGTAACATGTATAAGATTGTATTTGATTAAATTATTATTTTAGACTGAATTTCCGGTCTGGGGAATTCCCATTACTGATGTACTCGGACGAGTGTCCTTGGTTATCATTTCATTCCCTAGCCATTTTGTAACCTAGATAGACGATGATTTGAGAAAGGGTTCACTTCAAAATTTTCAAATCGAAATTCTTTAAAATAAATATTACCATTTATGCCGATCATCGCGGAAACAATTTATATACCTAAGTAATAGATAAAATTCATTTTATGTTTTAAAGTGCATATTTTTAGATTTTAAACCCAACTCTTTATTTAATAAAGTGTGTACTTTAATATTGTTATCTAATAATCTTTGGAAAAAGCTCAATTGAAAACCCTTTTAAACAGAACAAATATCGATGTATAATTTGTTCACTGATATTCTAGAGGCTAATTATATACAAAAACAACAGAGTAAAAGAATCTATAATTTTTTTAAACATTTGATTATGCAATTGATGAAAGCTTGAGAGTGCAACTTCCGACATAATTATGGAATAAGCATAAATCAAAGTCAACACGTGTTGGATCACCAGCTGCACTATAACGAATTTGGACGAATACTCTTGGGAAAGGTATGAACCCCTCATCCCTTTAGCTATGGGTTAAGTATCCTTTACTGGTTTAGCTCAGGCATAAAATTCTATCTATAAATCTTGAGACAAACCATTGATTATTAAAGACGATAAATAAGTTTGTGTGTGTGAGTATATATAATATATATATATATATATATATATATATATATATATATATATATATATATATAACTGTCAGGTCAATTTCAAGTGCAACATCCTCCTCCTCCTGTATTTTGTGACGAGTGCACCGTAAGATGACTCTTTGGTGGGGGCAGAGGATCAGCTCCCTTCGAGGGATACAGTAAGCATTTTTGAATCCCCATTGACGTGAAAAATACTTCCATATCACATATTCTTCATGAAAAATAATATACTACATTTATTTTGTGGTTTGAAAATGGACTTAAAAGCCGTGAACATTTAGTTGCATCTTGGTCATGTGATCTGGTACAGGACATCGAGGGAGTCTATCTCCTTTTCACTAGCGCTAGACGCCAGCTTGATCAAACAGAAGACACCACAGGGAATGGACATTATTAAAAATGAAAGATGTTTGTATATATATATATATGTTTTCTATATATATGGAGGCGCGTGGTCTAATGGTTAGAGTCGTGGGAAATGGACTCGTCAACGAGAGTTCAATTCATGGATGAAGCCGTTGGCATTTCATATGGCGCCAATACCATTGGGAAAGGTATGAATCCTACTCTCTCTCTCTCCAGCTATGGATAAATAGCAGGGCAGACTGGACTCTTTAACCATGGCTAGGTAACGAGTCTAGGAGAAGAAAAACTCTGAATTCAAACCTGTTAAACTCCGCTTAAGAAATTGACCTTGTATCGCATCCTGCTCGTGCGGAGGGGTTGGTATATATATATATATATAATATATATATATATATATATATATATATGTATATATATATATATATGTGTGTGTGTGTGTGTGTGTGTGTGTGTGTGTAACTATTAGATCAATTTCAAATGCAACATCCTCCACCTCCTCCTCCTCCTCCTACTGTATTTTATGACAAGTGCACCCTAAACCTCCGAAATAAGTATGGAATAAGCATTAACCAAATTCAACACGTTTATGCCAACAAGATTTGCGGCTAGACTTCCCGTGGCACAGTGACTAACGTGCCTGACAGCGAGTTGGATCACCAGCCGCACTATAACGAATTTCGACGAATACTCTTGGGAAAGGTATGAACCACTCATCCCTCTAATTATGGGTTAAATATCATTTACTGGTTTAGCTCAGTCGGTAGAGCATCCACATAGGAATCGTAAAATTCCGGGTTCGATACCGGTCCTCGCCAAATAAGCGCATGAGTAACACAGCTTTAGTAATTTGATTTGTGCGCAAAAGTAAGGAACTGACGGTAGATGGGGTGCTCCACCTCAGTAAATAAATCTCCTTGATTTAGCGCTAGCGAAAAGGGTATAGACTCCATCGCTGTCCTGGCTGATACCGACAATAAACCACACCACCGACTATACTTTACTTACTATTCTTCTAAAAGTATGGCTTTGGCATTAAATAACCCATGAAGATTGGTTTGTCATTAAATAAAGAAACCGAAACCCAATGAATTTTCCATTGGTCAATCCCAATTGACTTTTCGTGTTCTTGTTACATAATTGTGTGTTGTGTGGATTGTTGACGGACACTGTAACGAGAATTCAAGGGGGTCAAGTAGAAAAATACCAGGTCCGTTGACAACCTTGACCCCAAAGGCGTGAATCTCGCACGTCACGTGATTTCGTTAGTTTAGATTTTAGTTTCAACTTGAGAATTGAAGCAGAGTAGACTTGCGCTGCTGATGTTGAATCTCCCCGCGTGGAAGAACATGGGCAGAAATAAATCTTGATCAAGAAATAAAAGTCTTGTGAGTTGATTAATTTGCATGACTAAAGAGTCAGCCCAGAAGAAGCCGTTAGTCAGAGACAGCAGCAAGAAGACGACAAGATGACGAACATAGCAAGAACATAGCCGGAGCAGTAAAGCCAAAAAGAAAAACAAATAAGTCTCAATTCTGTGTGTCTGTCTGTCTGTCTGTCTGTCTAACATTAGAATCGTATTTTACGAATAAATACCATTAGATTACGGAAACTCCCAAAGGCGAACAATTTTATTTGTATTTCTAATATCAAGATAAATAAATTAACGCGATTAATTAAAAATAAAAAAGGCTTTGTTTACAATTGACGAACGACGGAAAATCGAGTGTCTCAAAGTTTTCAGGTATTTCCGGGAAATGTATTAGGTAATCTGATGGTATTATCTCTAGCGCACTATTCTGCATTAGTATCATGATTTTATTTGTATTTCTAATATTAAGATAAATAAATTAACGCGATTAATTAAAAATAAAAAATGCTTTGTTTACAATTGTCGCACGACGGAAATTAATAAAAAAAACAGTTGAGTTATCGTTAAATGAAGATGATTTTGTTGGTTGGGTTTTACGGCATGTCAACATCTTGGGTTATTTTATGCCGAATGCTTCTATTGGTAAAAAAAATGTTTAATGCTAACAAAGTTTTGAAATAATTTCATTTTTAATGGATAATACAATTTTGTTTATAAACTCATGTTTTCTATTTAACCCATAGATGAGTAAATGAAGATGAAGACTTCAAAGTTCGACCAGAAACACTTAAAGAAGACCGGTGCGCACATCGGCCGAAATGTTGTGTATACAAAAAAAAAATGATGAGTAGAAAAGTCCAAATAATCTAAATAATACAAACTGATTTGTTGTTGTTTTTCTGAATAGGAATGAGAACTTTAAAATTTTGTCCAGAAAAGACTAAAGAGAATTAAGGGAGTTTTTCCAAGGTCGATAATTCTTTCAAAATGTACAATCAAGGGAGAGGCAAAAAGACTATTTCAATATGACTGTCGAGCAAATAGGTTGGTTGTGAAAGCGAACTCTCGACCTTTCTTCATTTCTCGTTTTTTTTTATATTTTTAATTTCTTTTTTCTTCTTGAAACCACATCTCCCTTCTTTAATGTCAGCGTTATTTTTTTATTTATTTTTTTATTAAACTTTTTTTTTTGCTTCATCTTGTTTTTTTTTTTCGTTTTTTCTTTAGTATTTCCACTTTCCCAAGTCTTACCTGCTGGAGGGCGGTCATGTCATTGTTTCTTGAAAAGTGATCAATCCAAGTCCTCAGGCCAGAATTAAGGAATATGATGCATTGGATGCCAGAAGAACACGAGTTTTACGTTCTGGCGAAACTCAAGACTTCTTCTCCCATGCCCTTTTCCCCAATTCCTATTCACAGAGAAATACCGCCCTCAATCTTCTTCTTCTCTTCTTCTTCTTCTTCTTCTTCTTCTTCTTCTTCTTCTTCTTCTCTTCTTCTCTTCTTCTCTCTTCTTCTTCTTCTTCTCTTCTTCTTCTTCTTCTTCTTCTTTTCTTTCTTCTTCTTCTTCTCTTCTCTTCTTCTTCTTCTTCTTCTTTCTTCTTCTTCTATATTATTCTTCTTCTTCTTCTTCTTCTTCTTTCTTCTCTTCTTCTTCTTCTTCTTCTTCTTCTTCTTCTTCTTCTTCTTCTTCATTTCTTCTTCTTCTTCTTCTTCTTCTTCTTCTTCTTCTTCTTCTTCTTCTTTCTTCTTCTTCTTCTTCTTCTTCTTTCTTCTTCTTCTTCTTCTTCTTCTTCTTCTTCTTCCTCTTCTTCTTCTTCTTTCTTCTTCCTTCTTCTTCTTCTTCTTTTCTCTTCTCTCTTCTTCTTCTTCCCTTCCTCTTCCTTTTCTTCTTCTTCTTCTTCTTCTCACCCCTTCTTCTTCTTCTTCTTCTTCTTCTTCTTCTTTCTTCTTCTTCTTCTTCTTCTTCTTCTTCTTCTCACCCCTTCTTCTTCTTCTTCTTCTTCTTCTTCTTCTTCTTCTTCTTCTTCTTCTTCTCCTCCTCCTTCTCCTTTTTCTTCTTCTTCTTCTTCTTCTTCTTCTTCTTCTTCTCTTCTTTCTTCTTTTCTTCTTTTCTTCTTCTTCTTCTTCTTCTTCTTCTTCTTCTTCTTCTTCTTCTTCTTCTTCTTCTTCATCATCATCCCTGCCAACATCTCACTTCACCCGACTGACACTTATTTCTGCTGCCATTACTCGACTCAAAAATGCTTCACTCTTTCTCTCCTGTGTTAAATAAAAAATAATAATAAATAACAAATAATAGATAATGTTATATAAATTTCAGAAAATGGTTAAGAAAAAAAAAATAATAATAAAATAAAATAATGAAAGTAGCTGCCGGACCCTGGGCTGAAGTATTAACTTATCCAGCAAGTGAAATTGGAACGTATTTGAAGGGGTCAAAGAAGGGTAAAACGGGAAATTAAAGATGGGAGGGGGGGAGGGGGAGGGGCTGAAAAATGTAAATGGCAATAAATATAAATAAAATCGAGAGAAAATGTAACGAAGATAAAAAGTGGAGAATTCTTCATTATAATGTCTTTTTTTTAGGACTTCTTTTTTTTAATGCTGGCTTTTCTTACTTTGTATATTGTTTTCAATTTTGGTATTTGTGGAAGGGGAGGTAATTATTTCATGGTTAGCTGGCTGCTTCTCATATGGCTCTGCCTAAAATACTGTACAGACAGACATGGACGTTTGGTTTTATGTTGGCAATGTTCTTTTTAGACTCTAAAGAATAATTGTTATTATCTTTCATCATTCAAAACGTGTCTTTTTTTTCTTTTTTTTTTCTGTTATTTATAAGGCTAGATAATAATAATAATAATAATAATAATAATAATAATAATAATAATAATAATAATAATGATAATATACCAGGACCTTGCCAGAGAATCGAAAAGGCTATGAATTATGAGGGTCAAAGTGATACCAATTGTAGTTGGTGTACTTGGAACGGTCCCAGAAATCTTGGGGGAAAAAAGACTGGAGGAACTGTGAATCAGAGGAAGAATTAAGACCACCCAGGCTACTGCATTACTTCAATCGGCTAGAATACTCAGAAGAGTCTTAAGAGACCTGATGAGACTTGTTCTCACTCAAACTCCAGTGAAATACCATCAGCTAACGCTGGTGTGAAAAACTCATATAATAATAATAAATAGAAGAAGAAGAAGAAGAAGAAGAAGAAGAAGAAGAAGAAGAAGAAGAAGAAGAAGAAGAAGAAGAAGAAGAAAATAATAATAATAATAATAATAATAATAATAATAATAATAAACCTCAAAAGAGAAACAGAATCACTTATAATTGCTGCACAAAATAATGCCATAAGGACAAACTACATCAAAGCGAAAATTGATAAGACCCAACAAATAGTAAATGTAGACTTTGCGGTAATAGAGATGAGACTGTTAACCATATACTCTGCGAATGTAGCAAACTAGCACAACGAGAATACAAAACTAGACACGACTGGGTTGAGAAGGTGATCCACTGGGAATTATGCAAAAAATTAAATTTTCGCCATACAACAAAATAGTATATGCATAAACCAGAATCTGTTCTTGAGAACGAAACGCATAAAATTCTCTGGGACTTCGAAATAAAAACGGATCACCTTATCCCAGCAAGAAGACCAGACCTAGTGTTGATAAACAAAAAAGAAAGAACTTGTCAACTGGTGGATTTTGCAGTGCCAGCAGATCACAGGGTGAAGCTAAAGGAAAATGAAAAAATGGACAAATATCTGGATCTTGCCAGAGAACTGAAAAAGTTATGGAACATAAAAGTGAAAGTGATACCAATTGTGGTTGGTGCACGTGGAACAGTCCCAAAAGGATTAGAAAAGGGTTTGGAAAGTTTGGATATCAAAGGAAGGATTGAAACCATTCAGAACTGCACTGCTGCAATTGCCAGAATACTCAGAAGAATCCTGGAGACCTGAGGAGACTTGCTGTCACTCAGACTCCAGTGAAATACCATCAGCTAACACTGGTGTGAAAACTCAAAAGGAGTGAATAATAATAATAATCCAACAACTAGAAGACTACACAAGAAAGAGCAAAGACAGATTACTTATGGCGGACCAACAATAGTAGATGTGACATATGGACAAACAGAAAAACAACAAAGACTAGAAAACAAAAATGGGAAGAAAAACAAGTATACGGACACTTCAAACGACAAATCGGAGAGGTTGCTTAAATACTGTACATACAGACATGGACATTTGATTTCATGTGGGCAATGTTCTGTTTAGAATAATTTTTTTCTAAAGAATAATTGTTATTATCTTTCATGATTCACAACGTGTCTTTTTTCATTTTTGCTGTTATTTATAATAATAATAATAATAATAATAATAATAATAATAATAATAATATACCAGGACCTTGCCAGAGAATTGAAAAAGCTATGAATTATGAGGGTCAAAGTGATACCAATTGTAGTTGGTGCAGTTGGAACGGTCCCAAAAATCTTTGAAAAAAAGACTGGAGGACTGGGAATCAGAGGAAGAATTAAGACCACCCAGATTACTGCATTACTTCAATCGGCTAGAATACCCAGAAGAGCCTTAGAGTCTTGACGAGACTTGTTGTCACTCAGACTCCAGTGAAATACCATCAGCTAACGCTGGTGTGAAAAACTCATATAATAATAATAATAATGAAGAAGAAGCAGAACAAATAATAATAATAATAATAATAATAATAATAATAATAGAAGAGTCCTGGAGACCTGAGGAGACTTGCAGTAACTCAGCCTCCAGTGAACCACCAGCTAGGGCAGGTGTGAAAACTAATAATAATAATAATAATAATAATAATAATAATAATAATAATAATAATAATAATAATAAATAAATAATAATAATATAATAATAATAATAATAATAGCAAGGTGACGGGGGTAATCCCATAATGGCTTAGCAGTCAAACTATAACAAAAGAATGCAGGATTAAGCACGACTGATGGTAAAGGTAGTCCAATGGGAATTGTGCAAGAGATTATTATTTGATCACACAGTCAAATAGTATACGCACAAAATAAGGACGAACTCAGAAGTGACATTCTCAATTGAACAACTACAGATAGACACACCAGTATTGACGAACCAGCAAAAACTTTGTACAGACATTGGATGCAGGAACAATGATCGATTGAAACGGGTGGCGAGAGAGAGAGAGAGAGAGAGAGAGAGGGGGGGGAGCGAAAAGAAAAGATAGACAAGACGTGAGTCATGGTAATTCGTGCACGACTGGGTTATGACGCATGATAGTTCAGTGGTATCATGCCTATAACGAATATTAATGGTAAGGAGTAACCCTGGTAGAGACGTATTTACATTTTGAATTCAATGAGATACTGAATTTCTTTAGATTACTTTTTGTTTTGTGATTTTTAACATCTTCAGGCATTCTGGCTTGCCAAGGTTCAGGGATATAGCGTCAGCACTTTGAACGACTAGGCAAAGGTCAAGGTGTTTCTTTATTGTTTGACAGTTTGTTAAGTGAATAGTAAATCCTCTATGCCTGGCGTCTCTTTTGCGTATCTGTTTTGATTTTAATCAAGGAGCATATCTATCTCAAAGAATATTTCGTACAGTTTTTTCTTCTCTTATCAAGTTAGTGCAATGTATAATATAATCTTTGGCGAGTTTTTCACACCAGTTTTAGTTGGGTTTTTTTTTGTTTTTTTTTGTTATTTTTTTTTTGCGGGGGGGGTCATGAAACTCTGTGTGATAGCAAACGTCCTCAGGTTTCCAGGACTCTCTAAATATACAAGGCTCATTTTTGTTGTGCGCTGGTCTGGGATGGTCCGATTCTTCCCTGGTCTCCAGTACTCGAGTCTCCTTTGCGCGGCTTTGGGACCGATCCAAGTTACACCAATACATTAAGTATCACCGTCATCTTCATATTCCACAGCTGTTTTCAGCCTCTGTGCTAATATTCCCACTAGTTGTTCCGCTTTATTTCATTATGGATAGCTGAATGACATAATCTTCAAGTTGACAAGTTCTATTTTTCTTTTTAATTATCACTGTCTGCGACTTTGCTGACCAGGATTTAATGCTTAATTGAATTTCAAAATCCAAAGAAATTTTATGCGTCTCATTTCCGAGTAAATCATTCTGGTTGTCTAAATTTCTATTTGTCGTATGACTCAACTTTTCTCGATTTGCACAGTCCAGTGAACCACCTATCCACCCAGTCATACCTTACCTTTGTATTCCCTTGTGTTAGCCATTTGCCAAACATTCACTTATTATATTGATTAATCATTTCCTCTCTGCTCATAACAGAACATTATTTGCGCTATTAAATAAGATCTTATTTGATATAATTTACTTCTTATTGATTTCGTGACATTAAAAAGACATTCAGGTTCTCTATTATATACTAGACAAAAATAAAAAACACCCTCCGGCTATGTAAAAATATATATTTTTGAAAATATTGCTGAGTTGTGGAGCAAAGAATTCAATGTCACTAGTTTGTACGCCTCAGTTAAGTAAAATTCATCAAATTCATTAAAGGATTTTAAAAAATAACAATTTGAAAGGTAAACTTAAATATATATTAAATAAAACAAACTATATTAAGAAATATAATACCAATCATGTATTTATTAAAACTGGTTTTAAAAAACAAATTAGGACTGGCTAATGTTGCATGATCTCTCTCT
>CM042172.1:62278008-62284480 GCA_023376005.1 Doryteuthis pealeii | reverse complement strand
ACGAGAGAATGCCTTAGTAGCGAGCGCGGAGAGAGACGTGAATTATGAGGAGATCAAAGTGATACCAATTGTAGTTGGTGCAGCTTGGAACGGTTCCCAAAAATCTTTGAAAAAAAAGACTGGAGGGACTGGGAATCAGAGGAAGAATTAAGACCACCCAGATTACTGCATTACTTCAATCGGCTAGAATACCCAGAAGAGCCTTAGAGTCTTGACGAGACTTGTTGTCACTACACAGACTCCAGTGAAATACCATCAGCTAACGCTGGTGTGAAAAACTCCATATAATATAATAATATAATGAAGAAGAAGCAGAAACAAATAATAATAAATAATAATAATAATAATAATAGAAGAGTCCTGGAGACCTGAGGAGACTTGCAGTAACTCAGCCTCCAGTGAACCACCAGCTAGGGCAGGTGTGAAAAACATATAATAATAATAATAATAATAATAATAATAATAATAATAATAATAATAATAATAGCAAGGTGAAGGGGTTAATCCCATAATAGGCTTATGCAGTCGAACTATAACAAAAGGAATGCAAGATTAAGCACGACTGAATGGTAAAGGTAATCCAATGGGAATTGTGCAAGAGATTACAATTTGATCACACAGTCAAATAGTATACGCACAAAATAAGGACGAACTCAGAAGTGACATTCTCAATTGAACAACTACAGATAGACACACCGGTATTGACGAACCAGCAAAAACGTAATACAGACATTGGATGCCAGGAACGATGATCGATTGGAACGGGTGGCGAGAGAGAGAGCGAGAGAGAGAGAGAGAGGGGGGGAATGGGGAGAGAAAAAGAAAGATAGACAAAGACAGATTCATGGTAATTCGTGCATGACTTGGTGATGGCGATGATAGTTCAGTGGTATCATCTTATTATAATGGAGATTGTGGATTTATCTGTCTGTAACCGAAACTATATCACTATACAAGTCACAATTCCCTTAGTTATTTACATCATATTCTCTATGATTTTATTTTTTTTATTTAAACCTCAATTATTAATAAAATTGTTTTCTATCATTAATACTGTTGACCATATCTACTTACTATTAACATGCAATTGTATTTATATATACAACAAAATAGGTTTACAGTGTGAATGGGAAGGCTAATTTGCATATTGATCTTAAAAAATTGATTTTAATGAATATGTGCTTAGTATTATTGACTTCAATATTTTTTGGTTTTATCTTAATGAATATGAGAAAAATTCTCGGGGATAAATATTAAAAGAAATTCATTAACAAGAAGAAATAACTGTGATATTATCCTTTACTTCCTATTTTAACTAAATAGTTAAATTACGAAAATTTACCAATGAAAGATGGGAGTAATGGAAAATGATGGAAGAATTAGTTTCCAAGTTGTTCTATTTTTCAATCATACCCCCTCTGCATTCTTATTCAGTTTCATTTGCCTTTGTAATTTAACATGATATTTTATTATATTAAAACTTAAATACTTGCACCCGGAGGGTGCATATATTTGCTAGTTGTTATAACGAATATAAATAGGAAGGTGTAAACCTGGCTGAAGCGTATTTACATTTTGAATTCAATGAGATACTGAACTTCTTTAGATTACTTCTTGTTTTGTGATTTTTAACATCTTCAGGCTTTCTGCCCTTTATATATACTAGCAAATATATGCACCCTCCGGGTGCAAGTATTTAAGTTTTAATGTAATAAAATATTGTATTAAATTAGAAAGGCTAATGAAACTAAATAAGAATACAGATAAAAAGATTTGAAACAGAGGGAGTATAATAAAAGATTTGAAACAGAGGGAGTATAATAAAAAATGGAACAACTGAAACTTACTCTTCCATCACTCTCGTCTTTCATTGTTATTTTTTCTAATTTAAGTATTTAGTTATAAGAGATGTAAAGAATAAAATGACAGTTATTTTATCTTGTTAATGGATTTCATTTAAGATTCATTGAAGAGATTTTTGCTTATATTCATTAAAATAAAACCAAACAGTTAGAAATCAATAATACTAAGCACATATTTATTAAATTCGATTTGATTAATATGCAAATTAGCCTTCCCGTTCACACTGTAAACTGCTATTTTGTTGTATATATAAATATAATTGCATGTTGTTAGTATGTAGATATTGTTAACAGTATTAATAATGTAAGACAATTTTATTAATAATTGAGATTTAGATAAAAATAAAATCATGGAGAATGTGATGTAAATAACTAAGGGAATTGTGACTTGAGTAGGAATATAGTTTCGGTTACAGACAGAAAAACACACAATCTCCATTATAATAAGATACTAGAAGTGGCTACCCAGCGTCACCTGGGTAGAGAGGGGATTTTTAAAAAGTTAGTCTCACATATCTATTACTTATCGTGAGTTGGATCCTCGCTGGTTGCCCCATAAAAATCCCCACGGAAATATATAACAATATAGTAAGAAATTTCCATTCAATAATTTACAATTTAAAAAGAAAATAAGATATAAATGATGCAATTAATTCAATCAATCAATTTTATATTTCAAAGCGAAAAAAAAAAACATACAAAAAAAGATAAACAAAATAAAATGCAAATGACTTTCCTTTTTGTTACTTTTCAAATTTGAATTTTTAAATATCTTCCCAAATATAACTCGAGTCTTCATTATTTTTGCTCAAAAAACAAGCCCTGGTGATATTTAATGCATATATATATTTACTTTGTTGTTAATTGTTTTATTTCAGGGATTATAGCGTCAGCACTTTTGTAATCGACCTAGGCCAAAGGTCAAGGGTTTCTTTATTGTTTTGACATTTTTTAAGTGAATAGTAAATCCTCTATGCCTGGCGTCTCTTTTGGTATCTGTTTTGATTTATCAAGGAGATATCTATCTCAAAGAATATTTCGTACAGTTTTTTCTTCTCTGTATCAAGTTAGTGCAATTCTAATTCTAATCTTTGCGAGTTTTTCACACCAGTTTTAGTTGGTTTTTTTTTTTTTTTTTTTTTGTTTTTTTGTGGGGTCATGAAACTCTGTGTGACAGCAAACGTCCTCAGGTTTCCAGGACTATTCTAAGTATACTGGCTCATTTTTATTGTGCGCTGGTCTGGATGGTCCCGATTCTTCCCCTGATTTCCAGTTACTCGAGTCTCCTTTGCGGGCTTCTGGGGACCGATTCCAAGTACACCATTTACAATAAGTATCACCGTCACCTTCATGTTCCACAGCTGTTTTCAGCTCTGTGTAATATTTCACTAGTTGTTCCCTTTATTTTCATTATGGATAGCTTGAATGACATAATCTTCAAGTTGACAAGTTCTATTCTTCTTGTTAATTATCACTGTCTGGACTTCTGACCAGGATTTAACGTTCAATTTGAATTTCAAAATTCCAAAGAATTTTATTCGTCTCATTTCCGAGTAAAGATTCTGGTTTGTCTACATACTATTTGTCAGTATGACTCAACTTTTCTCACTTGCACAGTTCCCAGTGTATCACCTTTCCACCAAGTCATACCTACTTTTGTATTCCCTTTGTACCAGTTTGCTATATTCACTTATTATTGATTAATCATTTCCTCTCTATCATAACAGAACATATATTTGTGTATCAATAAGATCTTATTTGATATAATTACTTCTTATTGCATTTATGTTGATATTAAAAGAGATTCGGTTTCTCTATTATTATTACTAGCAAAATAAAAAACGCCCTCTGGGCGACGTAAAAATAAATATTGCCTGAGGGGATGGGAGTTGGAAATTTAATATCAGAGAGTTTGTATCATAAGTAAAGTAAAATCATCAAATTTATTAAAAGATTAAAAAATAAAATAAATTCATTAAAGAAGTAAAAAATTAAAAAATTAAAATGGAAACTTAGTTCTGATATCTTCAAATATATATTAAAATAAAACAAACTATAAATAGATAGATAATACCAGGTATGTATTTAGTAAAACTTGTTTAAAAAACCAATGAGGACTGTCTAACATTGCATGTTCAAATTTTGAGTGTATCAAATACAATCGTCATAACATAGAATAAATACACTGTATCTATTCTATGACGATTTTGGGTAGTGTGACGTAGCAATGACGTAGTTTTTGTTACAGACAAAAACCGGAAGCGAATCTCCATTATTAATAGATTATTATTTCTTCTTTTTAAGTTTTCACATCAGCATTAGCTGATGGTCTTTCACTGGAGTTTGAGTGACAGTAAGTCTCCTCAGGTCGCCAGGACTCTTCTGAGTATTCTGGCAGATTGCAACAGTGCAGTGTTCTGAATGGTATCAATCCTTCCTCTGATTTCCAAACATTCCAAACCCTTTTCCAATCCTTTTGGGACCATTCCAAGTGTACCAACTACAATTGGTATTATTATTACTATTATCAATATCATTATTATTATTAGTATTAGTAGTAGTAGTAGTAGTATAAGTGATTACGATTTATCACAACAGCACTAATCGTGACCGGCACTCAAGTTGAAGTGAAAACAAGTCTCCTCATCTCTTCAAGCTTCTTCTCAATTTTCTCTCCGATCTAAAAGGTCTAGAAAGTTTCAATTCTTCCTAGGGTATTTTATTTTATTATTACTTTTTTTTAAACTGCATCTGCGCGAGTGGCTGAACAGGCCAATTTTTGAGTGGCAATATCTGGTGCAGTGACTGCAAACAAATAGTGATGCTGTCGTCTCTCCTTCCTTCTGACTCTCTTTGCTGTGGTGGCTTCTTTCCTCTTTTTTTCACTCCTTTTCGTCCCTTGTTTGACGAGGAGGCACGATCTTCTGCACAAGCCTCCCATGTGTTGTTGTTGATGTGGTATGTCTTCATGTTTCTCTTGCAGACATCTTTAAAGCGCAGGCGTGGTCTCCCTACTGGTCGGGTGCCTTCTACTAATTCACCATACAGTAGATCTTTGAGGAAGCGGGTTTTGTCCATCCTCCTGACATGACCAACGTAATTCTTGTTTATTTATAGAAATTTATAATGACAAATTACGATAAATAAACAATAATTACGACAAATTTGTATAAATAAAGCTGAGTATTTTATATAATACTGTGACGATGTCTACTATGTGTACCATTTCGAAAAAGATGTGATAAAATCATTATTTTTTTTTTTTTAACGAAATATTCTTAGCGAAAATATTTTTTGTATAAATTTCAGCATCTTTCATATTATATTGTCTTACCTTCGATCTTTGGTTTAAAAATTCTCTGGTGTTAGAATAGCATGCTATTGCTAATTTTTCCTCTGTACATAGATAGCATAAATTATCGCCTGGGTTGTAAGGACGAGATCTTTTAATAATTTTCCATTATACGATGGGGTCTGTACCATATTCATTTTTAAAGTCCCAGACATATTTGTACAGAGAAGTACTGTATTTATATTTCATATCATTAAAACTAGATGTATGATTATAAAACCTATTTTGAAAATAATTTTGAGTAGATCCAAAATAAATCATTCTTCTATTAATCCTGTCAAAGTGGCTTTATAGACTAGATTTTTATTACATCTATAGTTAAGTGGGCATAATTCTTTATTATTATTGTTATTTTTATTTTTGCAATTGCATGGGAGTATGTCATCATTGTTTTTGTTTTTATTTAATTTTTTGATATTACATTTATTTTTGATACTATATTAAAAAGCGCCCTGAAAGCACCGACTGCACATGTAAGACTCCCCCAATGGGGCCACCTGTTGGCCGTGGGTGGCGACCCGTGATGCTTAAGGATAGAGCCCAGGTGGCTGAGCAGTCTATGACTTGCAATACTCCACTTGGGCTCTTTCTTGGGCTAGACGGTCGGTCGGAGAGGCCCCCTCCAATCAATCGGCTGGCCACCTCAAGCCCTAGTACCTATATGATTTTCCCAACCCTATTGCCCTTATGGCAAGCCCCAACCCCTGCTTATCATATGGGTTCTAGAAGGCGGTGACTGAGGGTCTACATATCCTGGGAATGACGTTAAATTCTATCTGATGGTGAGGTTCCAGTTTTGAAGGTTTGAGGAATGTGGAGCACCCCTTCATCACCATTGTTCCCTGGTCCACTCTGACCCGGAGTGGTAGTACCTGTTAGGGTCCCATCTATGGGTTAAATAGAAAAACATGTATTATGCATAAAGAATGAATTTATTTCACAACTTTATCGGCATTAAATGACCCACCGAGGTTGATATGCCGTAAAACAAACACAAACCAAACCAAACTCTTTTCTCGTTTTCTACCTCCTTCTCATTTTTCTTCTACAAATTTTCTCAAAGAAAGAGAGACGAAAATATCATGAAAATTGCCACCTTTTTTCATGACTTGTCTGATCACGGCTCTTCACAACTTCCTTTATCAGTAAATTATGCATTATCGTCACTGTTCTACGGAGAGACGAACAAGCATTTTCTGATGTCTTCTACGCGTTTTTTTTTAATCTTCAAGAAAATTGTTAGAAGAAAGAAAAACTC
>CM042172.1:62265508-62273008 GCA_023376005.1 Doryteuthis pealeii | reverse complement strand
TTCAGATAATGCGCACGCACAATTTTATGCTAGGAATTTTAACAACTAAAAATGAAAATTACCTGATAATGATGATGATGAGTAACCAAATTAAAACAGCTGTCTGTGGACAATGGATGTCTACAGAAATTGCTCAAATCAATGATTAATAGGGATAGATAGCGAGAAAGAGTCATAGAAATCCGTGCTGTCAACTCGCCTTGATGATGAGTAACCGAATTAAAAAACCACCCGGCTGTCAATCACTTTGCATTGCGGAAGTGTCAAGAAACTGAAGAATGTCACAGTCTAACGGCTCCAAGATTATTGTCAGTGGTGGGTTGAATTTACTAAGAAGAACTTGGTGCCACAGATGTGATGAATTTTTTGTTTATTTTTCAATCACACACACACACCCCATACACATACCCTGTATCTCTCTCTCTCTCTCTCTCTCTCTCTCTCTCTCTCTCTCTCTCTCTCTCTCTCTTAGGAATTTACATATGTTTCTACAAACGTTCGTAATTGTCCGGAATTTGACTTCTGTATCACTTACGGCCTTTTTGTTTTGGATATGACAGTAAACTCCATCCGGTGGTGAGGCTTCAGTTCCGAAGCTCTAGAGACTATGGAGTACGCCTTATTAGCCATTAATCCAATGTTTACTCTGACCTGGAGTGGTAGTATCCCTCAGCGTCCCATACATTGGTCAAATAAATGATTCGTATTAGATTAGGGTCCTATTTATGAGTCAAAGTGGCCCTTAAAAGAGCCGGTTTAGCTCAGTCGGTAGAGTACTTGACTAGGAATCGCAAGGTTCTTGGTTCAATACCGGCCCTCGCCAACTCAGCGTATGAGTAGCACAGGGATCTGCGCGGTAAAGTGAGGATCTGATGGTAGGTGTGGTGCTCCACCTCAGACGCTAAAAAACAATATCCTCGGTCTAGCGCAAGTGAAAAGGGGATAGACTCCCTCGCTCTCTGGCTGATACCGACTTTAGGCCACCCCAACGACTTTATATGAGTCAAATAATTATGTTAAAATATCATTTGTATTAGATAGGAATACTTGATACCATATTAAAAAAAAGTCTTCGTAAATTCTTCGGGGTGGTCTAAAGTCTGAATCAGTCAGATAGCGAGGGAGTCTATTCCCTTTTCACTACCACGATACAAAGGAAATTATTTTTGTATCTGAGAGTGCCACACCTACCATCAGCTCCTCACTTTACCGCAGATCTCTGTGCTACTCATATGCTGAGTTGGCGAGGGTCGGTATTGAACTCGGAACCTTGTGTTTCCTAATCGGACACTCTACCAACTGAGCTATACCCGCCATTTTTATACCATATAAATATATGCAAACAAATGACAAATTTTAAATTTATCAAAATTCGGTATTAATATTACCCATGGGGTGTTGATATGCCGTAAAACAATTAGACCAAACCAAACTTCTTCTTCTTCTTCTTCTTCTTCTTCTTCTTCTTCCTCCTCCTCCTCCTCTTCTTCTTCTTCCTCCCCTCCTCCTCCTCTTCTTCCTCTTCTTCTTCCTCCTCCTCCTCTTCTTCCTCTTCTTCTCCCTCCGCCTCTTCTCTTCTTCTTCTTCTTCTTCTTCTCTTCTCCCTCCTCCTCCTCCTCCTCCTCTTCTTCTTCTTCTTCCTCCTCCTCCTCCTCTTCTTCTTCTTCTTCTATTTCTTCTTTTTCTTCAACTTATCCTTCTTTTTTACTTATTCTAATTATCTTTCTCCATTCCCTTCTCATCCGAAGTATTCTTTCTTTCTTTGTTTCTTCTTTTTTTTCCTTCCATTTATCATTCTTCATTTTTACTTTTATTTATGTTTTTCCTTTTCTTTCTTTTCCCAATCATCTTCATTCTTTCTTTCTTTCTTTCTTCCACAAATTCTTGCTTAGATAGAAAAAATCGAGCGGCCTGGCGCCTGAACGTTAAGCAAGGAACGGAGAGGGGTGAGACAGAGAGGAGAGTAGCATCGACAGCAAAGAGAACCAGAAAGAGAGATAAAAGCCAGCAATCCCAGAAAGCATCACACTGTGTGTGCAGTCAGCACAACAAAGACTGTCACTCAATAATTGGCCTGCACAGTCACTTGCGCATATGCAAATATTTCTGGACACTACGCTATCGTCCCTAGAAAGGTGCAACCAACAACAAATACTAATTCTTGCAATTATCCTTATTTTTATATAATCTTTAAATCTTCATACACTTTGCATTTAATGTATTTCCCAGGGAATTAAATAGCAGGTAACCTTCTCTATATTCCAGGAATTTCCACGGTATCCGAACAAAATTTGGTAATTGTATCATTTCAATTCTTTCTCCGATTTCTCATTTTCCTAAGATTTTTTCCAATGTTCTTTGAGACAGTTCCAAATGCGGGCAATGATGTGCATCGTCTTCAGCTTTGTACTCCATGTTTATTATTATTATTATTATTATTATAATTATTATTATTATTATTATCATCATCATCATTATTGTTGTTGTTGTTGTTGTTGTTAGCCCTTATCATTATCGGCATTATCAAAAACTCCTTAATCTATGAAATAAAGAAGAATAAATGTTTTTGTAGGCCTACAGCCACCACTAATATTGTCCTGGATTCTCGTATCTGAAAACAGACTCTATATTTACTTTGCCATTTTTCTTGTGATGTTTTATATTTATTTACTTGAAGTCTTTCTTTGTTTTTATTCCTGTCATCCGATGTATAAATCATCTTTTTTATTCATCATTATTTCTTTTTCCTCTTACGTTTTTTACGATTGTTTTACAAAAACGAATGTCCTGCTCGCTTCGTCCACACACACACACACACACACACCTACTCACAAAGAAAAAGAATGAAAACGGGATAATAATGGGTAAGATCCACTTAATCGAGTCGCCAGAGTCCATCCCGAAACTACAAAAAAGAAAAGAAAAAAAACAGAAAAAAAACAGAAAAAAAACAGAAAAGAAAATCTAAACCAAGAACAGAAGAGGTTGCAAGGAGAGAGATAAAAAATAAATAAAAAAGAACAAAAAAGATGAGGATAACATAAAAATAAAAAAAACGATGAGTTTCTTGGAGAGAAAGTGCTGAAGGTGACTTTTTTTTCTTTCATTATGTCTCTGGTCAGAGGCGACTTACGGTGCCGGATTGATTCATTCTCTATGAAATAAAGGCTTATATTTTTGGTCAATAACATTTGTGTCCAAATATTAGAAAAAAAAAACCTTTATTTACCAAAGGAAATTCTTTTTAGTTCTCAATGCTCATTTTCCGTCACTCCATCGAACCAATCCTCTTCATCTCACTCCATCACTTTCGATATCCTTACATTTACGTATTTGTATACCTGCTTTGCAATATGTATATATGAAGAATAAAGACTAAATCTCTATTTACCAAGACAGAAATGGACAATTAATGAAACGTTATAGCCCTTTTGCCATTCAGCACATTTATACCTACGGGTTTTTCATTGGTCAAAACAACTCTAAAACCCATTCGTTCTTGTATTTTTTTACGTCCTCCACGTCCATAAATCTTACCCTTAAGATGAATCTTCAGTTTATTAAACACGAAAAGGACGCACAGATCTAGGTTGGTTGAGTATACAGGATGCTGCATCTTTATTTATACAATGTAGAGTCAAAAACTGCCGATCAAAAAATATCAAAACTGGCTTCATATTTATTTGAATTGGCACTGTCTTTGTTACGAGACTAGACGTCTAGACGTCTAGACATTATCCTTTTCCTATGGACGTTACTTAGTTGTGAATACGTCATTATTAATAATTAAAATTCTAAACTGAAATTCTGAAAATTAAAATTTTCTAATTCAAAACATTTAAAGACTGAGACACGATACTTTCTGATCACACCATATATATATATATATATATATATATATATATATATATATATATATATATATATTAAAAAAAGAAGGTCTGCAAAATGTATTATGCTTAAGAAAAAAATTTTTTATTCTTTTTATCTTACATATGCGACATGTGTTTCTGATCTGTTGTGTTTCTGCAACTTTTCTATTATAATAGAAAAGTTGCAGAAACACACACAACCTATCAAATATCGGACATATTCTGCCAAAATAATAATTCAATGCCTGAAGAAGACAACAGATCAGAAACACGTGTCGCATATGTAAGATAAAAAGAATTTTAAACATTTTTCTGAGAACATAATACATTTTGCGGACCTTCTTTTTTATAAAATATTCCCGTTGGAACCAGAACAACATATATATATATATATTATATATATATATATAGTCATCCACAGTAACCGTATTTCAACATTTTGCGTCTCACCAGTGTGGCTAGAATGAGCAACTACTTCTAGCCGGGAGCGAAACCCGACTGACTTTTCATTTGTCCAACTCCTTTCTCCTCAGCCATCAGCAGCTGCTTGTAAGTGGCGAACATTTAACTGATAAATGCATACATCGGTAGATATATGTTACGATCACCAGAAACTTAAATCCATAAATAACAGACGCGTATTGCCTTACGCTAACGTTGAAAGTTCGTAAACGACCCCTCTAGAGAACTCTACCGGGTTTTGGGAGCATATAATAGTCAACCCGACTGACCTTTCATCGGTATATATATATATATATATATATATATATATATATCTTATTATAATGGAGATTGTGTGTTTTTCTGTCTGTAACCGAAACTATATTCCTACTCAAGTCACAATTCTCTTAATTATTGACATCACATTCTCCATGATTTTATTTTTATCTAAACCTCAATTATTAATAAAATTGTCTTACATTATTAATACTGTTAACTATGTCTACATACTGACTAAATTCAATTATATTTATATATACAACAAAATAGCGGTTTACAGTGTGTACGGGAAGGCTAATTTGCATATTAATATTAAAAAATCGAATTTAATAAATATGTGCTTAGTATTATTGATTTCTAACTGTTTGGTTTTATTTTAATGAATATGAGCAAAAATCTCTTCAATGAATCTTAAATGAAATCCATTAACAAGATAAAATAAGTGTCATTTTATTCTTTACTTCCTCTTATAACTAAATACTTAAATTAGAAAAAATAACAATGAAAGACGAGAGTGATGGAAGAGTAAGTTTCAGTTGTTCCATTTTTTATTATACTCTCTCTGTTTCAAATCTTTTATTATACTCCCTCTGTTTCAAATCTTTTTATCTGTATTCTTATTTAGTTTCATTAGCCTTTCTAATTTAATACAATATTTGATTACATTAAAACTTAAATACTTGCACCCGGAGGGTGCATATATTTGCTAGTTATTATAATGGAGATTGTGTGTTTTTCTGTCTGTAACCGAAACTATATTCCTACTCAAGTCACAATCCTCTTAGTTATTAACATCACATTCTCCATGATTTTATTTTTATCTAAACCTCAATTATTAATAAAATTGTCTTACATTATTAATACTGTTAACTATGTCTACATACTAACAACATGCAATTATATTTATATATACAACAAAATAGCGCTTTACAATGTTAACGGGAAGGCTAATTTGCATATTAATATTAAAAAATCGAATTTAATAAATATGTGCTTAGTATTATTGATTTCTAACTGTTTGGTTTTATTTTAATGAATATAAGAAAACATTTCTTCAATAAATCTTAAATGAAATCCGTTAACAAGAAAAAATAACTGTCATTTTATTCTTCACTTCCTCTTTTAACTAAATACTTAAATTCGAAAAAATAACAATGAAAGACGAGAGTAATGGAAGAGTAAGTTTCAGTTGTTCCATTTTTTATTATACTCCCTCTGTTTCAAATCTTTTATTATACTCCCTCTGTTTCAAATCTTTTTATCTGTATTCTTATTTAGTTTCATTAGCCTTTCTAATTTAATACAATATTTTATTACATTAAAACTTAAATACTTGCACCCGGAGGGTGCATATATTTGCTAGTATATATAATATAATATAATTTGATTATACCAAGCGTGTTGGTAGATCCTTGCGGAGAGAAAAAACCAGCAGAAAGTTTGATTGTAAAATATACTACCAAACATCAACCAGGAAGAAAAAATTTAAAAAAAAAAAAGAAAAGACCAAGATATTCGTACCAACAAAAAAAATAATCTATTGGTACAGTATTTGGCCAAAAGAAAAAACAATTTATATGTATATATATATATATGTATATAAGATATATATATATATATTCATATAACCGCTAGGAGAAAGCTAATATGTAAAAAGTGCTCGATACCTAAGTAGAGCCAAATAACAAGATAATCTAATGAGTCAGACGAACCTAATATTAGTTTCGCATAAAGCTCTTCAGGGCTAAAATCTGACTCAGATTTTAGCCCTGAAGAACTTTATGCGAAACTAATAGTAGGTTCGTCTGACTCATTAGATTATCTTGCTATATATATATATATATATATATAATATATATATATACCGATGAAAGGTCAGTCGGGTTTCGCTCCCTGCTAGAAGTAGTTGTTAACACTAGCCACACTGATGAGACGTGAAACATCGAAACGCGATATCTGTGGATGACTATTATATGATCCCAAAACCCGGTAGAGTTCTCAAGAGGGACCTAGAAGAGAGAGAGAGAGAGAGAGAGAGAGAGAGAGAAGAGAGAGAGAGAGAGAGAGATAAATAGATATAGAAAAATAGATATAGAAAAATAGATTGATAGATAGAGAGAGATAGAGATAGAGAGAAAGTGTGTGTGTGTTTGAGAGAGAGAGAGAGAGAAAGTGTGTGTGTTTGAGAGAGAGGAGAGAGAGAGAGGGGGGGAGAGTTGAATTAGGATTATTATACTTTTTCCATATTGAACTATTTTCGCAATAGCGCTTAAGTAAACAGATCAAACATTGTAATAATTAAATTATCATGCTGTGCTATATCCACAGGTCCTGTTAGTTATTATTATTAGTTACTTGGAGCCATATAACAGTGCATAAAAATGAATATTGTTAAATATAAATAATTAATTAAAACCATATAAATGGTTGTAAATATTATCAATATTAGATATAGGAATACTTGAAACCATAAAACTGTGTCATTTATTTGTACTAGCAAATATATGCACCCTCCGGGTGCAAGTATTTAAGTTTTAATATAATAAAATATCATGTTAAATTAGAAAGGCTAATGAAACTGAATAAGAATTCAGATAAAAACATTTGGAACAGAGGGGGTATAATCGGAAAATAGAACAACTTTGAAACTAACTGTTCCACCATTTTCCCTTAGCCCCGTCTTTCAGTGGTAAATTTCCCTAATTTAACTATTTAGTTAAAATAGGAAGAAAAGAATAAAATTACAGTTATTTCTTTATGTTAATAGATTTCTGTTAAGATTTATCCCCGAGATTTTTGCTCATATTTATTAAGATAAAACCAAACAATTAGAAATCAATAATACTAAGCATATATTATTAAAATCAATTTTTTAAGATCAATATGCAAATTAGCCTACCCATTCACA
>CM042172.1:62213008-62258008 GCA_023376005.1 Doryteuthis pealeii | reverse complement strand
ACTTTCAAATTGGACTGCATATTGCTCTATTCTCTACGTCTGGGCATTTTAAATGCATTGTTCAATGTGACACAGTTGGTGCAATGCGTATCATCAGAAAAACGAATACGTTAAGCCACGTTTAAATTTGGAAGAAGACCATTTACAAATCACTTTGTGGAAATACTGTTGGAAAAGGCATGAGACCATCGTTTTCTTTACTCACTCAACTCAAAATTGTATACCCAAAAATGAAGGAATAAAACAAAATGTCTTCGGCATAAAATAACCCAACAAGTGTTGACATGCCGGAAAATCTAAATAACCAACGAATACGGCTAGACGCTTCTATGTAACCTTGTAATAGTAAGCTTGTGTCATGGGTCCCACTGTTCGTTTCTTAACTTCCATCATGGTTACATGCTTCAGGGTAACCCTTGGTTAGTAAGCTTGTCTTCTAGATCTATCTGCACGTCATCTATCGGTAAAGTGATCTTAAAAATGTATTAAAAAACGAGTTTTAACATATATATATATATATATATATATATATATATATATATATATATATATATATAAAGTCTAGGATAGTCACCGCTTCAGCTTTCACTGGAATGGTGCGCCAAATTACAGTAGTATTAGGAGAGTGCTCGATATAAATAATAGAGCTATTATATGATATAATGAAATAAATATATAAAGGTATTACATTTTTATGCGTCAACATCCGTCCAACAAAATACACACTCCAACGCACACATATGCATGCGAATACAAACGCTCACACTTCAGTATTGTTCAATCATTGCACACTAGTAAAACAATGTGAATGTGTGTGGAACCCACCGATTTGTATACACATCCTTTGCACTGTCCATAAACACACATACGCATCCTCTAATACACTAAATACATACGCATATCACTTCATCCAATCTTAAACATCTTATACCCGGAAAAAACTTTTGAATTTTTCGATTTTTTTCGATTTTCCTTGTATTCAGATCAACGTAACCTGATGAATGTTGGATTTTTTGTGATATAAGGCATAAGGTAAATGGTCACTTCTACTTATAGACTCGACCATAAACACGTGACCTGAGAAGGATTCTTATTGTCCAATCACTGGCACTGCTGCTGCTGCTTCTGCTGTACTAATAGAGACCCCAATCTGAGATTATTTCATTGACATTTGGATTCCCTTGGACGACGGACTTACAAGGAATACGTTAACACCGGATTCTTATTGGCTTGCTTACTTATTCATTACATCTGGAACGAAGGATGGCTGCCAGATACTTAACAATGAATGCATGCGACTTTGCATATATGAAACCTAAAGTTGTGACTGTTCTATTGCCATCAAATAAATAGAAATGTAATACAATTATATATTTATTTTATTATATATAAGAATGAATAAAATAAAAAGAATAAAACCAAATAAAATAGCCGACTAACCAACCATGTTATGATCATCTTGCGTACTCACAATTTCACAATACGTAGTAAATATTATGTAGTACTGAAAGGCCGGGTTAGCACAATCGGTAGAGTGTTTGGCTAGAAACCACAAGCTTCCTAATTCGGTACCGGCCCTCGCCAACTCAGTGAATGAGTAGCACAGGGATCTGTGCGATAAAGTAAGGAGCTTATGGTAGCTCCACCTCAGACGCAAGAACAATTCTCCTTTGAATAAATGATAGGGAAGTCTGTGCCTGCTAGACTTGCAAAGAGAACTGGTTTAGAAAGAAATACCTTGAATTCAAAAACTGAGGTATGTCGTTTGTAGAATCTGTGGTGCAGTATTCTATTGTAATCAACTTATCCTTTGATGAAATCTTTGTGGCTAACTCCATACAAGCATCCACGACTTGTGCAAATTATAGGTATTCTATTATTCAGTTTCGGCTTATTTAATGGTTGTCATTAATGCCGATGGGTGAAAGTATATATATATATATTATATATATATATATTTAATATGCCGAACTTGCTGGTAAGCCCTCGAGGTGAGAAAAAAAAAACAGCAAATAGTTTGATTGTAAAAATATATTACGAAACATCACCTGGGGAGAAAAAAAAATTTGTAAAAATGAAAAGACCAAGATAACTGTACCAACCAAAAATAATCGATTAATACAATACTTGGCCAAAAGAAAAAACAATTATATATATATATATATATATATATATATATATATATATATATGTGTGTGTGTGGTGTGTGTGTGTGTGTGTGTGTGTGTGTGAAATTTAACATTTTGAAAAACATATGATGTTTGTTATGTTTTTTCAAAATGTTAAATTTCATACTGTCGGATTAATTTCCATCTATTTTTCATATATATATATATATATATAATATATATATATATATATATATATATTATATAAATACATATATATATATATATTTCATACAAAACACCGCTAGGATATACTAAAGCTAATAAGTAAAGAGTATATATAAGAAATTTATATTCATGATTATTTTTATACGAATAACTTATGTTTCTTTGCTCCATTACAAGAGTCGGATCTTAGCCCTGAAGAGCACTAAGCGAAAATCTAAGTAGGTTTATCTGACTCATTAGGCTTATCTTTGTATATATATATATATACATATATATATATAAGAAACTATGAATGTATTTTTTGTTTATATATATATATATATATATATATATATATATATATATATATAATTAATTAAGAATAAATCACTGGTTAACAAACAACACCAGAGTTACCTTCTTTTTTCTTTACACTTGCATTGTGATAGCCTTCAAAACCAACCAACAAACCAATATATATATATATATAATATATATATATATATATATATATATATATATTATATAAAAATATTAGTATGCATATGTAAAACAAAAAGAATTTTTAAAAAAATTTCTGAGAACAAAATACATTTTGCGGACCTTCTTTTTTTTATAAAATATTGAATTTTCTCCCGTTGGAACCAGAACAACATTTATATATATATATATATATATATATATATATATATATATATATATTATATAAAAATATTAGTATGCATATGTAAAAGAAAAAGAATTTAAAAAAAAATTTCTGAGAACAAAATACATTTTGCGGACCTTCTTTTTTTTTTTATAAAATATTGAATTTTCTCCTGTTGGAACCAGAACAACATTTATTATATATACTAGCGAATATATGCACCCTCTGGGTGCAAGTATTAATGTCATTAAATTAGAAAGTCTAAAGAAACTAAATAAGAATGCAGATGAAATTTTATTTGAAACAGAGAGGGGTATAACCGAAAAATATAACAGCTGTAGCTTCCTCTTCCATCACCTCCGTCTTTCCTTGCTAAACTTTTCTAATTTAACTATATAGTTAAAATAGGAAGTAGAGAATAAAATTACAGTTATTTCTTTTTGTTGAAGGATTTCTTTTAAGATTTATCTCCGAGATTTTTGCTCTTATTCATTAAGATAAAATCAAATAATTAGAAATCAACAATAACAAGCACATATTTATTAAAATCAAATTTTAAATATCAATATGCAAATTAGGCTTGACGTTCACACTGTAAACCGCTATTTGTTGTACATATAAATACAATTGCATGTTATTAGTACGTAGATATGGCCAGCAGTATTAATAATGAAAAACAATTTTATTAATAATTGAGGCTTAAATAAAAATGATTCATTGAGAATGTGATGTATAATACCTAAATGGATAGTGACTTGAGTAGTGATATAGTTTCGGTTACAGACAAATTAACACATAATCTCCATTATAATAAGATATATATATATATATATATATTGAGAGAGAGAGAGAGAAAGAGAGAAATAGATAGATAGATAGATAGACTAACACTTGTAGTAGTATATAGCTTATTCAAATCTACTTAAATCTGTGTAGCTTGTACTAAAACATGAATAGTCGTGAACCCAACAATTTATAGAGGATAACCCAGAAAAAAAATGTTTCTTTTCTTTTTTCCCATTTTCATTCGCGTGTTCTTTGTAACATTTAACTCTTACACTTTCTTTTTTTTCCTCTGGGACTCTCTGTCCAGTCTCTCATTTGACCCCCGTCTTCCATCCTTTTCTTATTAACCTTACTTTACCTTCATATCCCTCTCATAAACAGAACCCTGTTTACACTGATCACACAGCACTCATCTCTGCAAACTCCTAATCCTGTGCCCATATGTCCGCCACTGACCCATTGTCCGTGATCTCTCAAGCCCCATTCGGTCCTATTCTATCTCAATCCAAACAGTGTCCAGTCGTCACTAAAGCCTTTGTTTGCAATAGCAATTGAAGTCCACTACCCTGAGTAATGGCATCTATTAGATTAATTGTAGAAGTGTTACTGTTGTTGCTTGTAGAATTAGTGTCCGTTTTATCAATTTAGTATGCACCTATTTCAGCGCAACGCCACTGATAAGTCCATCCATCAAAGATACCGCTCCGTTGACCAAATGAGAATGACAGTATTTGCACTGGGGAGCTACTTGGCCCCCACCGCATATTCTTATTTTTCTTTAGCCTCACCCCCCCAACACTTATTAAACACTTCGTCTTTCGTCTTTCATTTTTATTTTTTTTGGTCGAGTGAAGGGGGTGTCTTTTTTTTTATTTGTTCAGAATTCAAAGATTAACTGTCTTTCACGAAACAATTTGTTATTTTTTCCTTTCTTCATATCGTAATGATGATGAAGAAGCAAATGATAAATGAAGGGTTTTCTTGTATTTGCTTTTTTTTGTTGTTGTTTTTTTTTTTTTTTTCAGGATGGGGTGCGTTTAGATGAAAATGATTTGGGGGTCTGCTTCACTCAAAAGTTAAGGCAAACATTTGTGTTAAAGTTTTCTCAGAAACCAGCAAAGTTCCGCTCAAAATGAAAAGATGATTTCCATATGATTAGCTATAGTATTTTCTCACTCTGACTGGGATCGAACCGTAGAACATCGGCCTTTGAGATGGTTTTCAAGTGTAATAAACAAAAATGAAACAATTATGACGATTTGCATTATTTAGATTTTTCGGTCCTCATCTTTATAATCGTATTCACAATGTTCCGGTCGATGTACCCTTCGGTCTTCTTCAGGTATTTCTCCTAGAACTGGTGAGCCTTCTTGTCGAATTCGAAAGCCTTCATCTTGGAATTATGTGAAGATTGTTCTCAATCCGTTACCCATGACCGAGTACAAGTGTTAAGCTGTTTTAAGTGTTCTATGTTATTTCCTGAAGAAGACCGCAGAGCTCATAGGCCTTAACGTTGTGTACATCTTATTATAATGGAGATTGTGGGTTTGTCTGTCTGTAACCGAAACTATATTACTATACAAGTTACAATTCCCTTTGTTATTTACATCACATACTCCATGATTTTATTTTTATTTAAACCTCAATGATTAATAAAATTGTTTTACATTATTAATACTGTTCCCTATATCTACATACTAATAACATGCAATTGTATTTATATATACAACAAAATAGCGGATTACAGTGTGAATGGGAAGGCTAATTTGTATATTGATCTTAAAAAATTGATTTTAATAAATATATGCTTAGTATTATTGATTTCTAATTGTTTAGTTTTATCTTATTGAATATGAGCAAAAATCTCGGGGATAAATCTTAAAAGAAATACATTAACAAGAAGAAATAACTGTAATTTTATTCTTTACTTCCTATTTTAACTGAATAGTTAAATCAGGAAAATTTACCAATGAAAGACGGGAGTAATAGAAAATAATGGAAGAGTTAGTTTCAAAGTTGTTCTATTTTTCGATAATACCCCCTCTGTTCCAAATCTTTTTATCTGCATTCTTATTCAGTTTTATTAGCCTTTCTAATTTAACATAATCTTTTATTATATCAAAACTTAAAAGCTTGCACCCGGAGGGTGCATAAATTTGCTAGTAACTATAAAGATGGAGACAACAGTCCGATAAATCTAAATAATACAAATTATCAAGCCCCATATCTATTTTTTTTAGATCAGGCAAATAACTGTAATGATATTCTTAATTATAATTATTCGTTGCTATGAAAACTCTTTGAACACAGGCATCAGTAGATATTCCTTGCAGTATCTACTTTTACTTAGTGACCTTTGATCTAAGTACTGAAGTAACTAATTTCTGTTTAAATTGTTTCTTTTTGTTATTTTTGTTATTCATTATACATTGCTTAGTCGGGCAACTGAACTGGCATTCATAGATAGATATTGTTTGGGTTTTTTTTTTGTTTTACGGCATATCAAACCCTTTTGGGTCATTTAATGCTGAATCAAGTCATTTTGCTCGGAAAAGGCACAGATTGCTTACAGTACCTAATGTTACTTAAGTCGTCACTCAATTGAGTATTGGGCAGGCTAATTGTTGCTTAACTTCGGTGATCTAGCAGCAACCAGTGCTTTCAGCGTGACATTGCCTTACTAGATAGATAAAGAGATGGATATATGTAGAATGAGAAATATAGATAGATTTTCATAGATAGATTGATTAATAAATAGATAGATATGAACAGAGATAGATATATATATATAGATGGATAGATAGATATGAATAGAATGAGATAGATTGATTGATAGATAGATAGATAGATACATAGTCATTTTGCTCAGAAAAGGACACAGTTTGATTATAGTACCTAATGTTACTTAAGTCGTCACTCAATTGAGTATTGGGCAGGCTAATTGTTGCTTAACTTCGGTGATCTAGCAGCAACCAGTGCTTTTAGCGTGACATTGCCGTAATAGATAGAGAGATGGATATATGTAGAATGAGATAGATAGATAGATAGATGGATAGATAGATTGATTGATAAATAGATAGATATGAACAGAGATAGATATATATATAGATGGATAGATATATATGAATAGAATGAGATAGATAGATAGATTGATAGATAGATAGATAGTCATTTTGCTCGGAAAAGGACACAGTTTGGTTACAGTACCTAATGTTACTTAAGTGGTCACTCAATTAAGTATTGGGCAGGCTAATTGTTGCTAAACTTCGGTGATCTAGCAGCAACCAGTGCTTTCAGCGGGATTTTGCCGTAATAGATAGATCGAGAGATGGATATATGTATAATGAGATAGATAGATAGATAGATAGATTGATTGATTGATTGATAAATAGATAGATATGAACAGATATATATATATATATATATATATATATATATATAGAGAGAGAGAGAGAGAGAGAGAGAGAGAGAGAGAGAGATATGGATAGATAGATATGAATAGAATGAGAAAGATAGATAGATAAATAGTCATTCTGCTCAGAAAAGGACACAGTTTGATTACAGTACCTACTGTTGCTTAAGTGGTCACTCAATTAAGTATTGAGCAGGCTAATTGTTGCTTAACTTCGGTGATCTAGCAGCAACCGGTGCTTTCAACGTGACAAATAGATAGAAAGATTGATATATGTAGAATGAGAGAGAGAGAGAGAGAGAGAGAGAGAGAGAGTGGAGAGATGGATATATATATATATATATTATATATATTTATAGAGAGAGAGAGAGAGAGAGATGGATAGATAGATAGATATGAATAGAATGAGATAGATGGATAGATAAATAGATAGATAGATAGTCATTTTGCTCAGAAAAGGACACAGTACCTACCGAATGAGGTAGATATAGAGATAGATAGGTTGATAGATAGATATGAATATAATGAGATGGACAGATAGATATGAACATAGATCGATCGATCGATCGATAGATAGACAGAGAGAGAGAGAGAGAGAGAGAGAGAGAGAGAGAGAGAATGATAGATAGATGGATAGATAGATATTTTGGAATTGTCAAGTGTTTAGACATTATGCGTACTAGCAAATATATGCACCCTCCGGGTGCAAGTATTTAAGTTTAATGTAATAAAATATTATATTAAATTAGAAAGGCTAAATAAGAATATCGATAAAATGATTTGAAACAGCGAGTATAATAAAAAATAGAACAATTGAAACTTACTCTTCCATCACTCTTGTCTTTCATTGTTATTTTTTCTGATTTAAGTATTGAGTTAAAAGAGGGAGTAAAGAATAAAATGACAGTTATTTTTTCTTGTTAATGGATTTCATTTAAGATTCATTGAAGAGACTTTTGCTTATATTCATTAAAATAAAACCAAACAGTTAGAAATCAATAATACTAAGCACATATTTAATAAAATCACATTTTTAATATTAATATGCAAATTAGCCTTCCCGTTCACACTGTAAACCACTATTCTGTTGTATATATAAATATAATTGCATGTTGTCAGTATGTAGACATGGTTAACACCGGGGTCCAGTGGCTTCGGCCCTGGATCTTTAAGTTAATAGCGTCGATCCCAGGGGCCATCCCCCCAGGCAACACCTGCCCCCTTGATTTAAAGGGGCAGGGCTGGGTTTATTGCCCAGTGCCTGAGGCGCCCCTTGAGGGGAATGCCGACGGGATCGACGCATTTTGCACCTGCCATGAGGTTTGTGGGTGGTCCCACGTTAATAGGGACTTGTGCCTGACCCGTACAAGTGGGGTACGCGGTAAATACCATGTAGACATGGTTAACAGTATTAATAATGTAAAACAATTTTATTAATAATTGAGATTTAAATAAAAATACAATCATGGAAAATGTGATGTCAATAACTAAGGGAATAGTGATATGAGTATTATAGTTTCGGTTACAGACAGAAAAGCAACATATATGCGTATATGAAATGAATCTTCGAACAAAGAAAAGGATAAAAGCTAAATAAAAGAAAAAAGAAGATTATGGGATTTAATGTAAAAATATTATATATAATGGGATAAAATAAATTAACTATAAAATAAAATATATATATATAATAAATATATATAATATTATTTATTATATATATATATATGTATATTATATTATATATATACATATATAATATATATATATATATATATATATATATATATATATATTAATATATGTATTTATTAATATAATTATAATATATATATATATATATATATAATATTATATATATAATATATATATATATATATATATATAATATATATATATATATATATATATATATATATATATATATATATATATATATATATATATATAATATATATATAACTATATATATATTATATATATATATATATATATATATATATATATATATATATATATATATATGCTTTTATATATATATATATATATATATATATATATATATATATATATATATGTGACAGGAGCGAAATGGCGAGTGCAAAGAGCATTTGTGACCACCTTCCGTGTGTCCTTCCCTGATTAATTAAAACTTTTGGATTCCCCCAGTGCAGCCATTCTTCATACATTAATTCATGAACCTTCTTCTTGCTCGAGGCAAAATTATAGTTTATTTTCAACTGCTCGTGAGCTCACAGCACCTGATAAGCTCCACGTTTCATTTCGTGCCATATCTCGATCTGATTTACAGGCTACCTCCTATACATACGGTGCGGAGGGTTCACACACACACACACACACACTCACACTCACACACACATATATATATATATATAGGAAGCACGTGGTGTAATGGTTAAAGTCATGGGAAATGGACTCGTCGCCCCGAGTTCAAATCCTGGACGTGGTAATTGCATTTCACTTTGCGCTAATACCCTTGGGAAATGTATGAATCCTACTCTCTCTCCAGCTATGGGTAAATAGCAGGGCAGACTGGGCTCTTTAACCATGGTTAGGTAACCAGTCTAGGAGAAGGAAAACTCTGAATTCAAACCTGTTGAACTCCGCTTAAGAAATTGACCTCGTGTCGTATCCTGCTCGTGCGGAGGAGTTGGTATACATACATTCCTATGTATTTAATAGTTTAAAAACACCAGTCCCCGCATCAGCTGTCAGTGGGCGAGGGGATAAGACATCGGACTACCATGCGGTCAGTCTGAGTTCGAACCCCACCCAAGGATAGTTGTGTCTAGCCACACTGAAGAGGCATGATATGCCGAAACACGTGTCTTTGGATGACTTATTAATATATATATATATATATATATATATATATATATATATATATATATATATATATTCTAGAAAACAATCAGAAACTAAATGGATTCTAAAATTACAAACATACGTGAAGGGATTGAATGCAGACATTGGAATTCTCCGTTATTATAAATATTTTACAGACGCTGACGCGAGACAACAGAGACAAAAAAGCCGTTAAACAGGAATAACATTCATTTGCTAAAGGGTATCTAACGAACCTGAAAATTTATGACAAAAAATAATAATTAAAAAAATAAGTGAGTCCAATACTCCATAATATCGAGTTCATTCATTTATACATTTTTAATGCTTCGTAATAACGTCCAACTTTTAAAAAAACATTAATATATATATATATATATATATATATATATATATTATATATATATATATATATCATCATATCATGTCGCGCAATTTGCACGGATTTCCATGACGATCTCTCGCCAAGTTTCCCTATCATTCATCGACTCTGGGAGCTTCTCCGCGCAGCAGCCAGCATCCCTACATAGTTGCTCAATGTAGGTTCTGGCTGGGCGGCCCACATTAGCGTGCCCATGTGCTGGCTTCCACAGTAGTACGTCGCTTACGAGCTCATCCTTGCTTCTCCAGCAGTGTCCTGCATGTTTAGCACTTCTTACTCGTATGGTTTATGAGATGGGAGGCAGGTGGCCATACCGTTGCTTCTTTGTGGGGTGCTGCTTTCACGACTTATTCAGGACTGCTCGCAGCATTCTTGTGCAGCTCCCATATAGCTTATTCTCAAGGCGCTTCGTTAGAGTCCAGGTGGTACAGCCATACAGCAGTACCGATATAACCACAGCCTGGAATAATCGTCTCTTTAGCTTGTCAGGGTGGTCGGATTTCTATCCGACTGATAATTTGTTGGTGGCCAACTATGCCTTTCCTATTCATGTATTAACATCGCATTCTGTGGATGAGATATCACTACCTAGGTATGTGAATTTTTCCATTGGTTTAAGAGGCCTACCGTCAAGTGTGGAGATGTCTCCTTGCTTTTTGAAGCTCATGAACTCAGTTTTATCAGAGTTCACATTTGCTGCCTCCTCCAGGCTGTGTAGAAGTGCCTCAGGTCGTCAGCATATATATATATTAACATAAAGGTATACGGTAATAACCTATTCGAGTTTCACCATAAGGATCTTCAGGGTTAAATCCACTGAATTAATCAAGATATTGATTAATGGCAATCGATTACACGTGTGTGTTTTTTCGCGATTAACGGCTGATTATAGGTCCGCGGTCGAAGAACGCTGGTTTGAAATTCAAAAATTTGAAAAAACGGAAGTCGCATTTTTTCAAAGGATCAAAATATAAACATTGTTAGAAATCCACTTTGTGCTATTGTTTTAAAGGTTTACGACAATGATGAGGATTGTCTATATTACTGTAGAGTCCGTAGTGACTAACCACTGTGAAAATTTTCACCGGTAAGTCACTGCAAAAGACGAGAAAAAGTATTAATGGATTGATTGTTTTTAAGAGAACAATAAAAATAATCCTGATGAAGGTTCAATGTAACCGAAATGTTTAAACATATATAATTAAATTCATCCCATTTTCGGAACACTTTTTTTTTCAAAATTTTCTTATATTCTTGGATTTATTTTCCATATTTACTCCCATATATATATATATATATATATATATATATATATATATATATATATATAATATATATATATATATATATCTTATCTTATGCCCTGAAGATGATCTATTTAATAGATCGAAACACTACAGCGTCGGCCAATAAACTCACCACTTAACCCATTTAAACCTGTGTTTTTTCATTTCTTCATATATTACATATATATATATATATATATATATATATATATATATATATATATGGGAGAAATAAGAGGAAGTTATTCCGACAGTATGTGGAGAAAGGTAGACAAATCCGGGATGTTGTACAAAATGGATGTTTGTTGAAGGTAATGATGTCCACGTTGTAACGTTTCAGTCCGTTAGACCATCTCCAGGAAGTTGGATTGAGTTCACCATTGAAGCAAGAACTCAATCCAACGTCCTGAAGAAAGTCTAACAGACCGAAACATTACAACGTCGACATCACTACCTACAATAAACATCCATGTTGTACAACATCCCGTGTGTGTCTACCTTTCTCCACATATATATATATATGTATATATATATAGATGTATATATATATATGTGTGTGCGTGTGCGTGTGCGTGTGCGTATATATATATATATATATATATATATATATATATATATATATATATATATAAACCAAAATCGCCTCCAGAGCAGGATGTGACACAAGGTCAATATTAAACGGAGTTCAGCAGGATTGAATTTAGATTTGTTTCCTTTAGATTGCTATTACCAAGGTTAAAGATCCCAGTTTTCCCTACTATTTCCCCATAGCTGGAGGAGAATAACTGAATGTATATCTTTACCTAGGGTATTAATGCTATGTGAAATGCAACCCGCCTAGTCCAGGATCTGGACTTGTCACTGTGTCCATTTCCTATGACGATAACCATTGCACATCGGCCACCTCCAATGTATATATAATTCCATGACAAATCATCCAGGCAATGTCACCCACACCCTTCATTTTTTCTGAAATTTTGTACGAGTCTGCATTATGTGAAAGTTCGACAATCCCCAAAATTTTAGCTTCCAATTCCAGAAATTTACGGAGTTATGTCGAAGTTTAGCTCTCCAAATTTGAAGGGGATTGCGAAAAATGGCGACCTTTTGTAGACTATTTTTTGTCTGTAAAAGGTGTTCTAGAGCTTCCCTACTACTGGAAATTGGGTTATAAATGCATTTTTCCCCAGGAATCCAAAATATGCTATTAAAACAGTCTTAAAATCAACGAATTTCAAGTTATTGATTGTTTTTTTTTTAATTTTTTCATTGCAAGATCAATATCCCGATGTGGCACTGCATAATGGAGGCATAACTTCATCATCGCTGGTGACCATTCTAAACATCATGATGTGGACTTGATGTTTGCTTTTCATCACTATAGGTTGAACTTGTGGGAACAGAGCAAGCCAACGCTTGTTCTGTGAGTTCACCATCTGATCCTGGCAGAAACTTTTCTTTTCTGAGAAAAAGCAAACAAGTTCGGTTGGAGGGGACGCATGAGGTTTTTGAAAACCTTTGTGATGTCGTCTTTTCCCTTGTCCTTAATAAAAACAGGTTCAATCTCATCTTATATGTGAAATAGCAAATGTCTTCATGAACTAACTGCCAGATAAGAAACCTAGCCACTGGACACATTGTCAATCATGGCCTAGAGATAAGCTACAAATTCGGGAGTCCGAAATGAGTTGCCGTACCTGTGTGTGTGTGTGTGTGTGTGTGTGTGTGTGTGTGTGTTATACAGAGAGAGAGGGGGGTGCGAGAGAGAGAGAGAGAGAGATGGAAAATACTTTATTGGAAGCTCTGGCAAAGTATTAAAATTTTCCTAAATCAAAAGCATCTTCACCATAAGTCACTTTTTGATAGGACTAACTTTCCACGAGTAGTTTTACCAACACTCGTATCTACCTTGGTATTAATCCACTATTCTATATTTCTTTCACTAATTGTCCACCAACTGGATGACCCATACTATGTGCCCTAGGGTCACATCCTACCCGTGGCCACTGGATTGGGCAAATACCTACTTAACACTTTTTATTTCTTTGTTTATGAACTGGGTTTTAAAAAGAAACCTTCTGAAATAACAGTCCGAGTTACAATGATAGTAGTTGAATCCATCTTAGTCATTCCCGATTTAATGACTGAATCAAGAGCAATAAAAAAAATATTCTGCAATATCTCCGCTCCGCTTCACTTGGTGGTGCACTTAAGCTAATTCCACGGATAGCCTACAAAACAGTGTTACCAATGGGCTCCGTTTGGTGTGCCACAAGCGACCTTAGTCGATATTAATTGCGTGATTGGTGGCAGGGGGCCCAACATGCGGCTACTAAATAAGCATTTATCATGTCCACTATAAGGCTGGTAATTTTGCTGTTGCAAATCAGAGAAGGTGGTGGGGTGGTAAGGGAGGAAGACCAGTTTGATTTATTGATGATTTGGATGTAATCTGATTTTGTTATGGCCATTTGTCAGTCGCCCGACCCGGCATCAGTCCACTATTGTTTCACTTTCACTTTCACTTTCATTTTGCGCATATCCCATTTTTCATTCTTGAAATTGCTGTGCGCATGCGTGCCTTCAAAATAGGAAGCGCATCTCAAAAATACATGAGTTTTAAAAATCAGTGCGATCATATATATCTATTTCGCTTCTCGGCATATTTTTTTTTTCTTTTTTTTTTTTTTTTTTTTTTTTTTTCTTTCTTTTTTTTTTAGATTTGCCAAAGTCCGGTTCTGGGGAAGGCGTTCCGCCACCACCCACCCCAGGGCAGCAACGACCCCTTTTCACTAATAGGAATAGGGTCAGAATCAATTTCTAGTGCATGAGATGCCCTGCATCGGGGCAATGCCGACCGGGTTGGATAATTTTTCGCCTATTTGTAGGAGGGGCTCCGCATTAAGCTAGATCACGTGACGCATCCTGTTACCATAGTGGATGGGGGGAATACTTTTGAAAAGAATTCATCTGTACATCCTCTGTGTAGGGCCAATCGGCTCGATATAGGGACGCTAAATGTGTATCTTTGCTTATTGGACCCAGGGGAAAGGAATAAACATAAACAAACAAAAAATCATTCCTCATGGGAAAAAGGGATTTCTCATTAGGATGTGTCTCTAGCAATAAACAGTAATCAAAGAGAAACTCTGGCCAACCAAACACGTGCGTTTGTTTACAGCCAAATGTTATAATACTATTTTGGTTGCAGTAGACAAAAGGGTGATTACAAACTTCCGAGATTACTCGTATGAAAAAAAACTTATTAGTTTTTTATTAGCTGCCATCGCCTCAGAAGTATTCCCATAATGCAATGATACGCAACACTCAACGCTTCTGTCACGTTTAGAACACTCCTCGAAAACCCCGCATTTTAACTATGTCAAGCACCATATACGACGAATCTTCAACGCGGTATAAACACTTCATCTTGGAGTTGAAATCGAAGGGAGGCACATTCGGTAAGTGGAGGGGCTATGGAGTGATGATCGTGCTAGTGTGGCACAAAGATTTTCGCGTTTTCAACGCAACGTCAGTGGGTATCTAATCCCCATCGCGTCACAAATAAGATCGTTTACCATTTTGGCTCAGTTGGTAGAGCATCAGCCTCGGAACCGCAAGGTTCCGGGTTTCGATACCGGCCCTCGGCAACTCAGTGCTGGAGTAGCACAACTTCGATTTGTGCGGTAAAGTGGGGAGCTGAAGGCAGGTGTGACGCTCCATCTCAGACGCAAAAACCTCCCTGGTGTAGGTGCATCCGCCTCGGAAATACAAGGTTTTGGGTTCGATACCAATTCAGTGCTGGAGTAGCACAACTTCGATTTGGAGAGCTGAAGGCAGGTGTGACACTCCACCTCAGACGCAAAAACCTCCCTGGTGTAGCGGAAGTGAAAAGGGATTCGTTCATCATTCATCCATTTATATACTAAGGTATATAAGTTAAAGGAAAGGAAATGAATCCAACAGTATGAGTATGAAAAGGTGGAATGAAAACATCACACAATGCTGTTAAAGAGAAAACAATTTATAATATAATCATAGCTGATATTGATCAATATTTCGATTTACAAAAATCATCATCAGAGCTCATTTACTCCGTGGTGTTTGGGTCAGAAAAAAATGTCAAATCGATTTGACTGAAACTGCCGGTGGCTTGCATTGCCGATCGTCATGGATGGTTGAGCCACTTGCTGTACTTGGTCTCTCTCTCTCTCTCTCTCTCTCTCTCTCTCTCTCTCTCTCTCTCTCTCTCTCTCTCTCCTCTCTCTCTCTCTCTCTCTGCTGGATTCTTTTGTGTCTGTCGTATATTTCTAATATACCAACTCGGGATTCTTACTGAGAGTCACCTAGTTAGGTTTCTGACTAGTCTGAAAATACAATGGTACCTTTACCTGGGAGTTTAATTCGTTCCACAACTCACTCAAATTTCTCGTATGTCAAATCAATATTTCCATTGAAATGAACTTAAATGCCATTAATCCGTTCCAGCCACCCTCCCGAAAAAAAGATCACCCTATTTTTAATAAGAAAAATAGCTTCTTATTATATAAAACATAGTAAAATAGAATGTAATGAATTATGTGCAGTAATAAGTTTAATGATTTTTTTTTATAAATAATATTTATTTTGATATAGTATATTGGGAAACTTAAATGTTTTTAGTGAATTTATTAACATAAGCGTATCTGAAGCTCACTCATACCCCTAAATATTAGCTCTCAACACAAAGCAAAAAATCAAAAGAGTGACAGCTTTAACCCAACCGCCCTGGGGTGTTAGAATGCACCGACTGCACCTCTGCAGAGGGGGTAATATTCCCTCGAATGAAGACACCCGGAGCTTTGGTGTATGAGCAGTCCATGACCTGCAACACTCCACTTAGAACCTTACTTAGGCTAGACGGTTGGTCGGAGAGGCCCCCTCCGATCAATCGGTTGGTTATTAAGCCCTAGCACCAATATGATTGCCCCAATCCTATTGCTCTTATAGCAAGCCCCAACCCCTTTTTATCATATGGGTTCTACATGTCCTGGGAATGACGTTAAACTCTATCTGATGGTGAGGTTCCAGTTTTGGAGGTTTGGGGAATGTGGAGCACCCCTTCATCACCATTGGTCCCTGGTACACTCTGACCCGGAGTGGTAGTATCTGTTAGGGTCCCATCTATGGGTTAAACAGAAAAATGTATTTATAAAAAAATTGTATTATCCATTAAGAATTGATTTATTTCAAAACTTTATCGGCATTAAATGACCCACTGAGGTTGATATGCCGTAAAAGAAAATAAACCAACCCAAACCAAACTTTAACCCAGAAAACTCGTATGTTGGGACACTCGTAAATCAAAGTACCACTCTATTTTTATGACGCTTAATTTTTTTCTCGGGTTTGTCCCGGAAGTGGATGCGTGCAGCCGTTGTAATTTTGGAATTTGGCATATGGCTGTCAAGGCGAACACTTCCGTTTGAGTTTAAGAGTTCCGACAAGCATATGAAAAAGTTTTGTACACAGAAAACAAATAATGTCTTCTGCTTTTTATCCCTGAGATATTCGTGAGATTTGAAAGTTATATTCAACCATTGTAGATCAAGGAATATATTAAACATTTATAAACCAAGTTATATATTTAACTTTTATATACCAAGATATATGTATCACACTGTATATACTAAAATATATATACCAACATATATAGTCAAGCGTTATATGATCATCATCAAGGCATGTAGACAGAACGAATTTTCTCTCTCTCTCTCGCTTTCTCTCTGTCTCTGTCTCTCCCTATATATATTTACCAACTCCTCCGCACGAGCAGGAGGTGACACACGGTCAATTTCTTAAGCGGAGTTTAACAGGTTTGAATTCAGAGTTTTCCTTCTCCTCTAAACTGGTTACCTAGCCATAGTTAAAGAACCCAGTCTGCCCTGATATTTGCCCATAGCTGGAGGGAGAGTAGGATTCATACCTTTCCCAAGGGTATTAGCGCTAAGTGAAATGCAATTACCACGTCCAGGATTTGAACTCGGAGCGACGAGTCCATTTCCCATGACTCTAACCATTACACCACGCGCTTTCCCCCCTATATATATATATATATATATATATATATATAAATCTATCCATCTACTCTCCTTCTCCCTTTCCTCTTTCTCTCTCTCTCTCTCTCTCTCTCTCTCTCTCTTCTCTCTCTCTGTCTCTGTCTCTGTCTCTCTCTCTCTCTCTCTCTCTCCATCCATTTCCTACCGACCACCGCTCACGTTAGGTCTTCTAGACGCAGCTAGTATACGCCTAGAACTAGTTCAAGTATTTTTTTCCTGGCAGGTCAACACCGGTGTTTACATGTGTAGTAGTCCTTAGGAGAACGTCATTTATGAGCTCGTCCTTACTTCTCCAGCAGTTTCCAGCATGTCTTGTTCGTTTTGCCTAGATGGTAGGTAAGTGGCCATACAACTGTAGTTTTAGTGGGTTCCGCTCTGATCTGTATAAGACAACACGTAGCATCCTTATGTACTTCCCATCTAGTTTAGTTAGGATCCAAGTGGTGCAGCCATGCAGTAATACTGACATGATTACAACTTAGATTCCGTTTTATTTTATTAGAGAGATCAGATTTATAGTCGATAACTTGTTACTAACAGCCTATGCTTTCCGTATGCATACGTTGACATTGTTTTCAATAGTTGAGATACTACTACCTATGTATGTAATATAGTCTATAAATTTCAGGGACTTGCCATTGAATGAGCAGATGACGCCATTTTAATTAAAACATTGAATAGGGTTATGGTTGGGGTTTAGGGTTAGTTTAATGGGAAAATAAATAAATAAATTGGGTTCTGTTTTTTCTGGGTCACCCTGTAACATGATATTACAGGGTGACCCAGAAAAAACAGAAACCAAATCATGGTTATTTCCTAGTTTAGTAACATGATATCACAGGGTGACCCAGAAAAAACAGAACCCACATTATTTATTTATTTTCCTATTAAACTAACCCTAAACCCCAACCCTAACCCTAAAACCTAACCCTAACCCTAAACCTTAACCATAATCCTAACCCCCTAGTTGAGTAACATGATATTACAGGGTGACTCAGAAAAAACAGAACCCAAATTATTTATTTTCCCATTAAACTAACCCTAAACCCTAATCCTAACCCTAACACACCCCTAGTTGAGCAACATGATATTACAGGGTTACCCAGAAAAAACAGAACCCACAAATCTTGTAATAAAACTGTTAATTTTAACTACGGTTGGTTAGAGCTAGGGTTTAGGGTTGGGGTTTAGGGTTAGTTTAATGGGAAAATAAATAAATTACTTGGGTTCTGTTTTTTCTGGGTCACCCTGTAATGCCATGTTACTCAACTAGGAAATAACCTGTTCTTTTTACAAAATTATATAGTTACAAGTAACTATTCCTATTTTATTATACTTTGTTTGCACACAGCCGCATCTGGGGTTTGAACTTGAGCCTCCTATACCATTTCTTTATGTTAAATGCGAGTCTTTAAGTTTTCTGTGTATACGTACGTGTTGTTATTTTATTTACACGTTCAGTGAATAAGGGTGTACATATCGCCAAAAATATCCATATTTTATAAATCGCTCTCGACCGTATGTGTCTATACTCCAGTGAACTATTCTCTGTACATATTCACGGTTGAATATGTGCGCTTGTAGAAATTAATGTACTTGTTCTTGTTCTTGTTTTTTGTTTTTGTTTTTTTAAAATGTGTATCCCGGTGCATTGGGAATTAGTACTCACATATACACGTGTCTCGCGTACTTCTGGGTATATTCTCCCTAATCCCTCTCTCAATGTGTGTATGTGTGTATCTGGGTGTGTGTACACACTTCCATAGAGCTATATCAATACACAGCCAGAAGATATAGGACTCTCTCCAAATAGAGAGCAAACATACAATATTCCGGTCAAGTGAACCTGTATTTTATGGTGTTTACCGAAGTCCGGAGTTCATCTCCTTGTGTGGGGTTAGCCATTAGTATCCGAAAGGCAAACAGAAAACAGACAAGCAAAAATACATTAAAAGAAACAAAAACAATGCAACCATCTAAAAATGATGGAAGTGTCTAGCAGAAATATCTGACCGTTTCTCATTCCCAACCACCAGTCAATAGTTTTACCTTTTGGTCGAGCAAGCAACACGGACTGTCCAGGGACCACTCAAGCCAATAGTCCCTAACAAAAACTACCAGTTCCTGATACACTTACCCCCCTTCCCGCCCCCCAGAACCCTGACGCTAAAACCTTCATGCTGACTTCCTTGGGGAAAAAAAACTGATAAACAAATAAGGTGGATTGATGCCTGGCCAAACTGAGCGTCTCCAACATTCATTTTACAAAAGCCACCTGTTATATTTGTAGACGAAGAGTTCAGTGCTCGCTTCGATAGCTCTGACCGTCTGATGAGACCAGACTGGACATAGTTCCCCTGCGGACACTTGGCTTGATCAATCTAGAAAATGCTTTTCATTTTGTTCGCTTTCTGTTTTGTTTTTTTTGTTTGCTTGTTTATTGTTTTTTTTTGTTATTTGTTACTTTTTTCTTTCTTTTTTCTTTTTCTTTTTTACTTTTTTTGTTTTTTGCTTTGTTTTTGTTCACTTTTTCTTTCTTTTTTTTCTTTCTCTTCTTTTCTGATTTTTTCGTCTTTATTTTTTATTTATTTATTTTTTTCCTTTTTCATTTCTTTCTTCATTTCTTTCTTCTTTTCTTTCTTTTTTTTTTTTTCTTTTTTCTTTTTCTTTTCTTTCTTCATTTCTTTTTCCTTTTCTTTTTCTTTTCTTTCTCTTTTCTTTCTTCTTTTTTTCTTTTTTCTTCATTTCTTTCTTTCTTGCTTTTTTCTTTTCTTTCTACTTCTCTTTCTTTTTTCTTTTTCTTTTCTTTCTTCTTTTTCTTCTTTTCTTCTTTCTTTCTTTCTTCTTTTTCTTTTTTCTTTTCTTCTTCTTTTCTTTCTTTTTTCTTCTTTCTTTTATTCTTTTTCTTTCTTTTTCTTTTTTTTTTTCTTCTTTCTTTCTTCTGTTATTTAATCTTTTCTTTCTTTTTCTTTCTTTTTTTTCATTTTCTTTTTTTCTTCTTTTCTTTTATCTTTTCTTTCTTTCCTTTCTTTTTTTCATTCTTCTTTTCTTTCTTCTTTTCTTTTATCTTTTCTTTCTTTTTCCTTCTTTATTTTCATTCTTCTTTTCTTTCTTCTTTTTTTTTCATCTTTTCTTTCTTTTTCCTTTCTTTTTTCTTCTTCTTTCTTTCTTCTTTCTTTCTTCTTTTCGTTCTTTTTCCTTTCTTTTCATTCTTCTTTCTTTCTTCTTTTCTTTTATATTTTCTTCTTTTTCCTTTTTTTTTTTCTTCTTTTCTTTTTCTTTTTCTTTTCTTTTCTTTTCCTTTTTCTCTTTCTTTCTTTCTTTTTCTTTTCTTTTCTTTTCTTTCTTTTTCCATTCTTTTTTCATTCTTCTTTTCTTTCTTCTTTTCTTTTATCTTTTCTTTTCTTTTCCTTTTTCATTTTTCTTTTCTTTCTTCTTTTTCTTTTATCTTTTCTTTCTTTTTCCTTTCTTTTTTTTCATTCTTTTTTCTTTTCTTCTTTTTCTTTCTAATTCCTTTCATTTTTTTTATTCTTCTTTTCTTTCTTCTTTTATCTTTTCTTTCTTTTCTTTTTTCATTCCTCTTTTCTTTCTTCTTTTCTTTTTTCTTTCTTTCTTTTCCTTTCTTTTTTTTTTCATTCCTCTTTTCTTTCTTCTTTTCTTTTATCTTTTCTTTTTTCCTTTTTTTTTCATTCCTCTTTTCTTTCTTCTTTTCTTTTATCTTTTCCTTTTCCTTTTCTTTCTTTCCTTTCTTTTTTTCATTCTTCCTTTCTTTCTTCTTTTCTTTTATCTTTTCTTTCTTTTTCCTTTCTTTATTTTCATTCTTCTTTTCATTCTTCTTTTCTTTCTTCTTTTCTTTCATCTTTTTTTCTTTTCCTTTTTCATTCTTCTTTTTCTTATTTTCCTTTTTCCTTTTCGTTCTTTTTTTATTTATTTATTTTCTTTTTTTATTTTATTCGGTACCTGCGGTTTTTCTTTCTTGGATATCTGGGATAGATATAACATTTAACGACGCAGAAAATAGATTTGGTAAGCTAAATCCGAGTTTCCGTCGAATCTATTTGCATTCACTTTGGACTAATGCCCTTAGGAAAGGCATGAACCCTGACACCGACCCACACCCCCAGCCAGTGATGAGTATAAATGTTAAGTTAAATGTTATCTCTAGTTAGGGTTGTGTGGAACCAGTCTAGAAGAAAGAATAATTCAGTTTTAAACAAAGTAAAAGACACCCGCTTGCTTTCCAGAGAACAATCATAGTAAACCAAGTTTGATAACAAAGGAAGCTGTGGAGGTCTATGATCGCTTATAACCCAACGAGAGATAGTGACTTTCTTTTGCTTGTTTCTTCTGGTTTTTTTTTTAATTTTATTTTTCTCTATAACTGTTTTCCCCTTTTCTACTTTATGTGTCTTTACCACAACCGTTTTTTTTTCATTTTCATTCTCTCTCTCTCTCTCTCTCTCTCTCTCTATATATATATAATATATATATATATATATATATATTATATATGAGATTACGCAAACAGTTTGTTTGAGATGGCGAGAGCTGACAATTTTTAGGAGAATATGTGCTTAATTGAAGTCATACCTAATTTGAAAATGAATTAGTTGATAATTAATGAATTAGGCGAATATATCTGTTCAAATGTAAGGCGTAAACAAATCGAGAAAAAGTCGATCTCTGTATGTACATTTCGGCCTATTATGCCTTATCAGCAGAGTTATAGACAGGTAGCCGCTTTGTGTGTGATTTGAACCCCAACAGCCAGGCTGACAGGCGGGGATTCTAACAATTACACTAGCTGGTTTCTCAGACTTCTCGTTTATTTTAAAACTGATTATATCCTACTTTTTTTTTATATATCCTACATGTTTTGTTTCAAAATTAGGTATAACTTCAATTAAGCACATATCCCCCCCCCCAAAAAAAAATAATATATATATAAAGGGCTGATAAAAACATCTCTGTTGACTAGTGTTTTGAATTACAATTGTAAAATACCAAGTCTTTATTCTAATAGTTTCACCTAATTTTTAGATATTTTTAGACAAACAAAAAAATACTCGGCTTTTGTTTTGTTTTTTTTTTATTTTTGTTTTTTTTATTTTTGTTTGATATTTTTACGTGTGATACAAATGATCTTTCAATCCCATATTTTTCAGTCTTTCTTCCTAAGAAGGTCACGAAATTTAATTGAATAAAATTATAACATTTTATCAACACGTCTTTTGATATAAAGTTCACGAAGGCCGCAATTTAACGTGAAGGCTCTTATATGTTTTTGATCGTATAGTTAGTAACTCTGGTATACCCATAAGTTTTTCTACTATTATATATACTAGCAAATATATGCACCCTCCGGGTGCAAGTATTTTAGTTAAGTTTTATAATAAAATATGATATTAAATTAGAAAGGCTAATGAAACTGAAGAAGAATGTAGATAAAAAGATTTTGAACAGAGGGGGTATGATTGAAAAATAGAACAACTTTGAAACTAACTCTTCCATCATTTTCCGTTACTCCCATCTTTCATTGGTAAATTTTCCTAATTAAACTGTTTAGTTAAAATAGGAAGTAAAGAATAATATTACAGTTATTTCTTCTTGTTAAGGGGTTTCTTTTAAGATTTATTGAAGAGATTTTTGCTCATATTCAATAAGATAAAACCAAACAATTAGAAATCAATAATACTAAGCATATATTCATTAAAATCATTTTTTTAAGATCAATATGCATATTAGCCTTCCCATTCATACTGTAAACCGATATTTTGTTGTATATATAAATACAATTGCATATTATTAGTATGTAGATATGGTGTAAGTAATGTAAAACAATTTTATTAATAATTGAGGTTTAAATAAAAATAAAATCATGGAGAATATGATGTAAATAACTAAAGGAATTGTGACTTATATAGTAATATAGTTTCGATTACAAACAGACAAACCCACAATCTCCATTATAATAAGAATATATATATATATATATATATATATATATATATATATATATATATATATATATATATCAGTAGTCCTGAACAAGTCATGGAAGCAGCACCCCACAAAGAATCAACTATATGGTCACCTGCCCCCCATCTCACAAACCATCCGGGTGAGACGGACTAGACATGCAGGACACTGCTGGAGAAGCGGGGATGAGCTCATAAGCGACGTTCTCCTGTGGAAGCCAACACATGGGCATGCTAACGTAGGACGCCCGCTAAGGACCTACATTGACCAACTATGCGAAGACTCTGGATGCTGCACAGAGGACCTCCCAGGGGCCATGAGTAATAGGGCAGGTTGATTTGTCACTTTTTTTGGAAATCCAATACAGCTTTGATGGCGAAAGCTGGGGTTTGGTGTTATAAGAACTGACAACAAAAATTAGATTCCTAACTTTAACACTCATTTGAGCATTTCATTTTAAAGATCGTCAGCAAAAATATACACAAATACCTCATTTCCGCAGGATTTTGATGACAAAACTTAAAAATTTCATTATTTCAATAATAAATCCAAATAAAATTGATATTTTCATTACATACAATGAATGGAAAATATATTCAATGTTTAAAATTGCATTTTTTATTGAAAATTGTGTTAAAAGCTCTAAACTATATAAATTATGAAACAACAGAACTGAATTGTTCTGTGTATTTTCCTTTCGAGGAAAATGCAGGTCTGATCTGGTGTCACAATGATTTGGTTATAATGTGCTTGTGCCTTGCTTCCTGTCCATACACAATCTGTGAAGCTTCTGTTGTTAATTTAACAGCTCTTTCCACACCTTGTGAGTGGGCAGGTAATTTTGGAAATTTCAGTTCTGTTCCATTCAGTAGAGATTCTAAGAGTTCATTTGTGGAAAAATCTTCTGGAACTGCGGGTTCACAAATCCCTCTTGTGAGAGGTCAATCAGAGATAAACAGTGTGTAGCTTCAAAATTGATTGAAGTAAATTTTTTTCAATCTTTTCTTTGGCGGTTCGCTACTTCTGAAAAAAAAAAGAAAATTTATCCAAACTTGATTATATTTTTGCAATGTAATTTGAATAAAACTTATAATTATTCTTGCAAATTGACATAACTAATTAGGTATGAATAAATGTTAACTTATTGAATGGACAAAATCTTTTTATGGCCTCTTCCCTCATCTCCAATTCATTGGACTTCAACATTGACAACAAAATGTTTTCCGGAAGTAAAGCAAAAGGATTGTGTTGTAAATTTTTTAATGCAACATTCTGGATTTCAGTTGACTGTTGCTTTATTCTCTGGATCATATCAAAGATATACAAGTGTTGGTTATAGAAATTATTGTCCCTTTTTATTTCAAACCAATTAACTGCATATACTTGTATGACAAATTGAACAATGTTGTGTAATTCATCTGAGAGTTTTGGTGGATATGCACTTCTGGTCCATAGGCACATTAACCTGATAGCTAAAGTTAGCCATCTTGCTTGATTCAGAGGTCCAATCTTCCAGGAAGCAAATCTAGTGTTCACTTTACCTCGAGAAATACCTACAGCATATTCAAGAAGTAGTCGTTGGTCACCACTTAGGTCATCCATTGCCTTTGCAGGGAGATAAAAAATTATCCAGAGGGCCACTGATACATTCAAATTTTACCTGGGGCAAATGATGGTAATTACTTTCACAAAGTTTCCCTAAAGGGCCAGTGAAAGTTGTTGGACTTCTTGTAGTCCCATCAATAGATTTAAATACCGCTCTAAATGGAAGTTCATTTTGATGAAGCGAACAACCAATTGTGTGCACCTTCCTTTTTATTTTTTTCTCCAGAGCTGTCACCATCCCTGTTTTACAACCAGTGTTTGTACTGGTATTGTCTACCAGAACTGCCTTAACAGTATTTACACTGTTGTATTCTTCTAGAACAGCAGCAACATCTTCAGCTTGATGAATACCAGTTGCACCAATGTTGGGTATGACTCGGTGGGTGAGATATTTACTTGAAGTGCCCATCTCTCTTGTAAATGTTAAGTGGCGCTCTGGTCCCTTGCTCTTTTTAATCTTTTTCACACCATTCTCTTCAATCTCATTTTATAGCAAAGTGTCTTTATCCACTCTGCAATCAACTCCAATGCAGATGAGATTGTCATAATCTTTGAATATGCTTCTGATAGCTAGCTACCTTTACTCTTGCTTTTTCCCTATCTATTTTAGATTTGTCTAAAATAATGTCTTTTAAGGGAATACTTGGATTAAGAAATCCCATATCCTGTAGATCTAACAGAAAGGCATTAGCAAGACAAGCCCCAAGATTTGATGATACATCACCCCTAATAAGTTCCATAGAATATCTTGGGACTTTTAAAAGACTGTAATGACCCTTCAACATTCTCCCTGGCTCAAAACTGTCATCCACGGTTTCTTCACTGGAGGATGTCTGTTGAAAAATATCAGATGTCGAGGATGAAACACATGAAGAATCTTGTTGCTGTCTCTCTAACCTTTCTGCATCCACTGAAATTTTGTCTTTGTATTTTTTGACAGCATCCTTGTCAATAGGTTCCAGCTGGAAAACTGCCTTTTGGACCTGTTTTCTCTCTCTGATCTTTTAAATATTCCCTCTCTTCAATGGGAACCTGAAATTTCAAAAATTTGCATGTGTTTAATAACAGGTCTAGCATACATGACAAATATTAAGGAAAATGTCATATCATTTACCAGAAAAAGGAATATTATCAGAGGTAAATTTAAATTTAAAAAAAATCGAGACATGAACTTGTTCAAATTAAACAAGTAAAAAACAATCAAGCATAAAATTAAGATTACCTTCTTGTTAGGAGGACAAGTGCAAACTATGTGCCTTGTTTGGCAATTTTCTTTGTTGTACTTCACAGCAAAGTCATCACATCTTAAGACGGGCAGTTTACAGAACATGAAGAAAATCAAATAATCTGTCCAGCTGTTCCTCCCATTCTTTTCACTTTGCGTGTGGTGAGAGATTTTCTGTTAACCTGTTTGGCCTTCTTGAAACAAAATATACCCACCTTCTGCCCTATATAATGTTCTCTTAACAAAGGCAATTGTGGGTTCACTGCCTGCCAAATACTGATTATTCCTTTGCAATCAATTTGGAAATCTCAAAATTTTTCAAATGGGGATAGGTATTTTTAAGGAAATAACTAAACTGGATAACTTGTCCTAAAGTTGGGGGTTCAGACTTATCCAAAGGACAAGGTGCTTCAGAAAATTTTTTTAAAACTGCTACTGCGGGTTAAAACTGAATGTCTTTTTACAGACATTTTATCTGAAAATAAAATAGAAATAAATGAAAAATTATAAATCAAACTGTTTTGGGCTATCTTCCAATTTCATATAAAAAAGCCTGACAATTATGGTAAGAAGTTGGGTTTGGTTTGTGTTAGGATTGAGCTGGGGCTAAAATTTTGGCATGAAAAGACAGGACCCCCCTCCTCCAAATAGCCACTAATTTATGGTAAATTCAAAAATCAAATTGATTTTAAAATAATCCAAAAATTATAAGAAAATATTTTTTTTCTTTTTTTTTTCATCATGAGAGGTTGTGTAAAACACACTAGGTAAATCCAATTTGTAGAAAACCCCCCTCCCGTTTCAAAGAAATTTACAAAAAAATCAGAGAATTAACCGATTTTAATGAAATTTTCAGTGTTGATTTATCAGTAAATGAATTTTATAATGCATTAGTTATTTGGTAATTCTTTTTCAATCGAGAGTGATAAATTTGTTTTGTAAACACGGATTTTACAACAGCAAATTGACTTAAAAACGTTTTAAATGTATTTAAAAATAAATTACATGCATAATATTATTTTACTTTTTTTTTTTTTTCTTTTTTTTTTTACTGATGCTCATTATGATACTAATTTTCAATTTAGACAAAAAATTGACCTTAAATAATCGTTTTAATTAATTTTAATTCCTTTTTAAAATTAAGGCAGACGAAAAGTTGGGTATTATTCTTAAAACATACACACTCCCTTAGGTAGCTTAAAGTTTTCGTGTATAAAATAATATCAGCTACACTGTTCACTATAAAACTGGAAGATAACCGTATTTTAATAATTTCAAAGAGAAAATTTAATTTGAAACAAAATAAATAGAAAGAAAGAACCGGTATTACTTACCAAAAGACAACTTCACCGCAGAAAGACAAAACTCGCGTTTTTTGTTGTTGTTTTGTTTGAATTAAAGTCACTTAAAATACAAACTGATGTAGATTAAACAACCTTTTCTTTCCTCTCTTTTCAAATAATCAAGTATCTTGCATGAAAATAAAAAATACTAATTATTTTTACAATTTAAAACAAACAGTAGACGAATAACAGCATCTACGAAAGTCCGAGAACAGTAAAAAAACTATATTTATTTTATTTTGACTAAAACAAAAAAAAAAAAATCTTTTATGGCGTTTTATTTTTATAATTAAATTTTTTTTTCCTATTGAAAGATAACAAATCCTGAATGTTAGAGAGAAAAAAAAAGCGATTTTTTTTTTACAGTTTAATCTCAAACCAAAACAAATCTAAACCTGGTTTGTTTTGGTTTAGTAAACCAAAACAAACAGTTTAATCTCCATTTCGTCTCTACAAGTAAATATTTTTTATTATTTATAATGCTTATTTTTTTAATATAAATTATTGATATCAAAGAAAAGTTTCAATTGAAAAAGATAAATTTTAAATGATATTTAAATATTTATTTCCTCCACAGTACATAATCTTTCGACTACGTTAAATTCTCCCTACATCACGCACGGAAGCCACATTCCTGAGCCTTAATTTTCAGACTTTAAATTCGTTTCCTCAAAAATTGGTAATGATTTGAAAAAAAAAATTTTGTGTCGTTATTTATCATGTTAAACCCCAAATATCACTATTAGAGCTGTACCCCAGTTCCAAAATCGACCTTCCCTAATGAGTAATAGGGAAGGTTGGCGAAAGATTGTGATGGATATCCGTGCTGCTTGCGCGACATGATGATGATGATGATGATATATATATTTCTACTATTATATATATATATATATATATATATATATATATAATATATATATATATATATATAAGCAGAAATATTTGGTCCGTGCTAGGGAGTGAGAGAAAAAGGAGAAAGAGAAGAGTAAGAGAGGTGGCAAGAGAGAAAACATTAAACAAATTCCCTATGATTTTTTAATTTACTTTTCTGGGTTATAAGTCGTTACGTACATGCCAAAATAGATGCGCTTCTTATATTATATATATATATATATATATATATATATTATATATCGTCGTCGTCGTTGTCGTTGGGGCGGCCTACAGTCGGTATCAGCAAATCAGCGAGGGAGTCTATCCCCTTTTCACTAGTGCTAGACCAATGATATTGTTTTTGCGTCTGGGGTGGAGCGCCACACCTACCACCAGCTCCTTACTTTACAGCACAGATCCCTGTGCTACATATATATATATATATATATATATATATATATATATATTGGCAATGAATAATGGCTAACAATGCCCGTTTATAGAGCATAAACTTCTACTAAACATAATAAAGCCCTGCTGTATTTGGTTTCGAAGGAGATCATCGTTTTATAATAATAATAATAATAATAATAATAATAATAATAATTACAATCTGCTTGAATGCATCGCTGCAATCTGCTAGAATACTCAGAAGAATCCTAGAGACCTGAGGAGACTTGTTGTCACTCAGAATCCAGGGAAATAAAATCAGCTAACGCTGGTGTGAAAACTATAATAATAATAATAATAATAATAATAATAATAATAATACTATTACTAATAATAATAATAATAATAATAATAGTAATAATAATAACAATAACCCAGGGAAAGACCATCAGCATACGCTGGTTTGAAGACCTCACAAGGAGTGAAATAATAGTAAGAATAATAAGAATAATAAGAATTGCAATCTGCTAGAATAGATTGCTACAATCAGCTAGAATACTCAGAAGAGTCTTGGAGACCTGGGGAGACTTGTTGTCACTCAGACTCAATACTATCCGCTAACACTGATGCGAAAACCTATAATAATAATAATAATAATAATAATAATAATAATAATAACTGCGGTAATAGAGATGAGACTGTAAACCCTGTACTCAGCGAATGTAGCAAACTAGCACAACGGGAGTACAAAACTAGACACGACTGGGTTGGGAAGATGATCCACTGGGAATTATGCAAATAATTAAATCGTGAACATACAACAAAATGGTATATGCATAAACAAGAATGTGTTCTTGAGAACGAAACGCATAAAATTCTCTGCGACTTTGAAATAAAAACGAATCACCTTATCCCAGCAAGAAGACCAGACCTAGTGTTGATTAACAAAAAAGAAAGAACTTGTCAACTGGTGGATTTTGCAGTTCCAGCAGATCACAGGGTGAAGCTAAAGGAAAATGAAAAGATGGACAAATACCTGGACCTTGCCAGAGAACTGAAAAAGTTATGGAATATGAAAGTGAAAGGGATACCAATTGTAGTTGGTGCACTTGGAACAGTCCCAAAAGGATTGAAAAAGGGTTTGGAAAGTTTGGAAATCAGAGGAGGGGTTCAAACCATTCTGAACACTGCACTGCTACAGTCTGCCAGAATACTCAGAAGAGTCCTGGAGACCTGAGGAGACTTGCTGTCACTCAGACTCCAGTGAAAGACCATCATCTAACACTGATGTGAAAACTCAAAAGGAGATAATAATAATAATAATAATAATAATAATAATAATAATAATAATAATAATAATAATAATAATAATCACAGATTGAAAAACCATCAGCTTAGGCTGATTTGAAAAACTCATAAAAAGTGAAATAATAATAATAATAATAATAATAATAATAATAATAATAATAATAATAATAATGATTATTATTATTATTATTATTATTATTATATATAATAAATAATAATAATAATAATAATAATAATAATAATTATTATTATTATTATTATTGTTATTATTATTATTATTATTATTATTATTATTATTATTATTATTATAGGTTTTCGCATCAGTGTTAGCGGATAGTATTTCCCTGGAGTCTGAGTGACAACAAGTCTCCCAGGTCTCCAGGACTCTTCTGAGTATTCTAGCAGATTGCAATTATTATTATTATTATTATTATTATTATTATTATTATTATTATTATTCAGTGAAAGACCAGCTTAGGTTGTTTCGAAAAACTTACAAGGAGGGAAATAATAATAATAATAATAATAATAATAATAATAATAATAATAATAATTGGTTGTGTATACTTATTTATACACTTAGTTGACCGACCGTATTAAACCAAAGGTTGTCCCCTTTTTTCTTCCGACATTTTTTCTTTACTTTTTTTTTACTCATTTGTTTGCTTGTTTGGTTTCTTTAGTTTCTACCTAAATAATAATTATGCAGTGTGCTACTCCTCCCCCTACCCCCAACCCAGACTCACCAATGGGAGCCCCAGCCGTTGTCCACACAGCTTGGTAATTCAACATTTACGCCTTTGGACACAACAACAGTCCATCATTGTCCCTTCTTCATGCCTGACCGGCCACATTTCCGGTCAAGGGCTAATCTGGCTAAATATTTTCTTTCTTTTTTTTCTTCTATCTAAAAAGGGGTTAAACTACCGACCATTGTCCTTTTCCCCTGGACACTGGACCCTGTTCTTTGTGAATTAGAGCAAATATCTGTATATTTCTTTCAACTATAATTGTGTTTTGTTTTGCTCTGCTTCATGTTGCGACTTGGTCTAGTTTTGATATAATCCGTGGAACTCTTAGTTGCCGTCCAACTGTTCTTATTAGTAACCAGAGACTTTTTATTCTGCCCATTTCTTTTCCCCTATTCTTAATCTTAAATTGCCTGAGGTAACATCAAGGGATCCAGGGGTAGGAGTGATGATCAATAGGAAAACAGGGTGTTAGGGCAATTTTTTATTACAGTAGGCTATGAAGGTTGTCTACCGTGCTGTCACGGACAGGAGTACACGGCGTCTATAATCAAGTCTTTTTTTTTTTCTCTCACAATATCTGTAAAGATGTCATCTACTTCTGTACATCTCAAAGGCTAATTTACAACTTTTTCTGGCCATATGCCAATAAAGACGACAACACAAAATAGGTCAAGCAACAAAAACAAAGTTTTCATTAACATTGGTTTAACCGTTCCAAAAACAATAAAATGTTGATGGGGTCAAACGTTGAGTGACCGTTACCAAACTAGTATCGTTGTGAATAGTTTTGATTTTACGGACATATCTCCTCGTCTTTATTGTGGTAGGTATAAACACAAAGTTTTGGTTGGTGTATCAAAATTATTCACATCACGCCTCATCTGAAAAATACTTACATCGTAGTGTAATGGTTATCTCGTCGACCCGAGTTCAAATGCTGAACGAGACTCTTTATCATATAACGTTATATATATTTTCCAACTCCTTCGCACGAGCAGGATGCGACACAAGGTCAATTTCTTAAGCGCAATTTAACAGGTTTGAATTCAGAGTTTTCCTTCTAGACTGATTGCCTAACCAAGGTTAAAGAGCCCAGTCTGCCCTTCTATTTATCCATAGCTGGAGGGAGAGTAGAATTCATACCTTTCCCAAGCGTATTAGCGCTAAGTGAAATGCAATTACCACGTCCAGGATTTGAACTCGGGACGACGAGTCCATTTCCTATGACTTTAACCATTACACCACGCGCTTCCTACAAATCCTTACATATGGTATCGAAGTATTCTGAATTACAGACTACTGTTTGTGTTGTGAATTATATATCTTAACTAATAATCCAAGTTCTATACCGCCCTGTCGGCGTTAGAATGCACCGACTGCACCTCTGCAGAGGGTTAAGAGGCCCCCTCCGATCAATCGGCTGGTCACGTTAAGCCCTAGCACCTATATGATTTTCCCAACCCTATTGCCCTTATGGCAAGCCCCACCCCTTTTATCATATAGGTGCTAGAAGGCCGTGGCTGCGGGTCTACATGTCCTGGGAATGACGTTAAAACTCTATCTGATGGTGAGGTTCCAGTTTTGGAGGTTTGGGGAATGTGGAGCACCCTTTCATCACCATTGCTCCCTGGTCCACTCTGACCGGAGTGGTAGTACCTGTTAGGGTCCCATCTATGGGTTAAATAGAAAAATATATTTATAAAAAAATTGTATTATCCATTAAGAATTGATTTATTTCAAAACTTTATCGGCATTAAATGACCCACTGAGGTTGATATGCCGTAAAACAAAACAAAACAAACCAAACCATTGTTGTTGTGATATTATCACTGTTGTGAATCTTCTATTATATCGCGACTTCTAAATAAGTGCAAGCTTCTCTCTTGTGAAGAGCTGATTTCAAGCCCATTACGAATGATGAAAACTACACCAGATATAATATGACTAGTATGTAACTCTAACAAACAGTCAAGAAACCGTTAAATAAGTTATAAATTTGTTGTTAATATATTTTTTTAAGAAGGCATATTTTCAATACTACTACAAGTCAAAATGTTATTGGTCATGATAGTAGAAAACAAATCAGGAGCCGGAGTCCCTAAGGTGGTGTGATGCTGAAATCCAGTACTACCCAGCAACTCCTGCGACACTACCACTACCAGACTTCATTGGTTCATTACCTTTCCTTTGGATTACAGTGGCAGTGTGGAGAGGGGGGGTTCTGCTTGGGCAACAGCTCATCCTCCATATGAACCCGCCCGGGCTACGTAGTTCCAAATAAAAAAAATTTGGACACTCATCCATCGTCTCTTGTAGACAGAAGGATGCCAACAATGTAACTCCATGACAAACTTAAATACCACTGATGGCGGCATTTAGAATAGTTTAAATTTGAACGGAATAAACAAAGTAAAAAAAAAGAAAGGTAAGAAAAGAAAAACAAAAAATTATATCGTGATTTCTAGATAAGTGCAAGCTTCTCTCTTTTGAAGTGCTGATTTCAAGCCATTACGAATGATGAAAACTACACCAGATATAATATGAATAGTATGTAACTCCATAACAAACTTAAATACCGCTGATGGCGGCATTTAGAATAGTTTAAATTTGAACGGAATAAACAAAATAAAATAAAAAGAAAGGTAAGAGAGAAAGCGGATCAAAAATTTAAAAGAAAAACAAAAACAAAAAAAGGCCGTATTGATTGATAATGTAGTCAAGAAGAGAAAAGGTGGGAAGACATGTTAATTTTGGACAGAATTAACAGCGAAGAAGATGCGAAAATGCCTTTCGAATTCACTACAAAGCCCCGTAAGGTTAAATATTTGTTGTTTTTTTCTTTCTATATTTGTGCTACGCTAAAGACATCCTCCTTTGGCCGAGGGTGAAGCTGACCACCTCTGGCAACTCCTTAAAGTCTGACCCAAAAACTTTGCTGAAGAGTCCCCGTTCTACACCTTAGGCCAGTATTTCACCTCCAGTCATACACACACTGAACTCACTCACGGTTAGTATTATTTTTATCATTATTATTATTATTATTAGTGCTGTTATTGTTGTTATCGCTGTGGTTATTATTACGCCGGAATTTGTGTGGACTGCCAGGGTAATAATATTACCCAACGGCAACGTTCAAAGGATGTTAGCCGTATATTCTTTTATATTTAAAACGGATGTTTTCCACGCTAACATGCTCTACCCACAAGCAGTGCCTTTTCTACTCTCAAAGACGTTGTACAACCTTCTCTTAAAGGTATGAAAACAGTTACAGCCGAGGCGCAAACATTTCTCGTTATTCTAAGATGTTTCTGAAAGATTTCTTTCAAATCTTCCCCCACCCACCCCGCTAAATTAATTTTCCTCTGGGGGAGACTTGAGACAGGAGTAATGCTGGAAAACAGTTAAAACGTCAAGTTTTACAAATTTCTATTTGCCAATTACGTGTTCAATAAGTTTGAATATATTCTAAATATATCATTGATTTACGTTCCATCTGTTTATTAACTACTAGAAGTGGCTACCCGGCGTCGCCTGGGTAGAGCGGGGGGTAAAAGTTAGTCTTGCAGATCCATTATTACTTATCACAAGTTAGATCCTCACTGGATGCCCCATAAAATCCCTATGTAAATATATAACAATATAGTAAGAAATTGTAATTCAATAATTTACAATTAAAAAAAAATACAATATAGATGAGGTGATTAATTCAATTAATCAACATCATATTTCAATTACCTTCTGTTACTATCAAATTTTAATTTTTAAATATCTTTCCAAATATAGATAAAATCTATTTGCCAATTACGTGTTCAATAAGTTTGAATAGATTTTAAATATATCACTCATTTACGTTCCATCTGTTTATTAACTACTAGAAGTGGCTACCCGGCGTCGTGTGGGTAGAGGGGGGGGGTTAAAGTTAGTCTCGCAGATCCATTATTACGTATCACAAGTTAGATCCTCACTGGATGCCCCATAAAATCTCCACGTAAATATATAACAATATAGTAAGAATTTTAATTCAATAATTTACAATAAAAAAAACAAAACAATATAAATGAAGTGATTAATTCAATTAATCAACATCATATTTCAATTACCTTCTGTTACTATACAAATTTTATTTTTTAAATATTGTTGTGGTGTGTGGTTTCGTGTTCCTTGTTGCATTAATAGTAGTAATTCTCCGAGCGTATCTTAGCTCTATGTGTAGCTTCTCGTAGCTAATATTATCCATGTCCTCTAGACTGTCCTTATATATCTCCTGCTGTAATGCACATATGTAAATGAGATAACACGCCATTGGCTATCTCACTACAAATATCTTCTCAAATATAAATCAAATCTTCATTATTTTTTCCTCAAGAACAAAACCCTAGTGATAGTGAATGCATATATATATATTCAATTTGTCGTTAATTGTTTTATTTTCGAAGTTTCCCCCGGACATACACATATACACAACTACCCTTTATATATATATATATAGATTAAGATATACAAAACAAAGGTATCAAACTAAAACATGTCCTGTAAAATTATTCGATGCACTGACCGACAAACTACTATGAATTTTCAGTTAGATATTCTAGAGAAATGAATCAAAAATTATCTTTTACATGAGAATGCATTGCTCATTATTTTACTTGAGAAATGCATGGGAAAGGGTTTTACTATGAGAATGCATTTCACGTTATTTTACTAGAGAAATGGATCGGATTTTTTTAGAATAAAAATGCATTACACAATATTGCAAATTGATGGCGTAAAGATTTTACTATAAGAATGCACTGCACATTATTTTACTAGAGAAATGCATAGTAAAGGGTTTACCATGAGAATGCATTTCCCATTATTTTACTAGAGAAATGCATGGGAATTTTTTTTTCTATAAGAATGCATCTCACATTATTTTTAGAATAAAAATACAATACACAATATTTCAAATTCATGGGGAAAGATTTTTATTATGAGAATGCAGTGCACATTATTTTACTTGAGGAATGCATAGGAAATGATTTTACTATGGGAATGCGTTGTACATTATTTTACTAAAGAAATGCATGGGAAAGGGTTTTACTATGAGAATGCATTTCCCGTTATTTTACTTAAGAAATGCATGGGAAATGATTTTTCTATGAGAATGCATTGAACATTATTGTACTAGAGAAATGCATGGGAAATGTTGTTTTTTCTATCAGAATGCATCTCACATTATTTTACTAGAGAAATGGATCGGAATTTTTTTGTTTCGGTCACCTTCACATTTTATTCTTATCCTGGACGTGGTAATTGCATTTCACTTAGCGCTAATACCCTTGGGAAAGGTATGAATCCTACTCTCCCTCCAGCTATGAGTAAATAGTAGGGCATACTGGGCTCTTTAACCTTGGTTAGGCAACCGGTCTAGGAGAAGGGGAATTTTGAATTCAAACCTGTTAAACTCCGCTTAAGAAATTGACATTGTGTCGCATCCTGCTCGTGCGGAGGGATTGGTAAATATATATGTATTATTATTTTAAGGATATGAGAACATATTAAAAGTTTTTAAGGTGTGGGTCTTAAAAAAGGTTGGGAACCACTGATATAGTGTTTATGTTTCATCTGGATTGTGATTTAAGCTGGGCGATTATTGAAGAATACTCCTGGAGACCCGAGGAGACTTGTTGTCATTCAGACTCCAGTGAAAGACCATTAGCTAACACTGGTATGAAAAACTCAAATAATTATAATAATCGGCTAGAATACTGAAGATCTGGAGATCTGAGGAGACTTGCTGTCACTCAGCCTCCAGTGAACCACCGGCTGCAGCAGGTGTGAAAACTCAATAATAATAATAATATAAAATGCCTTCTGAATTTATGGGATGTGAGAACATATTAAATGTTTTTAAGTTGTGGGTCATATAAAAGGTTGGGAACTTCTGATATAATGTTTATGTTTCATCTGACTTGTGCTCAAATGATTCAACCTTCTCTACTTTTGTGAATCTGGTTGTTCGACATATTTGATGAAAGTTAAAGCCAGGTTAAAAAAAAATTTAAAAAAGGTAAAAATAAAAGTAAGTTTTTAAAGAAATCTCCAAGATCTTCGATTTCGGTTGGCGATTGAAATCTTAGTCAATCTCGAAAGAAACAAACAATGTGTCTGTGGGGGTGTGAGGGTGGGTGAAAGTCGTTTCCATTAATTTTGTTTGGATGGATTGTGTCGTGTTGTTTACTTTTCGCAAGAATCCTACTCTCCCTCCAGCTATGGGTAAATAGTAGGGCAGACTGGGCTCTTTAACCTTGGCTAGGCAACCGGTCTAGGAGAAGGGAAATTCTTAATTCAAACCTGTTAAACTCCGCTTAAGAAATTGACCTTGTGTCGCATCCTGCTCGTGCGGAGGGATTTGTAAATATATATATATATAAATCATTACTTTAAGGAATGTGAGAACATATTAAAAGTTTTTAATGTGTGGGTCTTAAAAAAGGTCGGGAACCAGTGATATAGTGTTTATGTTTGATCTGGCTTGTGATTTAAGCTGGGTGATTTTTTAAGATAAAATGATTCAACTTTCTCTACCTTTGCAAATCTGCTTGTTTCAATCAACTTCACTTTTTATTCTTATATAAATTATTAATTTAAATCTGGAAGTCAGGGGAAGAATTCAGACCATCCAGACTACTGCATTGTTGCAATCGGCTAGAATATCCAGAAGAGTCCTAGATACCTGAGGAGACTTGTTCTCACTCAGACTCCAGTGAAATACCATCAGCTAAGGTTGGTGTGAAAAACTCACAAGTGAAACAACAACAACAACAACAACAACAATAATAATAATAATAATAATAATAATAATAATAATAATAATAATAATAATAATAAAATGCCTTCTGACTTTAAGGGATGTGAAAACATATTAAAAGTTTTTAAGGTGTGGGTCATATAAAAGGTTGGGAACCACTGATATAGTGATTGTGTTTCATCTGGCTTGTGATATAAGATAAAATGATTCAACCTTCTCTACCTTTGCGAATCTGCTTGTTCGACATATTTGATGAAAGTGAAGCTAGGTAAAAAATTTAAAAAATAAAATAAAATAAAGGAGAAAGTAAAAAAAAAGTAAGTTTTTAAAGAAATCTCCAAGATCTTCGATTTCGGTTGGCGATTGAAATCTTAGGCAATCTCGAAATAAACAAACAATGCGTCTGTGTGTGTGGGGGGGGGGAGCGTGAAAGTCGTTTCCATTAATTTTGTTTGGATGGATTGTGTCGTGTTGTTTACTTTTCGCAAGAGTACAGAGCTTACGTTAGTTTGAAGGAAAAAGCTTTTTCTATGAATATATATAAGTTTAGTATAAGACAACCTCGGACATGTAGAAATTCTTTCTTTTTATTTTATTTTACCTCCTATCTTTGTCAATGTCTTCGTGTTTGCTGGTATTTTTTTGGCTAAACCTGTTTAATTTGTTTTTATTATTTATTCCAACACGTAAACCAGTAAGGGTTCAATTCGATACTCAGTGATATTCAAACTTAAAACTGGCCATACAAACACCAGCATAAATCTTATAGGATTTTGTTTCTTTTTCTTCCCGAATGTTTTCAGTTAGTAGTCTGTTTTATTTATTCTTACGTTGAAACTTTCTTTTCGTTTATTTTCATCTTATTTATCTATTCTATTTATCATTGGGTTATTTTTCTTGATTTGTTTGTATATGTATTTATATTTTTGTTAAATCTTTTTGCGTTTTTTTTGGGTTTTGTTTTTGTTTGTTTACGAGCTGCGCTTTGCTGAGCGATAAAAGAAACAAATGTATGTTTTTTTTTATTTTTATTTAGCAGATGCGATAAAAAAAAAAATGGTGGTGTAATCGAATCTGGCAAATTCATATAGGAATAAGAAAAACTTTTTTTTAAAGAAAGAAAGAAAACTGAAGGATTAAAAAACAGGGTGAAAAAAACTCTTCGGTTATTTCCTATAACTCTGACATAAACAAAGGGGAACCACTCTTGACTGATAAATTATTCATTTATTGATCTACTAGGAAAAAAGAAGACGGCGTTAGGGTCAGGGTTAGGGTTTAGGGTTAGGGTTTAGGGTTAGTTTAATGGGAAAATAAATAAATAATTTATCAGTCATGTGTGGTTCCCCTTTGTTTATGTTAGACTTATAGGAAATTACCAACTCTTCTTAGTTATTAATATAGAGCAGGGTTTCTCAGCCATGGGAGCGATATAGCATTTCAGGGTGTGCGAGGTAGCATTCCAAGGGGTGGGAAATGAAATTTCATTTCTTTCTTGCATGGAGAACCTTCACCTTTTATTCTTAATCTGGACGTGGTAATTGCATTTCACTTAGCGCTAATACCCTTGGGAAAGGTATGAATAATTTGTGAAAAAAAAGTTAAGAAAACGAAAAACAGAAAAACATGAACTCCAGATATTGAAATTTCTTGAAATAAAAAAAAAAAATAAAAAATAAAAATACGAAAAACATTTTTAAAAAGAAAGTATATGTATATGCCCAACCCCTCTCCCACGTGGAGGATTTAATATAAGATAGATTTTTAAGCGAAGTACAGCTGGTTTTAAATTCCGATAGTTTCTTTACCTAGAATGGTTGCCCAATAAAGTTAAAATGGACCATATGACCTTTAGGCACACCTTTTGCGAAATCGATTCATAAGGACATTTTTTTCTATTTACACCGTTAAAATCCGGTTTTGTTAACAGATGATTTTTCGAGTTTTTTTTAATTATAAAACTAACCCCTAATCCTAACCTTAACCCTAACCCCTAACCCTAATCAACCCTAATCCCTATCAAACAACCTGATTTTGACAGTGTAAATGGTAAAAATGTCCTTATGAATCGATTTCGCAAAAGGGGTGCCTAAAGGTCATATGGTCCGGTAAAATAACCCAGTCTGTCTTACTATTAACTATGGATGGGAAAGAAGAGATGAATTCATGCTTTTCATAAGATCTTTAACGCGAATGTGAAACGCAAATAGCCTCGCTCAAGATTTGAACTCGGATCGACAATACCATTCCCTACGACGATAACTCTTATGCTAAGCATTCTTCCTAAAGAACATGAATATATATATATATATATGTCGAGAAATTAAGAACAACCCTGTGGTGTGTTTAAACAATCTCAAGACTGAAGCTGCATTTACCAAAACAGAAATCAACTTTGAATGAAACGTTAATTTTCGTTAAAATTAACGTTTTTGCTGTGGGTGGCGACCCGTGATGCTTAAGTATAGAACGCAGGTGGATGAGCAGTCCATGACTTGCAATACTCCACTTTGGCCCTATCTTGGGCTAGACGGGCGGTCAGAGAGGCCCCCTCCGACCAATCGGCTGGTCATGTCAAGCCCTAGCACCTATATGATTTTCCCAACCCTATTGCCCTTATGGCAAGCCCCAACCCCGTTTTATCATATGGGTGCTAGAAAGCGGTGGCTGAGGGTCTACATGTCCTGGGAATGATGTTAAACTCTATCTGATGTTGAGGTTCCAGTTCTGGAGGTTTGGGGAATGTGGAGCACCCTTTCATCACCATTGCTCCCTGGTCCACTCTGACTCGGGATGGTAGTACCTGTTAGGGTCCCATCTATGGGTTAAATAAAAAAACATGAGTTGATAAACAAAATTGTATTATCCATTGTATTATCCATTAAGAATTGATTTATTTCAAAACTTTATCGGCATTAAATAACCCACTGAGGTTGATATGCCGTAAAAAAAAGCAAACCAAAGCAAACCAAACCAACCCCTCCGCACGAGCAGGATGTGACACAAGGTCAATTTCTTAAGTGGAGTTCAACAGGTTTGAATTCTGAGTTTTCCTTCTCCTAGACCGGTTGCCTAACCAAGGTTAAAGAGCCCAGTCTGCCCTACTATTTTATCCATAGCTGGAGGGAGAGTAGGATTCATACATTTCCTAAGGATATCAGCGCTAAGTGAAATGCAATTACCACATCCAGGATTTGAACTCGTAGCGTGACTTTAACCATTACACCACGCGCTTCCATTGTATACATGTGTATAAGTGTGTACGCATGTGAACGTCTGAGTAAATATGTGAGAAACTGACAGTTACCATGCGCCAATGTATTCATGACTCCGCTAACCTTACTTAGATATGCATACACTATCAATGATATTGAACAATCTTCACCTGTAAGTAAAGAAAACCATATATATATATATATATATATATGTGTGTGTGGTGTGTGTGTGTGTGTGTGTGTGTGTGTGCATAAACCTATGCGTAGATAAAAAAATAATGAAGCAACCGAATGACGTAAAATCGAATTGCTGAAAACAAAACTTGTCCGCTAAGTCCATCGAAAATAAAAAGAATTTCGTCTCAAGAGAGACGTGGGGAAAATGGAGGGGGGTGATGAAACGAGAAGAATTTGTTTAAGAAGATGGCGAAAAATAAAATAAAATGAAAGGAAAATGGAAAAAAATATAGAAATAAAAATAAATGACAAAAGGAAGAAACAAACAAATGAAAGAAAGAAAGAAAGGTAGAAAGACAATTGAATGAAGAAAATGAAAGAGAAAGTAGCAAAAAAAAAAGAAAGAAAATAACGAAAGACAATAGAATGAAAGTAAACAAGAATATAATAGAAAAAAAAAACTAAGAAAGAATGAAAGAAAATGAAAAAAATTAAATAAATAAGAAAGAAAACCTATAAAAACAAGAAAATAAAAGGAAATAGAATTGAAAAATAAATGCATAAAAACAATAGAAAGAAAGAAGAACGAAAGAGAGAGAGAGAGAGAGAGAGAGAGGAGAGATAGAGGGGGAGAGAGAGAGAGAAATAATATCGAGAGACGAAGGCAGAAAGAAAAACGAAAGAAAACAACAAAAAAGAAAGAAAGAAAGAAAATATCTAAAGACAAGTACAAAAGAAAGAAAGAGAGAAAGAAGAATGAATGAAAGAGAGAGAGAGGGCGAGAGAGAAAGAGAGACATAATATCGAGAGACGAAGGCAGAAAGAAAAACGAAAGAAAACAATAAAGAGAAAGAGAGAAAGAAAGAAAGGAAGAAAGATGAATGAAAGAAAGAATGAAAAGACAAAGAAAGAAAAGAAAGAAAGAAAGAAAGAAAGAGAAGGAGATGGGAAATTTTGTGATAAACAATAGAAAGAAAGAAGAATGGATGTGCGAGAGAGGGAGAGAGAGTAAGAAATAATATCGAGAGACGAAGGCAGAAAGAAAAACGAAAGAAAACAACCAAAAGAAAGAAAGAAAGAAAGAAAGAAAGAAAGAAAGAAGGAAACTCATGGAACGACAAAGAAAAGGAGAACAAAAGAAACATCTAAAGACAAGGACAGAAGAAAGAAAGAAAGAAAGAAAGAAAGAAAGAAAGAAAGAAAGAATGAAAAAAAGAAAAAAAAAAACGAAAAGCAAGAAAGAAAAGAGATAGGGAAATTTTGCGATAAACGGAATAGCGGAAAGTGAGAGAATCCGGTAACTTATCTTTTCGAACGTCATTGTGACTCGATGATATTCATGGAATTGTGAAACAGGTGATTTCAGCCAGAATTTCCAACAGTCCACAACGCAGATCACAAAAACAAAGTAATATAAAAAAAAAAGAACAAGTATTTTATTTGACTTATTTTAAAGATTTTTTTCCTTCTTTTTTTTTTTTTTTTTTTTTTTTTTTTTTTTGAAACCAGTTCTCTTCAGGCCGAACTTCTTGATGATTTAATCAAAAAGAATCAACAACCTCCCAAAAAGATCTCGTTTGAATTTTTTTTTTTTATTATTATTATTTTTTTCTTTTATTTATTTTTTTTTTTTTGCTGTTGTTGCTGTTGCTGTTGTTGTTGTTCTTTTCTTTACCATTAAGCTTTTCTTGCTATTACAGTTATAAAAAAACTTATCTAATGCTTTGAATTTTTCTAACCCTTCTTTTCCAAGCAGAGCGCATGAGTTGGCCGCGCTGTTACCGGAGATCTAAAGTGGACCCAATAATTTCTTAAGTAAAAAATCTATACATATATAAAGGGCAGTTTTGTGTATATGTATGTCCGGAGGAAACTTCGAAAATAAAGCAATTAACAACAAAGTAAATATATATACACATTAAATGTCACTAGGGCTTGGTTTTCTATCTATCTATACATATATAAATGCCAGTTGTGTGTATATGTATGTCCGGAGGAAATTTCGAAAATAAAACAATTAACGACAAAGTAAATATATATATACACATTAAATATCACCAGGGCTTGGTAATTTAACAAAAATGATAGAGATTTGATTTATATTCGTGAAGATATTTAAATAATAAAATTTAAATAATAACTTTAATATTTTAGATAGTAGACATTAACATTTCTTTTCAGAGTGGCTAGATCAATGCAAGGTATATCTTTTTACATAGGGATTTAAATGGGGCATCCCACCAGGATTCAACTCACAATTCAATAATAATGGATCTGCGGAACTAACTTTAAAAAAATCTCCCTCTACCCAGGCGACGCTGGGTAGCCGCTACTAGTATATTATAAATACTACATCAGTTTTCATAAAATTTATTACATGAAGAAAAAAGAATTTGAGAAAATACTGATGTAAACAGTATTTTCTTAATGTTTCTTAAAACACGGGAGTGGAATGGGAATACAAAGAAAAATATTCAAATTTCATGAGAATTCACAGAAGATGCATTTTTTAATTAGAATGCTTATACATACTTCCGTGTTTTAAATGAATAAGTCAAATACAATCCTTTTTTGAACAATAACATAAGTGAGAAACTGTCAGTAGCCAATCGCCGTTGGCTCCATGCCCACGCTACCGTAACTATATATATATATATATATATATATATATATATATATATATATATATATTATATATAAGTAAAGAAACAAAAGACTTAGAGATTTAGCTTTATAGTCTATTTGAGGGAGCTTAGACAAATTGTCTAACTCTCCCGATTCATCAGATGCGAATGATGAATTCTTTATTACTTTAAAGGCATTTGAAAACATATTTTTATTTTTTATTTTTTTTATTTTTTTAAATTTTATAGTCCTGTGATATGAATTCCAATAATAGTTCCACAGGACTATAAAATTTAAAATCCTTCATCAGAGTGAATTTTTATTTTTTGAGTAGAGAAAAAAATCCGTTGGAGACAAAACAGAATTTTTTTAAATGTTCGAAAAAATAATATTTTTTTAATCATTTTTGGAGCGCAGAGACCGTTATAAAAATTTGAAATTTTTGGTGGAGGGATATAGTACTATCCGTATACATTTTGATAAACTGACCGAAACACATGTGTAAGTGATATCGATTAAAGTGATATCGATTAAATTCATTTTCATCCATCTACATTTCTTTTCTTTACTCATTTTTCCTCATATTGTCGAATTCAATTCCTATTCCATTTTTACATATATATATATATATATATATATATATATTGTGTTGAGAGTGTAAAATGTTGCTATATGGCTAATGTTGTAACATAAAACTTAGCTACCCATAATTTCTACCCGGTAATCTTTAAGGGTGTATGTTTTATGAAACAATATACATATAAAATCCCACTATTTATTTAATATATTTATATAGTTTAAGTTTCTTTACAGCTCTGTTAATGCTTACCTATTTTCAAATGTGCCCAAACGAAAGGTAAACCAATATCAGTTCTATTTTCCAGACAATTATTGAGTTTAAACTATCATGAGTCAATTACAAAAGGTTCAT
>CM042172.1:62203008-62210508 GCA_023376005.1 Doryteuthis pealeii | reverse complement strand
TAGAAAAAAACAACAAGATGTTAAAAGTTTTTGCTGACAGAAATCTGTTTCGACATTATGAATACTAGCAAATGTATGCACCCTCCGGGTGCAAGTATTTAAGTTTTCATGTAATAAAATATTAGATTAATTTAGAAAGGCTAATGAAACTAAATGGGAAATGCAGATAAAAAGATTTGAAACTGAGGGTGTATAATCAAAAAATAGAACAACTGAAACTTACTCTTCCCCCACTCCCGTCTTTCATTGCTAAATAATCCTAATTTAACTATTTAGTTAAAATAGAAAGTAAAGAATAAAATTACAGTTATTTCTTCTTGTTAACGGTTTTCTTTTAAGATTTATCCACGAGATGTTTGCTAATATTCATTAAGATAAAATCAAACAATTAGAAATCAGTAATACGAAGCACATATTTATTAAAATCAGATTTTTTATATCAATATGCAAATTAGCCTTCCAATTCACACTGTAAACCGCTATTTTGTTGTGTATATAAATACAATTGCGTGTTATTCTTATGTAGATATTGTCAACAGTATTAATAATGTAAAACAATTTTATTAAATAAAAATAAAATCCTGTAGAAGTCACAATTCCCTTAGTTATTTACGTCACATTCTACAGGATTTTATTTTTATTTAAACCTCAATTATTAATAAAATTGTTAAACATTATTAATACAATATCTACATAAGAATAACATGCAATTGTATTTATATATACAACAAAATAGAAGTTTACAGTGTGAATGGGAAGGCTAATTTGCATATTGATATAAAAATCTGATTTTAATATGTGCTTCGTATTACTGATTTCTAATTGTTTGATTTTATCTTAATGAATATTAACAAAAATCTCGTGGATAAATCTTAAAAGAAATCGATTAACAAGAAGAAATAACTGTAATATTATTCTTTACTTCCTATTTTAATTAAATAGTTAAATTAGGATTATTTAGCAATGAAAGATGAGAGTGGGGGAAGAGTAAGTTTCAGTTGTTTTATTTTTTTTATTATACTTCCCCCTGTTTCAAATCTTTTTATCTGCCTTCTTATTTAGTTTCATTAGCCTTTCTAAATTAATCTAATATTTTATTACATGAAAACTTAAATACTTGCACCCGGAGGGTGCATACATTTGCTAGTGTAAATAATTAAGGAAATTGTGACTTGTATAATAATATAGTTTCGGTTACAGACAGAAAAACACACAATCTCCATTATAATAAGATATATATATATATATATATATATATATATATATATATATGTATATATATATATATATATATATATAGAGAGAGAGAGAGAGAGAGAGAGATACACACACACATATATTCGTAATCTGATATGGTGTTTTCGTGTAAATAAATAGACGGTCTCACCCTTCGGAGTACCCTCCGTAATTGATACAAGTAGTGGATGGGTGGTATCCCCTGAAAGGAAAGTGGGTGTGACTTCATAAAAGTCGAGAGGGTTTAACTCCGTTAGTCAAGTATTTTGTAGATCAGCCTATTTTTATAGCCATTGAAAACTATCATCAACAAAAGGAGCGGGAAATTGTGGAGGTGGAAAGAGGAGGATTTAGCAAGGAGTTGAGAAGCTGAACACGGTAAGACAGAATTAGAGGATGTTATTTATTAAACTTTGGCTCAAGGCTGAAGTTATAGAACACCCAGTGAGACTCGAACTCACTAACGGAGTACCCATGGCGTAGTGGCTAACTTGCTGGACTACGACAGCATAGTAAACGAGTTCGAATGCTATTACGTTCATTTTCGGTCTTGGAAAAGGGTGCATATCGCATAAATGCATCCTGGCCTTTTGCCCTAAAAAACGCTAAGCGGTAAAAAAAATTCGACCCGTGCTACTTATGAACTCCCTAGCTGTTTGAAGGCGTTTTTCCCGAAAAGTTAATGCGATCTGAAAGCAATATTTTTACCACCACCCACCCAAGTCTTTTCTCAATGAGTAAATATAACCCATACAGCGAGGGAGTCTATCCCCTTTTCACTAGCGCTAGACCAAGGAGATTATTTTAGCATCTGAGATGGAGGGCCACTCCAACCATCAGCTCCTCATTTTACCGCACAGATCCCTGTTCTGCGCATACGCTGAGTTGGCGAGAACCGGCATCGATCCAGAAACCTTGTGATTCCTAAGCGGACGTTTTACCGAGCTAAAGCGACCTTTTCAAATATAGTTTGGCATTAAATAACCCATAAAGGTTTATATACCATTAAATAAAAGAAACCATAACCGAGCCATCGAACTCACAAGTAATTGTTTGCTAGTCTCTCTTGCTCACCATTACACCACCTGTGACGCCTAGAAGGACTTAGACGATGGGATCCAAAAGATATGGAATATACTGAACAATAACTGAAGTATTATTTGCGTTATTCGGACTATTGTCCTCATCTTCATTGTTATCTGTACAACGTTTCAGTGAAACTACAATTGTATTATTTATAATTTGAAATATCGTGTTCTTCCTATTCTAATATGCAAAGAACGTCAAGTGTGGTCTTTCAGACTGTATTTGATACTCCTGCACCCCGTAGGTAAGGCAGCCCAATCGGCTGGGGCGTTAGAATGCACCGACTGCACCTCTGCAGAGGGGTAAGACTCCCCCAATGGGGCCACCTGTTGGCCGTGGGTGGCGACCCGTGATGCTTAAGGATAGAGCCCCGGTGGATGAGCAGTTCATGACATGCAATACTCCACTTTGGCCCTATCTTGGGCTAGACGGGCGGTCTGAAAGGCCCCCTCCGATCAATCGGCTGGTCACGTCAAGCCCTAGCACCTATATGATTGCCCAACCCTACTGCCCTTGTGGCAAGCTCCAACCCCTTTTTATCATATGGGTGCTAGAAGGCGGTGACTGGGGGTCTACATGTCCTGGGAATGACGTTAAACTCTATCTGATGGTGAGGTTCCAGTTTTGGAGGTTTGGGGAATGTGGAGCACCCCTTCATCACCATTACTCCCTGTTCCACTCTGGCCCGGAGTGGTAGTACCTGTTAGGGTCACATCAATGGGTTAAATAGAAAAATGTATTTATAAAAAAATTGTATTATCCATTAAAAATTGATTTATTTCAAAACTTTATCGGCATTAAATGACCCTACTGAGGTTGATATGCCGTAAAACAAAACAATCCAATCCGTAGGTAAGGGGTTAATGATTTCACGAGATCTTCTATCTAACATTTCTTGATGTTTGTTTTTTTAATATATTTTTTTTTGGTGGGGGAGGGTGACAAAAATATATCTACAGCATTATCAGGTTTTATCCAAAGAATTTTCGTTTTATACACATCATAGATTTCATAAAGGGAAACTTTCATACTTTTTTAAACGTTTCTCTGAATGTTTGAGATGAGGCTTGAGGATTAGAATTATCTGCGTTATTCGGACTATTGTCCTCATCTTCATTGTTTTCTGTACAATGTTTCGGTCGACGTGCCCTCCGGCCTTCTTCAAGTATTTCTTGTCGGACTCAGGAACCTTCTCGGACTCGGGAACCTTCTTTTTGAACTCGGAAACTTTCTTGTCGTAATCGGGAGCCATCACGGAACTTCGAACCTAACCCTTTATTCAGTCCTCGGGGGTATCCTGTTCTCATTCCACTAACCATAGCTGGGGTAGGAGTTGTGTTAATTATTCAGGTATTTCTTGTCGGACTCGGGAACCTTCAAACATTTAGAGAAATAATAACTGAAGTCTATTGACCCCAGCCGGGTAGAATTATAAGATTAGCCAGCAACTGTAATATGGCAAGAGACTCCAGTATCAGCCAGTAAATTTCAGCCAGTAAATTTTAGTTTCAGCCAGTAACTGCATCTGCATGAATCTCGTATTACCCCACATTGATGTGAAACAAATATTGGTGGTATTCTAATTTACTTTTGGGGCATCCTGGGTTAATAATAATGATTCTTCGGTCCTGAAACCCTGTCTGACCCCAAGTTCACTATCTGATTAATATCTTGTTATTTGTATTACTGCTATTGTCTTTACGATAGAAGTTGTATGAATTTATTTATTCAATTATATTTCCAAACTAGTTTAATTTCCTTCGACGATAACCGTTAGTCAAGTATGCCTTATAACAATTGGCACACTTGCATATATATTCAATTCAACTTTCGGACCATTGTCGACCATTGTCAAGAAATAATGAAAAGTTAAAATTTTATATTTTAATATTTTAATCGTAACCGTTGTTGTGTTATTAGAAGTAGAAATAACTTTTAACGATGATATTGTGTTGCAGGTTAGCGACATCATAGATGATCCAAAAGTTAAAGAAAAGCGTTTTAAAATTATCTAAATTGTAAGATATTTAAATATGCATTGATGAATATATATATATATATATTTATATATATATATATATATATATACCAAACTTATTGTAAAAATATACTACCAAGTATCAAACAAAATTTTTGGAAAAAAGAAAAGACCAAGATAATCGTACCAATAGAAAATAATCTATTTATACAATATTTCGTCCAAAGAAAAACAATTTATACGCATATATATATATATATATATATATATATATATATATATATATAGATATATATATTTCATATAAAATCGCCAGGAGACTAAAGCTAATAAGTAAAAAGTGCATTTAAATTAGATAATTTAAATGATTTATTTGAATCACAGTGGTAAGTACTATATTTAATGCGTTTGCTCCCAGTCTTTTTAGTCAGATCTCAACCATGAAGAGCATTAAGCAAAACTTTTAGTAGGTTCGTCTGACTCATTAGATTTATCTTTATATATATATATTATACATACATATATATATATATATATATATATGTGTGTGTGTGTGTGTGTGTGTGTGTGTGTATAGAAGGTCCGCAAAATGGGTTATATTTTTAGAAAAAATTTTTAAAATTATTTTTATCTTACGTAATAATCACATAAATTATCGTAAGATAAAAATAAACTTTTTTTTTTCTAAAAACATAATCCATTTTGCGGACCTTCTTCTTTATAAAATATTGAATTTTCTCCTGTTGGAACCAGAACAACACTTTATATATATATATATATATATATATATATATATATATATACCAACTCCTCCGCACGAGCAGGATGTGACACAAGGTCAATTTCTTAAGCGGAGTTTAACAGGTTTGAATTCAGAGTTTTCCTTCTCCTAGACTGGTTGCCTAACCAACGTTAAAGAGCCCAATCTGCCCTACTGTTTACCTATAGCTGGAGGGGAGTAGAATTCATACCTTTCCCAAGGGTATATATATATATATATTATATATATATATATATAAACCAAATATCCAAATCATAACGGTCTATCTCAACATTCTATTTCAGCGTTCCAAATTTTTTTTAAATTCGATTTTCGAATATTTCCAAAAATCTCTGTTGTTTTTTTTTTGTTTTTGTTTTTTTTCCAAAGAATTTTTTCATTCAAAATAAATATTCACTCTGATGAAGGTCGAATCTTCTATGTGTGCGAAATATTTTCACACACATAAACTGACCGAAACATATGTGTAAGTGATATCAATTAATGTGATATCGATTAAATTCATTTTATCCATCTACATTTCTTTTTTTTACTCATTTTTCCTCATATATTATATATATATATATATATATATATATTATATATTAAATTTTTTACTTGAAGGCACTTACAAACGCATGTATCGCATAAAATTCGATACTTTTTCTTATAGAAAATAAACTTGACAAGTGTAATCCCAGCAAAGGATGGCTCGATGTGTAGAATACCGTACAGACTGTTTCGACTTTATTAAGTCTCATCAGCGTATATACTAACGATTTCCCTCCGACAGAAATCGAAACGGGACTTCAGCAGACACAGTGAAACACTAGTGAAACACTTTATCGCCTCGGCCACAGTACACAGCTGACCATCCTAGCGAAATTAAGCTTGTCAAGTGATACTCACGCCTCTACCATAATAGGTAAGGGGGCGCTATTGAGAGAATAATAACAACAAACAGACGTTTTGCCCTTCGGCGAAGTGAATAAGATTTTTGGATGTTTGTTTATTTTTTAGAAACGTTGCTGAATAAAGTATATATTAAATTTTTTACTTGAAGGCACTTACAACGCATGTATCGCATAAAATTCGATACTATAGTGTGAGATGGTCACTGTTTCAGCTTTTGCTGGAATGGCGTACCAAAGGCAGTATTATTGGTAGAGTGCACAATATAAAATAGAGCTTTTATATAATATAATAAAATAAATATATAAAGGTTTTACATATCTATTTCTCGATTTCTGTTTTTTCGATTTCCCTTGCATTTGAAACATCTTCACCTGATGATTGCATCGCATGAAACCAATATGGTCGTGAATGTTCCTTTGTCACCTAATAAATAGATATGTAAAACCTTTATATATTTATTTTATTATATATTTATTTATTATATATATATATATAATATATATATATATATATATATAATTTAATATACCAAGCGTGTTTAGATCCTTGCGGAGAGAAAAAAACCGGCAGAGAGTTTGAATGTAAAAATATACTACCAAACATCAACCAGGAAAAAAAAATTTTTTGAAAAAAAGAAAAGACCAAGATATTCGTACCAACAAAAAATAATCTATTGGTATAGTATTTGGCCAAAAAAAAACATTTATATGTATATATATGTATATAAGATATATATATATTCATATAACCGCTAGGAGAAGCTAATTTGTAAAAAGTGCTCGATACCTAAGTAGAGCCAAGTAATAAAGATAATTTACTGAGTCAGACGAACCTACTATTAGTTTCGCATAAAGCTCTTCAGGGCTAAAATCTGACTCTTATTTTAGCCCTGAAGAGCTTTATGCGAAACTAATAGTAGGTTCGTCTGACTCAGTAGATTATATATATATATATATATATAATATATATATATATATATATATATATATATATATAAATCTATCATGAAACAGAGGCAGATCTTTTTTCTTTGACCCTATCCGAGTAAGGATATCCACAAGATGGAAGGGGTGGAGGTTGACAACTAATTTGAAACCACCACCCCACCACCCCAAGGAACAGCAGATCATTTGCACCCACTGGAACAGGCTTTTCATTGCCAGGGGATTTGAACCTTGTAGAGGGACGTGGATAAAGGGGTCACTATCAACAGTACAGTAGTGTCTTCCCGGTTGGAATGCCTCTCGTGTAACAGACTAGCCAGTAAGTTATACCAAACTGACCCCTTTTTGGCAAGTGACCCCTTTCGGCAAGTGACCTCTTTTGGCAAATGACTGTGAACACCCAAAACTACGTGGTTTCAACTTATTCATCAGTCTACAAATTAATTCATTGTTCAGTCACCCTGTCACATATATTTGCATATATTTGGTTTATTTTATTTATTTATTTATTTATTTATTTCTATTCATTAGAACATTCCTCGATATAAATAAAGTATTACTTTCGTATCCTTATCTATGGG
>CM042172.1:62148008-62195508 GCA_023376005.1 Doryteuthis pealeii | reverse complement strand
AAGCACTTTGTGTGGCTCCAAGCCACACTAGAGAATGGGTATGAGAGTAGAGCTTGAAAATGATCCACCAACAGCAAGGACACTGAATACATAGCTTAGTCTGGTTCAAGGCCAGAGAAACGGAGTACTGAATGCATCTCGTAATAAAGCCTGGAGATAATTGGTTCTTGATTACAATCTGCTAAGCGAGTGCGTCACCAGATTATTGCAAGTGGGAAGTGGGAATATAAACATATATAAAGGGCAGTTGTGTGAATCTGTATGTCCGGAGGAAACTTCGAAAATAAAACAATTAACGATAAATAGTACATATATATACACATTAAATATCACCAGGGCTTGGTTTTCTATCTATCTGTACATATAAAGGGCAGTTGTGTGTATATGTATGTCCGGAGGAAACTTCGAAAATAAAACAATTAACGACAAGTAAATATATATACACATTAAATATCACCAGGGCTTGGTTTTTGAGCAAAGGATAGAGATTTGATTTATATTCGTGAAGTAATTAAATAATTATTTAAATGATAACCACATGGATGTTTTTTTTTTTCATTTAATATTTTAGATAGTAGATATTAAGGTCATCAGTATAAATAGGATTGATTGATTGATTTCAAAGGCATGTCAACCCGTTTCGGGTTATTTTATGCTTAGAGATTAGATAAATTTATGTTTGTACTTTTGTGTTTTTCTTTTTTTTTTTTTTCTTTTTTATGCACACGATCCTGTCGAATAAGAATATTTTTTAAAACATATATACTTGACCCATATATCGCGCCCAAACATGAATTACCGGTTACAGTGGACCTGGGAGTAATGACAATAAAGGATGTATTCCACAATCCCCAGATCTGCAGAACTGGGTCCTTAACATCAGATTGCAAAATCAAATGGGGTGAATGCTAAGTTACTTGGATAAATTTAGATGCATAGTGAAAAGTTGATATATATATATATATATTATATATATATATATATATATATATATATATATAATTGAATATACCAAACTTGTTGGTAAACCCTTACAGTAAGAAAAAAGTCCGGTAAAAAAAAAGTCCGTCCGTCATATAGTGCTCCATCCCTTATATAGGAGAGCGTTGCGTTTACGCTTTACTTGGCTGTCGTCAGCGAAATCCCGCCCCCCCCAAAAAAAAAAAATTGCTCAACCCCAGGGGAATGGGGAGCATATATAGTCATCCACAAACACGTATGTATATACTAAATCCCTCTGTCCGAGCAGGATCTGACACAAGGTCAATCTCTTAAGCGGAGTTTAACAGGTTTGAATTCAGAGTTTTCCTTCTCTTAGACTGGTTACCTAACCAAGGTAAAAGAGCCTAGTCCTCACCCTACTATTTGCCCTTAGCAAAATAGCTGAATAGTTGGATTCATACCTTTCCAATGGTATTAGCGCTATGTGAAATGCAAATCACCTCGTCTAGGATTTGAACTCGTTTCGTCGCACCCATTTCCTATGACGGTAACCATTACACCACCACGCGCCTATATATATATATGTATATATATATATATTTACCAACCCCTCCGCACGAGCAGGATGCGACACAAGGTCAATTTCTTGAGCGGAGTTTAACAGGTTCGAATTCAGAGTATTCCTTCTCCTAGACCGGTTGCCTAACTAAGGTTAAAGAGCCCAGCCTGCCCTACTATTTACCCATAGCTGGAGGGAGAGTAGCATTAATACCTTTCCCAAGGGTATTAGCGCTAAGTGAAATGCAATTACCACGTCCAGGATTTGAACTCGGCGCGACGAGTCCATTTCCCATTACTTTAACCATTACACACCGCTCCACACACACACACACACACACACACACACACACATATATATATATATATATATATATATAGTGTGTGTGTGTGTGTGTGTGTGTGTGTGTGTGTGTGTGTCCATTCTTTTGTACTGGAAAGGGTGTAAAAGGGTGTAGAAGGAGAGGAAAAAATGGTGAGTATAACTGACTACTGGACTTTCGGAAACCCCTGGCTACTGGTAGTTTCCACTGAGTGTGAAAAAGACACTCTGACAGAAATAGGTCAGTAATTAAAAGAAATAGGTCAATCATTAATCTCCACCACTCGCACCCCTCCCCCTCCTTCTTCCTTTCAGACTTACCCAGTCAGGTCTTCTTGAAAAATAACAACCCTTCACAGCTTTCCCTCCCACCCAAAACAAAAATTCTCCCCTCACCCGACTCCCTCCGCCCAGGTCTCGTCTAGCCTCTTCTCCCCACCACCCTATGTCTCAATCTCCTTCAACCTTTGCGAGATACCCTCCTACCACCCGGACTCTCATCACACCACCGAACAGATGAACCTTAAATCTGTGGCTTCCTCTTCAAGTTTTGATGTTTCATAGTGTCCCTCTTTTCTCTTTCTCTCTCTCTCTCTCTCTATTTCTCTCTCTCCCTCTCAATCTCTCTCTCCCTCTCTCTCTATTTCTTACTCTCTCTCTATTTCTTACTCTCTCTCTCTCTCTCTCTCTCTCTCTCTCTCTCTCTCATTCTCTTCTATCTCTCTCTACTCGTCTACGCCGGACGCTTATACAAAGCTATGATGGATATAACTCCGGAACGGCTACTGTTATTGTAAGACGTTGCCTCTCTTTCACCCTCTGTCCAGGCAGGCGTCCGGTCTGGCAGGACCATTGCAAGAGGGTGCAGGGCGGGTAGAAGGGGTGAATGGGTATACTGAACGAATTTTTTTTTTCTATGGCCGATTCCAATTCTCTTTCTCCTCCACCACCAATAAATAAATAAATAAATAAGATCAAGCGATGGCTTAGTAAAAAAAAAAAAGGATGAAACAAAAAAAAAAACAAACGTCCAGACGAATGTCGAAAGAAGGGTATAGGGATGAGAGGAATGACATGTGTAGAGAGCCTTGGAGGATAGAGGGGTGAGCACGGTTGGAAGAGCAAAGGCTTGGACATCATAGACTGAGAGGAGGGTGACCATAAGGAGGGGGGGAGCGGACAGGAACTATCAGTTACTTTTTCTTTAATCCAATTCCTTATTTATTTTTATTTATTTGCTTGTTTATTTGTTTGATTTTACTACGGACAACGTTTACGACCGCCCGGACTACGTACGCATTAGCCCACAATTGTTGCTATATCATCCACAGTCGTATGACTATTTCAAGTGTGTGTGTGTCTGTGTGTGTGTGTGTGTGTGGTGGGGTGGGCTTCCATCAAATCCGGGGACCGCGCGTATGAAGTAGGGGGAGCTAGTATATGGGATTATTTTGTATAAATTAACATACATCACATTCACAGGTAGGGGGTGATATTTGGGAGTATCTATGCTTCGCTACTGATGGACTTATTTCTACTTCTTTATCAACCTCTCTCTCTCTCTCTCTCTCTCCCTCTCTCCCCGTCTGTCTCTCTCTCTCTCTCTCTGCCATAATATATATATATATATATATATATATATATATATATATATATATAATGGCTAAACTTGCAAATCGTTCGGAAAATTAGGGCAACCCACAAAAAAGCCACAAATTTTGTAATAAAACTGTTAATTTTAAGTAGGAGGGTTTAGGGTTAGGGTTAGGGTTTGGATTAGGATTGGGGTTGGGGTTTCAGATTAGTTTAATATTAATATAGTATATATATATATATATATATATATATATATATATATATATATATATATAATCTAATCTTATTAGTAAACTCTTGCGGTAAGAAAAACACCGGCAAATAGTTTGATAGTAAAAATATACGACCAAACTTTACCTGGTAAAAAAGAAAAAAAGAAAAAACCGCGAGTGTCGTACCAACCGAAAATAATCGATTAACACTGGCCAAAAGAAAAAAGATATATATAATATATTTTTTTTATTAATCGAAATAAAAACAAAATAAAATAATTAGAAAATTTAAAAAAAAAAAACAAGTGCCTCGGATGAGTATTGAACTCACGCCCCTCAGTGATTTCGTTTGATTATGAGACTGATGCACTGCATACAGTGCGACTGAGACAAGATAATAAATGTGTTACAATACCTGTGTAAAAAAATTTACTCTCTGTCAGCAATCGGCAAAGATAAACAGTCCAGAAAAGAAGATGAAGATGGCGAGTTCAGTTTTTGGTCGAAATAAAAACAACAAAAGCAAAAACACGTGCCTCGGGTAAGGATCGAACTCACGACACCACACTGATTTCGTTTGATACCACAGATATCCATGACTCTCCCCACTTGTCCCTATCGGCCATCGCTCATAGCAGATCCTCAGCTTGACATCCAATATCCATACAGACCTGATCGATGTACGTCTTTGCAGGTCGGCCTACGTCGGTGTGTCCATGTGAAGGTGTCTACGCGAGAACGTCAATTATGATTTCGTTCTTGCTTTACCAGCAGTATCCATCATCTTTTTTCGGACCATATGACCTTTAGGCACCACTTTTTGATCTCGATTAAGAAAGGACATGTTTTTCATTTACAATTTTTTCATTGTCAACAATCCAGGTTTCACTGAAAAAATGTTCAGTATAATTCTAACAGGAAATGGTTGGTACGAACGGATACATATATACAAAAACACAGAAATAAATTTTTATAACGGAGGAAGTAGAAACTGGAACACGTAATGTCTAACATAAATAAGTACATTACGATATATATATATATATCGTAATGTACTTATATATATATATATATATATATTAAATTTTACTTGAAGGCACTTACAACGCATGTATCGCATAAAATTTCGATACTTTTTTTTCTTATAGAAAATGAACTTGACAAGTGTAATCCCAGTAAAGGATGGCTCGATGTGTAGAATACCGTACAGACTGTTTCGACTTTATAAGTCTCATCAGCGGTATATACTAACGATTTCCTCCGACAGAAATCGAAACCGGGACTTTCAGCAGACGCAGTGAAACACTAGTGAACACTTTATCGCCTCGGCCACAGTACACAGCTGACCATCCTAGTGAAATTAAGCTTGTCAAGCGATACTACGCGCCTCTACCATAATAGGTAAGGGGGCGCTATTGAGAGAATAATAACAACAAACAGACGAATGCCTTCGGCGAAGTGAATAAGATTTTGGGATGTTTGTTTATTTAGACGTTTGCTGATAAAGTATATATTAAATTTTTTACTTGAAGGCACTTACAACGCATGTATCGCATAAAATTCGATACTCTTTCTTATAGAAAATGAACTTGACAAGTGTAATCCCAGTAAAGGATGGCTCGATGTGTAGAATACCGTACAGACTGTTTCGACTTTATTAAGTCTATATATATATATATATATGTGTGTGTGTGTGTGTGTGTGTGTGTGGTTGAAAATAGAGAAACAAAATTCAAATGATATTTCGCCTGGGTCTTTTGCGAAAAAATCTTGGAAAAAGGCCGGACAGATATATTATTTGAATCCAGTTGTTGTTTTGTTCTATCCGCATTTTACTCCATTTTCAACCCCATTTTGTTGGATTTACCTTATCATTTACTTGTCATATATATAAGTATAGGAGGATTGGAGTAAAACCGACTGATACCGACTTTAGGCCACACCGACGACCTATTTTATTCGTTTGTTTAATACGAGTTACTGTCTTATTTACCACTAGCATAGCGTACAGAACAAGACGGATTCAGCTTCATTTTGAAATCTCATCAAAAGTTAAAAATTGGACACATAGTGTAATGGATATAGGCATTGTTTTAAGACAGTTCTAAGTGACTGTTATTTCTAGGCTGCAGGTTCAATCCTGGTCAAGGGCGACAGTAAAATCGAATAATGATTAACACAGCTTAACACTTGTGCCCAGTCATGGTTTGCGGAATGAGAACAGTATAACCCCAGTAGATTGAATAAAGGGTTGGGTTCAAAGTTCCGTGATGGCTCCCGATTACGACAAGAGGGTTCCCGAGTTCGAAGAGAATGTTCCCGACTTCGAGAAGTTATCTCTAGACTGCAGGTTCAGTCCTGGTCATGGGCAGCAGTAACATGGAATAATAATTAACACAGCTTAACGCCTCTACCCCTGCTAAAGGTTAGATTCAAAGTTCCGTGATGGCTCCCGATTACGACAAGAAGGTTCCCGACGACAAGAAAGTTCCCGAGCCCAAAAAGAAGGTTCCCTAGATCGAAAAGAAGGTTCCCGGGTCCGACAAGAAATACCTGAAGAAGGCCGGAGTGCTCATCGGCCAAAACGTTGTACAGATAACAATAAAGATGAGGACAATAGTCCGAATTATCCAAATAATCCAGATCATCAAGCCTCGTGTAAATAAATTCATAGAAAAAGTTGAAAACACCTAAAAATTATTAAATATTCCGATTTTTTTATTTTCCAGATTTGGAGCAAACGTATCGGGTTTGTTTGTTTGTTGCTGTTAGTTTATAATTATTTTAATTATTTAATTTTAATTATTTAAATAATATTTAATTAGGTAGTGACCGTTGAAGTAAAAGAATTCTCTCGTAGCGAAAAAAAAACCTGATGGGAAATTCCGTTGTGATGGTAACACAAGTTATTTTTGCTCCAAGTGACGTAACAATGAAATTTATCATTACCCTGTAGGAGGAGGAGCAGAGAAATATATTAAGTAATATTGTCTCTTATACATTAGATGATGATGATGATGATTATGATCTTCTTCTTCTTCTTCTTCTTCTTCTTCTTCTTCTTCTTCTTCTTCTGTTTAGTACAATCCCTTATCAGGTCATTCATTACCCAAGACCGAGAGTAAAGAGAATGGGGTGAATAATTGCATTTTTTTTGCACAAATACTGATGTTAAGTGATACTTAACATATACATTGTTTATATTTTCTTTACATTGATAACACTCTCTCTCTCTCTCTCTCTCTGCTCTCTCTCTCTCTATCTATCTATCTATCTATCTCTTTCTTTCTCTCTTTCTTTCTCTCTCTCTCTCTCTTTCTATCTTTCTTTCTTACTTTTTTTCTCTCTCTTTCTTTCTCTCTCTCTTTCTTTCTCTCTCTCTCTTTCTTTTCTTTCTTTCTTTCTTACTCTCTCTCTTCTTCTTCTTTCTTTCTTTCTCTCTCTCCTCTCGTTCTCTTTCTTTCTCTCCTCCTCTCTTTCGTCTCTTTTCTTTCTCTCTTCTTTCTTCTTTCTCTCTTTTCGCTCTCTTTCCTCTATTTCTTTCCTCTTCTTTCTCTCTCTTCTCTATTTCTTTCTTTCTCTTTCTTTTCTTCTTTTCTTTCTCTTATCTTTTTTTTTTTCTCTCTTCTCTCTCTACTTTTCTTCTCTCTCTTTCTCCTCTTTCTTTGTCTCTTCTCTTTCCGTTCTTTCTCTTTCTTCTTCCCTCTTCTCTTTCTTTTTTTTCTTTTCTTCGTCTTTCCTTTCCATAGGTTTCTTAATTTTCTGCTTATTACTGATCTGTGTCGAGCTTTGTTTACAGAGAATTATAATTGTTCACTTCACTTGGGATACCTACTCATATCTCTCTTCTATTCCGGTTCTACGAGTCAATGCAGTACGAAATGCAGAGATGATCGAGAGAGCAGAGCGAGGAGTTCGAATGGAATCTAATTTTACACTTCTAACAGAATGGCATAAAGATCGTTGAGTCAAAACAGTCTAGGAAATCATCTATAGGTTGCAGGTTATCGACATAGTACAAAGTATGGTTATAAGTACTAATCGTAATATGAACATAGCTAACACTAGTGATAAGATGTAGCAAGATATAAGCCAGAAAGAAAAATATGCTGAATTATCAAATGATTTAAAGACTCACAATTAGGCCTCAGATTTAGAGACATAAAAGACAGAAGGTTAAATAAGAGTAAAGATGTAGTTGATGAGAGCAGAATTAGACGAGAAAAAAGATTCAATGAAGAAAAATAGGTCGAAACGACGAGTATTCGAGACAGAGATAATATAAGAAATTGAAAGATGCCAGGTATACAAATTCGAGGAGGAAATCCTAAATTGCGAAAATCTGACTGATAATGTAAGAATAGTCCGGTGAAATAAGTATAACAGTTGAATACTTAAAAGTAGGGAGAGAAGAGAACAAAAGCGACATCAGCTAAGAAAGAAAAAGAGTTACCGATTGTTAATTCCGGAGAGAGAGCGATCATAGAGACATGAGAACAAGTGAGGTTCCCTATTACAGTAAAGATTGCGCGTAGTATTGACTAAAGTAAAACATTGATAATAATGTCCGAAGGACAAATGTCGAAACTGAATATCGTTATATAATCAAATTGCAGTATGGGGACTATGTTGCCACGAGGATACAACTATTATATAACATTTCCTCCGCGTTAAACTCCAAATGTAGAACGGAGTTGCTACAGAATGAAGTATAGTCACAAATGGAGACATATTACTTAATAATTTCTCTGGCATTGAATGGAGGCAAAAGTGGTAAGAATTTCCGAGAGAATCTCTTCAACGTCACTAACCTAATCTAAACAGCAACAAACAAACAAACCCGTACGTTGCTCCAAATCTGGAAATAAAAGTTCTCGAGAATCACATGCTTGGATACATATAGTTATGTTTTAGGGTGACGTTTTTATCTTTCAACGCTTATTAGCTCTATGAGATATGGTATTAAATCATACAGCGGGAAGGTCAGAATGATGATCACTTCACGTAATATAAAATTGTTGGTAAATATATTCGTGCGGCACATACCAGTCCTTCAACATCCTTAGTTCAATTAGAATGAATCCTCGTTACAACGTTTTGTTGCTCAAGCGAATGAACACCTCAAGCTCGTAGGCGCAGCGATGGTGGGATGTGGCACAAGATGTAGGGGCCCGCAGGAGTAAAATCTCACAGGGAGCAGAAACAAGTCATCGAGTCTCTTCGATATTCCTCCTTATGGGGGCGCCTTAAGCGTCGGACATTAAACCCAACCCTTACGTCTATGAGATAATGGGGACATGTATTGCCTCGAGGGATGATCCTCAGGGACTGGACTTAATGCACAAAACATTCTAGGTCAGAGTTCGAGTTGGGTGTGGGTGTGTGTGTGTCTGGAGGTGTTCGAGTGAGCGGAAGTTCCAAAAGAGAGTGAAAAAAGAAATGTAAATACAGGTCCCGGTCCTCTTCAAATATTCACTTCCTGGAACTACGTTTTTACGATTGATCTATATCGGTGCCGCCCTAACCCCACAATCCGGAATGATCAAAATCCAAGAGTTTGTTACTATTAAATACTACTAGTGGGCTCCGTGGATATACCACGTGGTGATAATTTAATTACACTGGTTTTCAAAGAAATTGAGGCTAGTACAAAAATAGCTGTTTTAACCTAATAAAAGTCTTTCGAATATATTGGTATCCTAAAACCCTTTTAATGCATTCATATAGTAAAAGCCTTCTAATTTATTCCTATAATAAAAATCTTTCGAATATATTGGTATAGTAAAACACTTTTAATAATTCATATAGTAAAATGCTTTCGAATACATACCTATAATAAAGCTCTTTTCAATGCATTCTTTCTGTAATTAGAGCTCAGTATGATTAGTATGGAGTGTGTTGCACTTACCCAATTCTGTTTATAATGCGTTACTATAGAGAAACCCTTCCATATGCATTATAACACTTTTCCAGCGAATCCCTACAGTAAAGATAGTTCCTATTCATTCCTATAAGAAAACCTTTCCAGTGCATTTCTATAATAAAACCCTTTTGCAATTAAGTCCTTTAATAAAGTCCTTTTAAATGTATTCGTATAATAAATCTTTTTCCAACGCATTCCTATGATAAACTTTTGACTCTTTACATTACTATAGTAAAAGCCTTTCTAATGCATTCCTATAGTAAAATCATTTTAATGCATTCTTATAGTAAAACATTTTCTAATGCGTTCCTGTAGTTAAACCATTTCTAATGAATTCCTATTGTAAAACCCTTTTAATGCATTCCTATAGTAAAACCCTTTTAATGCATTCCTATAGTAAAACCCTTTTAATGCATTCCTATAGTAAAACCCTTTTAATGCATTCATATAGTAAAAGCCTTCTAATGTATTCCTATAATAAAAGTATTTCGTATATATTGGTATAGTAAAATACTTTTAATAATTCCTATAGTAAAATGCTTTCGAATACATTAATATAGTAAAGCTCTTTTCAATGCATCTTTTCTGTAATTAGAGCTCGGTATGATTAGTTTGGAGGGTGCTGCACTTACACAATTCTGTTTATAATGCGTTACTATAGAGAAACCCTTCCAGATGCATTATAAAACTTTTCCAGCGAATCCCTACAGTAAAAATAGTTCCTATTCATTCCTATAAGAAAACCTTTCCAACCCATTTCTATAATAAAATCCCTTTTGCAATTAATTCCTTTAATAAAGTCCTTTTAAATGTATTTGTATAATAAATCTTTTTCCAGTGCATTCCTATAATAAACTCTTTTCCGTTGCATTACTGATGTACCGGCCGTTCCTACAGTGGAGAATATACACCGGTTCTCACTATAAATAGTGAGACACCGAGTGAAAAGGTTGTACAGTTACCGTTTAACGGCAAGCTAGCCGTTCCTGTACCATTATTGTAAATACACTTGTCTTATTTTACCCTACCTCGACTTGACTTCTTTTTTACTGTTGGATTAACGTCACAACAATTACTATAGTAAAAGCGTTTCTAATGCATTCCTATAGTAAAATCCTTTTAATGCATTCTTATAGTAAAACACTTTCTAATGCATTCCTGTAGTTAAACCATTTCTAATGAATTCCTATTGTAAAACCCTTTTAATGCATTCATATAGTAAAATCCTTCTAATGTATTCCTATGATAAAAATCTTTCGAATATATTGGTATAGTAAAACACTTTTAATAATTCATATAGTAAAATGCTTTCGAATACATTCCTATAGTAAAGCTCTTTTCAATGCATCCTTTCTGTAATTAGAGCTCGGTATTATTAGCATGGAGAGTGTTGCACTTACACAATTCTGTTTTGCCAAAATCGAAATAGCTGAACAAAATGTATCGAGAATTGACATTTAGTAGTCAAGACTTCATCTATACTCCTAGATAACACTGGTTTACAAAGAAATTGAGGCAAGCACAAAAATAGCTGTTTAACCTAATTTGGGGGTGCTGAATTCAGATTGGAAATCCATTTTTACTCATCACCTCTAGTTTTTTAAATATGCATACTGTACATTTTGTGAAGAAAGGAAGTGAATCCGACGGTATGTAGTATATTAAGAAAAATGAAAAAACACAGGTTTAAATGGGATAAGTGGTGATTTTATTGGCCGACGCTGCAGTGTTTCGATCTATTAATTAGATCATCTTCAGGGCATTTGTTGGTATATGGAAGGTGATAAGAAATTATTTATCACAGAATAACGAGAAAAGCGAGTGGTGGTTATTGTTATTCATCTTGTTTAAAAAAATTTTCAGGTTTAAAAAAAAGCGAAGACGGTACACATGCTGTACATAAAGGTGTATATGCATTCAGGGTTAATTTCTAATATTGTGTGACTTATGTCTTCTTTTTTAGTTATTATGCAATAAATGTAAGTGATAGCATTACATTATATATATAGAGCTATATATCAAGACGGATTTTGGCAGTTAAAGGTAGCCAACACGTCTCAATCAACAGCCAGTAGTGCCCTGGCAGTCAGCGCAGGAGGCTGTCGTCCCTCACAGCGCAGGAGGAAGGTGTCCCTCGACAAATGTGTTACACAATGTTTTGGGTATATTATAATTTCCAACGACGCACATTTTATTGCCTTACATATGATTTAATTTTACTTTGTTGGATGCTCTTGCGGGACATCCCGGGGGCAAAATACAGCAGATCATATAAGAAAACACAGTTCTAACTGTCTGCGGTACTATGAATTGTGTACATTGTGTTATCCAAGTATATTTATTCCCTCAATGTTCTTTATCTATCCTGTTTTTTCTGTAATAAGCCGCTGCAACTGTTGAAATAAGCACGTATATACTCTGTTTATACTAAAATGAGACTATTTGAAGGACAGAAAACTAGAGGTGATAGAGCATAACTGTTTATAAATTTAAATTCAGAACACCCAAATTAATTAAAAAAAAACCACCTATTCACATTCTTGCCTCAGACAAAAACTTTTTTTTTGTGTAAACCAGTGTTATTACAACGTTTGGTATATTGCAGATATATTGCAATATATTTCAGTATGTAAAAGTATAATAATCTTGATTTAACTAGAGGAGAATCCTTGATACCATTATATAAGTATAAATGATTTAAAGAATGATACGAAGATTTTGAAATTAAGTATGGAACAGCGCTGAATTTATATTCCTTATTCGTATTAACTTACCGTATTTGACGGCATATAGGAGTCACTTTATTTTCCAAAAATTTTGGCTCAAAAAATTGTCCTTCGTCTTATACATCGTAAGTGAAGGCTAATCTTCTCTATGATGCTCACTAACCCAGCTTACGCTCAGTTCTTTTACCTACCCTAAACTCCATGCATCCTTATTTTATTCTGGTATTGTTATAAAGTAAAGTCGTCGGGCCGGCTTAATGTCGGTATCAGCCAATCAGCGAGGGAGTCTATCCCCTTTTCACTAGCGCTAGACCAAGGAGATTGTTTTTGCGTTTGGGGTGGAGCGCCACACCTACCATCAGCTCCTTACTTTAATTATCAAAAAAATATCTTATATATCGTAGTTTGAGACCTCCCGTAGGCCTAAGGCTAATCTTCTCTATGATGCTCACTAACCCAGCTTACGTTCAGTTCTCTGAATTGAAAAGACTAATTTTTTTCGTTAGTTTTTGTTTCGCGCATTGATCCCCCGTACAAATTTCTTCGTAAGTTTTTTATGGACTAAAGTGAATTTTGCATTTTTAGAAAGATAATTCATTTTTGATAAAGAATTTTGGTCGAAATAAATTTATTACAGAATGCCGGTTTATTGAGTTTTTCCTTTTTTCTTGCAAAGGTAAATATTGCTCTGTATTCAATTTAAAATATAGATTATCATGCATTGAGCTCTCTCTAGGGATTTATAAAAAATCTTTGTATTTGGACATACTAAAAGATGCAATATAATTATACAGGGAGATTTTGAAGATTCCATGTAGAATCATCCCTATATATATATATATATATATATATGTGTGTGTGTGTGTGTGTGTGTGTGTGTGTGTGTGTGTGGTGTTTGTGTGTGTGTGTGTGTGTGTATTTGGGCAATATAATTGTTTCAGACTAAAGATTATTACATGTATGATTCTCCATAGAAAATACGTCACTCTAATTTTTCGCGCCAAGATACTATAACTATGTCAACAAAGAGTAAGAATTTATCATAAATTTATTTAAAATGCAAAAAGGTACATTATATGTAACAGAATTTCTTCTCTTTTTTTTTCTTAACACATAAACTTGGAATTGTTCTTTATATTAAACGTACAAGAAAACAGTAAAATAAAAGTTTCCCTTTTTTTTATTGACGTTTTAAAATAATTTTTGCAATTTACGCACGTATGAACAGTCCGTAAATTGTGAGGTAGATTTCACCTTTAGTTGTTAAAATTCCTAGCATAAAATTGTGCGTGCGCATTATCTGAAATGAACTTAATTGTTATTAAGAAACACATTTTATGATATTTTTGTGTCAAAGCATGCAGTTGTATTGTTTTCGAAAAAGTTTCTAAGATTTGTTTATTTCGCACAGAGACTTTCAAAATAGCTACCGGCTTAGTTCAAAGTGAAAGTCAAGGGAGGTTACTCTAATTGCTTTATTTGCTAGGAATTTTGACAACTAAAAGTGAAAATTACGCTTTGTGAAAGATATTAACCTCTTCGTTCTCCAGCTTGAATAGCGTCAGTACTTGTAATCTACAAAGAGGGCTTCGGCATTAAATAACCCACGAAGGTGTATGTGCCATTAAACGAGGTAACCAAACTTGTCGTCAAGAACGTGGGACTTAGCAAGCAACACGCATTATAAGAAAGAGACTGCGGGAGTGGAAAATCTTTTCTTTTTTTTATGAATGAGTGAGGGAGGAGAGAAAGAACGAGTGCTTTTAGTGGGCGTGAGAATACGATCAAACCTGTGGTTGAATCCGGGGGGGGGGTAGTAGACAGAGAGATTTGTGAAAGAGGTAGGTAAAATAATAGAATATAAGACAGAAGGAGGTGGCGAACATGTGTTTGAGAGAGAGAGGGGGGAGTTGTGCGTGTGTGTGTGTGTGTGTGTCTGTGTGTGTGTGTGTGCGTGTGTATGTGTATGTTTAGGGGGAGGAAGAGCGAGAAAGATATATACAAACGCACTTCTTCCCGAAAAAAATGTACACTGGTCAGACATTCGAGAAGTGTCTCTATGCTGTATTGAAATAAATGTCTGTCTTTCCGTCAGTTTCAGTTTATTTATTTTCGTCTACCAAACGTCTTTGTCGATCGACACCCTTTCTCTTTCCCTCCCTCCCCTTCTCCCTCCCTCCCTCTCTCTCTCTCTCTCTCTGATATTTGATACTGGCAAACCTTAAATGTTTTACAGTCCAGTTATAAGGTCCTACCTTTCCACCCGTCTGTCTACTAAAACCACTTTTTTTTTGTTTTGTCTTAAACATTTTTAGGGGCTCACATTTATTTTCTGGGTCAAATAGACTGCCTATTAATTTCGTCCATACGCTCTGTCCGTGGGGCGTAGAATAAGCTGTCTGGATGCCTTGCAAAGGAGTAAGATTATCCCCACCTAAAAAAAAGGGGCGTGTCCAAAGTATGACACTATGATACATCTGATGGTGAGACTACAGTTCTGCAGACCTGTGGAGTGTAGAGCACTACTTCATTGCCATTACCCCCAAGTGTTGCCAATATTTTTTAGGGTCTTGTCTATTGGCCAAATAGATGTTTTAAAATTATTTGTATTCGTTTTTTTTTAAAAAAAGCTGAAAATGTACATATGCCAATTTAGACATAAAATAGCCCTAAACGGATTAATATGCCGTTAAGATCAATCAATCAATCAATCATTAATTTAGTTCATAAGTCAAAAATGCCTTTTAATCTTATTATAATGGAGATTGTGTGTTTGTCTGTCTGAAGCCGAAACTAAATCACTACTCAAGTCACAATTCCCTTAGTTATTGACGTCACATTCACTACGAATTTATTTTTATTTAAACCTCAGTTATTGATAAAATTGTTATACCTTATTAATACTTTTGACTTTATCTACATTCTAATAACATGCAATTGTATTTATATATGCAACAAAATAGCGGGTTACAGTGTGAACAGGAAAGCTAATTTGCATATTGATATTAAAAGTTTAATTTTATTAAATATGCGCTTGGTATTATTGATTTCTAATTGTTTGTTTTTTTCTTAATGAATATGAGCAAAAAACTCGGGGAAAAATCTTAAAAGAAATCCTTTAATATAAAGAAATAACAGTAATTTTATTCTTTACTTCCTAATTTAACTAAATAGTTAAATTAGGAAAATTCAGCAATAAAAGGAGGGAGTGATGAAAAATGATGGAAGACTTAGTTTCAAAGTTGTTCTATTCTTCGATTATACCCCCTCTGTTTCAAATCATTTTATTTGGATTTTTATTTAGTTTCAAAAGTATTTCAAATTTAACATATTTCATTACATTAAAATTCAAATACTTGCACCCGGAGGGTGCATATATTTGCTAGTACATATAATATTTTAATACATACATATATATATATATATATATATATATATATATATATATATATATATGGAGAATATGTGCTTAATTGAAGTCATACCTAATTTTGAAAGTTAATTAATTAATAATTAAATAATTGGGCGGGCATACCTATTTAAATGTAAGGCTAAACAAATCGAGAAAATCAATCTCTGTATGTACATTTCGGCCTATTAGGCCTCATCAGCAGAGCTATAGATAGGAAGACCGCCTGCTGATGAGGCCTAATAGGCCGAAATGTACATAGAGAGATTGATTTTTCTCGATTTGTTTAGCCTTACATTTAAATAGGTATACCCGCCCAATTAATTAATTATTAATTTATTAACTTTAAAAATTAGGTACGACTTCAATTAAGCACATATTCTCCCAAAAATTGTCGGCTAAAAAGAAGCAAAAAAACAACACATCGCTTGCGTATTTACTTCTCATATATATATATATATATATATATATATATATATATATATATATATATATAATATGTGTGTGTGTGTGTGTGTGTGTGTGTGTGTGTGTGTGTAAATATGCATATGAATATATTCATAGGCACATAGGTATAAATGTATATATATATATATATATATATATATATATATATATTATATATAATATGTACATGTGTGTGTGTATGCATGTGTGTGTGCGTGCGTGCGTGCGTGAATGTTACTACAGAACTGACCATGATTAACAGGCTAACAATAATTTATTAAAATATTTCTTCACAATCAAAAATACAATGGTATAATGGAACATTTTTCATACAAGATCTCTCTCTCTCTCTCTCTCTCTCTCTCTCTCTCTCTCTCTCTCTCTCTCTCTCTCTCTCATATATATATATATATATATATATGTATATATATATATATTTGGGGGAGAATATGTGCTTAATTGAAGTCATACCTAATTTGAAAATTAATTAGTTGATAATTAAAATTAAATTGTTTTTTTCTTTTGGCCAAGTATTATAGTATCAACCGATTATTTTCGGTTGGTACGACTATCTTGGTCTTTTCTTTTTTTTCGATGATTTTTTTCCTCCTCGGGTAATGTTTGGTAGTATATTTTTACAATCAAACTATTTGCCGGGTTTTTTCTTACCGCAAGGGTTTACCAAAATTTGGTATATTATATATATATATATATATATATATATATATATATATATATATATATATATATATATAAATTGTCGGCAAAAAGCCATATCCAAACACATCGTGTTTACATACTTATCACACACACATATATATATATATATATATGGAGAAAAGTAGACAAACACGGGATTTTGTGGAAACTTGATGTTTATTGTCGACGGTGCAACGTTTCGGTCTCTTATTAGACCATCTTCAGGACTTGAATATAGTTCTTACTCCAATGATGGAAATTCTCAACATCCCGTGTTTGTCTACTTTTCTCCACATACTGTCGGATTAACCTCCTCACATTTCTACCATATATATATATATATATGTGTGTGTGTGTGTGTGTGTGTGTGTGTGTGTGTGTGTGTGTGTGTATAGCGAGAGAGATAGAGAGACACGGAGAGAGAGAGACAGAGACAGAGACACACAGAGAGAGAGAGAGAGACAGAGAGAGAGAGAGAGAGAGAGAGAGAGAGAGAAGGGGTTTAATTTTTTTACCGCCACTTATAATTCTAATGATTTTGGTAATAAAGTATATCTAATGATATCTGTTTTATAGCATAATGTTCGAGACGAAATAATAAAAACCTGGTAATTTCAGTATGGATATAATAAACATTTTATTTTTTTAAATGTTACGGTTGTACTTATTTATGGCCGATAGAATATGAACTTCTCTATATGTCACACGTGCTTGTGCGTGTGTGTGTGTATGTGTGTATGTATGTATGTGTGCGTGTCTCTGTGTGTGCGCGCGCGCATCATGGGTCGATAGGTAGAAAAGATAACGAAATGAGGGGGCCTAATATAGATAATACATCTTATACGTTTGAACATGACCGGACGTTCTCTCTCTATCTCTTCATAGAAGTCTTGTCTCTGATTTCATTTTTTTTTGCTTCCCCCACCTCCGACCCACACTATCTTTTATTTTACTGACATTCATTTTTTCTCCCTTCTCCTTCCATCCCCTTCCCAAACCACACACCTGTCAAATGGACTCAGTAGCCACCGCGCCCTAACTCAACCCGTCGTGAAAAGATAGATAAGTCAATTGGGTGGGTGCAATTGCGGCCTTGGAGAGCTGCTTTCTCGTCTCTTTGACATTATTTGTCGTCGACTCTTCGAAAAAAAAAAAATTGTTCTTCTGCTAAAATTTACTTTGCTGTTCTGGACAAATGGTATACCGGTTATTTTCTAGTTGAGTAACATGATATTACAGGGTGACCAAAAAAAACAGAACTTAATTTATTTCTTTTCCCATTAAACTAACCCTAAACCCCAACCCTAACCCTAATCCTAACCCTTACCCCTAGTTAAAATTAAGTTTTATTACAAAATTTGTGGTTCTGTTTTTTCTGGGTCACCCTGTATACAGAGTGACCCAGAAAAAAACAGAACCCAAATTATTTCTTTTCCACTTAAACTAACCCTAAACCCCACCCTAACCCTAACCCTAAACCCTAACTCTAACCCTAAACCCTAACGCTAACCCTAACGCCCTAGTTAAAAGTAACAGTTTTATTACAAAATTTGTGGTCCTGTCTTTTTCTGGATCACCCTGTATACAGAGTGACCCAGAAAAAAACAGAACCCAAATTATTTATTTTCCACTTAAACTAACCCTAAACCCCAACCCTAACCCTAATCCTAACACTTACCCCTAGTTAAAATTAAGTTTTATTACAAATTTGTGGTTCTGTTTTTTCTGGTCACCCTGTATACAGAGTGACCCAGAAAAAAACAGAACCCAAATTATTTATTTTCCACTTAAACTAACCCTAAACCCCAACCCTAACCCTAATCCTAACACTTACCCCTAGTTAAAATTAAGTTTTATTACAAAATTTGTGGTTCTGTTTTTTCTGGGTCACCCTGTATACAGAGTGACCCAGAAAAAAACAGAACCCAAATTATTTCTTTTCCACTTAAACTAACCCTAAACCCCACCCTAACCCTAAACCCTAACTCTAACCCTAAACCCTAACGCTAACCCTAACGCCCTAGTTAAAAGTAACAGTTTTATTACAAAATTTGTGGTCCTGTTTTTTCTGGATCACCCTGTATACAGAGAGACCCAGAAAAAACAGAACCCAAATTATTTATTTTCCACTTAAACTAACCCTAAACCCCACCCTAACCCTATCCCTATACCCTAACCCTAAACCTTAACCCTAACCCTAACCCCCTAGTTAAAATTAACAATTTTATTACAACATTTGTGATTCTGTTTTTTTCTTGGTCACGCTGTAATATCATGTTACTCAACTAGGGGGGTAGGGTTAGGGTTAGGATTTTGGGTTAGTTTAATGGGAAAATAAATAAATAATTTGGGTTCTGTTTTTTTCTGGGTAACCCTGTAATATCATGTTACCCAACAACGAAATAACCGGTAAACCTTTCGGGTCTCCCGTTGTAACGACAGTCCATTGACATTTCTTGTGTGGAAAGAACTTTATTCTATGTTAGAATATTTTCAATATGTTGTATTAATAAGAATCTACCGCAGATTTGTAGTTATATCGAGAGAGATATAGACAGATAGTGTGGGGGGATGCGGGGGGGAAAGAGAGGGTAGGGATGGAACAGGGAGATAATGTTCTAAATTTTACTGCACTCTGTTTTTAGATAACATACGGTGGTCATTAGGTACCACCAATTTTCCCTTTGAAATTTACCCCCCCCCCGCCTATATCTATCACTATGAAACTTGCATAAAGGTTAATATTATCTAAAAAAAGTTTTTGTCCATTCAAAAGGAGAAACATTAAACAAACTCCTGATGATGTTACAAAAGATTTTTCAGCTTACGGAAATAATGAAAATTATGAACGAAAAACAATGTTTACATTTTTGCACTGTTAAATCGATTGAAATTTAACGTAGCGAAAAACAAGTTATGATTACCGAATTTTAAAAAAATTCTATGAAAAATCAATTATTGGTCCGAATTTCACGAACATTTCCATAATTATTTACCTTTTTATGTTAATATGTCTGAAATAATTTTTCCCAAAATATACTTGGGGATTTTTTTTTTTTTTTTTAAATATGAAAAAATGAACTGACAAACATCGATTTTTATTTGAAGAGTCTTAATAATTATATAAGAAAATTTTTATAAGTTTCAATACCAGAGTTTTTTAGTGAAAGAACCATGAATACATAATTCTGCTAAAAAAATTTATTAAATAAAGAAACTAGCCGTATTGTAAAAAATACGCACCGTTTTACTTATTTTTCAAGATTACGGATATATATATATATATATATATATATATGTATATATATTATATATATATATATATATATATTATTATTATTATTATTATTATTATTATTTTATTATTTATCTATTTATATTACGAAGACAATTACAATGCAGATAAAAAAAAAAATAATGTATAGTGTGTTATCAATTTCGAAGAGACTTCATCTTCACAGACTGTTTTTATACTCTCTCTCTCTCTCTCTCTCTCTCTCTCTCTCTCTCTCTCTCTCTCTCTCTCTCTCAAATTATCAAATTCTATTATATATATATATATATATATATATATATATATATATATACATACTAGAATATTGACTTACGAATGTTTTAACTTTCGTGATTTATGAGTTAAAATCTGTAACTTGATCGATGTTTTGCTTTGAGCGCAAAAAAATTGAGGTACGAGCGAGTTTAAGATATTCTTATGTAAATAAGTTCACTAAAAAAAAAGTTTCAAAATGTATTACATCAAAGAAAAATATTATTTATAAAAATAGATAAACAGTAAAACATATTACGAGACATAATTCATTTAATTTTATTTTGCTATATTTTTCTAACATATATTGTGATTTTTTTTTTATTCAAAAATAATTTTTTTTTTTTTTAAATTAGGATGATTTTGGCGGAGGACTTGAACGGATTAATGGAATTTCAGTTTATTTCAATGGGGAAAAATTGATTTGATATACGAATAAATTGAGTTAAGAGTGGAAAAAATTAAACTCGTATGTCAATATAACAGTATGTATATATTTTTTTTGGAGGATATGTGCTTAATTGAAGTCATACCTAATTTTGAAAATTAATCAGTTAATAATTATGACTTCAATTAAGCACATATCCTCCAAAAATTGTCGTCTTAAAGCCATATAAAAAATAAACTCATTTGTTTGTTTACTTACACTCATATATATATATATATATATATACATATATATATATATATATATATATATATATGTGTGTGTGTGTGTGTGTGTGTGTGTGTGTATGTGTGTATGTGTGTGTGTATGTGTATATATATATATATATATATTATTATTTCTGCATAGCGAGCCATCCTTTGCGGGATTTACTTGTCAAGATTATTTTCTATAATTATCGAATTTTATGCGATACATGCATTTATAATTGCCTTCAAGCAAAAATATAAATAATAATTTATTCAACATTGCTTCTATAAAAAACAAACATCCAAAAATCTTATATATATATTATATATATATATATATATATATATATATATATTATATATATATTATAAAATTTTCTAGTAAAAATTATCTATTATAAAATTACATATATATATATAATATTAGTGACCACCAAAAGTTGCTCTGTTTCTCTTAAAACGAAGTAAAATTAATTAATTAAATCGATTATTTAATGTTAGATTTTAATTTTAGTAAAGAATAGTAGCATAATCAGCAAAATAATATTGCATATGTAATTAATTGTTAATACATTTTAAACAAAGAATTCGGCCAAAAATGTACGAAAACGGGCGCTTTTTATGAAGTAAATTACATACTAAAACAAACATGTTTTTAAAATCTTATTATAATGGAGATTGTGTGTTTTTCTGTCTGTAACCGAAACTATATCGCTACTCAAGTAACAATTCCCTTAGTTATTGACATCACATTCCCAATGATTTCATTTTTATTTAAACCTCAGTTATCAATAAAATTGTTTCACATTATTAATACTGTTGGCCATATCTACATAAAAATAACATGCAATTATATTTATATATACAACAGAATAGCGGTTTACTGTGTGAATGGGAAGGCTAATTTGCATATTGATATTAAAAATGTGATTTTAATAAATATGTGCTTAGTATTATTGATTTCTAACTGTTTGGCTTTATTTTAATGAATATAAGCAAAAATCTCTTCAATGAATCTTAACTGAAATCTATTAACAAGAAAACATAACTGTTATTTTATTCTTTACTTCCTCTTTTAACTAAATACTTAAATTAGAAAAAATAACAATGAAAGACGAGAGTGATGGAAGAGTATGTTTCAGTTGTTCTATTTTTCGATTATACTCCCTTTGTTTTAAATCTTTTTATCTGCATTCTTATTTAGTTTCATTAGCCTTTCTAATTTAATACAATATTTTATTGCATTAAAACTTAAATACTTGCACCCGGAGGGTGCATATATTTGCTAGTACTTATAACAAAAGTTATTCTTAGAAATCAAAAAACATTAAATACACTATATGCAGAAGAATTACTCGTATTTTTATATCTTAGACCTTTGTAATATACTTTTTGTTCAAAACACGCAAAAAAAAAAAAAGAAAGAAAAAAGAAACAAACCCGCTTTTTAACAAATGCAAATTTTATAATTTTGTAATTTTTCCCGCCAGATATTTTGATACTATGGGAACCCAGAATACAAATATTCGTTTTTACAGTTAAAATTCACTTACATTGATTGATAAAAATAACACTTATAACAAAAGTTATTCTTAGAAATCAAAAAACATTTAATACACTATATGTAGGAGAATTACTCGTATTTTTATATCTTAGACCTTTTTGCTCAAAACACGCAAAAAAACAAACCCGCTTTTTAATGCTTTTAAAAATGCAAATTTTATAATTTTGTAATTTTTCCCGCCAAATATTTTGATACTATGGGAACACAGAAGACAAATATTTGTTTTTACAGTTAAAATTCACTAACCCTGATTGATAAAAATAATTATCAAAAATCAGGGGATTATCCTATTTTAATAATGTTAAACATTTTATGTGAAAACATTAAAAAAGAATCACTACTCTAAAGGAAAAAAGTCAAAATTCAAAAGATATTAAAATAAATATTATTGATAGTTGCTTTCACAATTTTTAGTGGAAACAATTTTTATATAAATATTCTTTTTTTAAAATTTTTTTCTCCCTGGTTGATGTTTGGTAGTATATTTTTACAATCAAACTATTTGCTGTTTTTTTTCTCACTGCAAGGATTTACCAACACGCTTGGTATATTATATATATATATATATATATATATATATATATATATATATATATATATATATATGTGTGTGTGTGTGTGTGTGTGTGTGTGTATGTGTGTGTGTGTGTTATTCTTAGAAATCAAAAAAACATTAAATACACTTTATGTAGAAGAATTACTCGTATTTTTATATCTTAGACCTTTGTAATATACTTTTTGTTCAAAACACGCAAAAAAAAAAAAGAAAGAAAAAAGAAACAAACCCGCTTTTTAACAAATGCAAATTTTATAATTTTGTAATTTTTCCCGCCAGATATTTTGATACTATGGGAACCCAGAATACAAATATTTGTTTTTACAGTTAAAATTCATTTACATTGATTGATAAAAATAACACTTATAACAAAAGTTATTCTTAGAAATCAAAAAATATCTAATACACTATATGTAGAAGAATTACTCGTATTTTTATATCTTCGACCTTTGTAAAACACTCAAAACATGCAAAAAACAAACCCGCTTTTTAACGCTTTTAAAAATGCAAATTTTATAATTTTGTAATTTTTCCCGCCAAATATGTTGATACTATGGGAACCCAGAAGACAAATATTTGTTTTTACCGTTAAAATTCACTAACCCTGATTGATAAAAATAATTCTCAAAAATCAGGGGATTATCCTATTTTAATAAAATTTAAAACTTTTTCTGTGAAAACATTAAACAAGAATCACTACTCTTAAGGAAAAAAGTCAAAATTCAAAAGATATTAGAATAAATATTACTGATAACTGCTTTCATAATTTTTAGTGGAAACAATTTTTATATCTAATACATAAATAAAATTCATTTAAAATGATTATAGGTCCATTTCTCGCAATAAAATCTATATTTTTAGATTAGTAAAAGAAAAATATGTGTTTAATAAAATATTAACATTTTTCAGCTATCAAAGAACATTAATTTAAATTTCAGTTTTAACTGATCCCCCATTTAAGCAGAAAAAAGAATAGATATAGAATTATTTTCTTCGTAATCAAAAAGAAGATAATATTTCATGTATATCAGAATAATTAAAAGATCTGAAAAAAAAAGTTTTTCTTCTCTATGATTGGTTGCCATACCAATGTTAAAGAGTCCAATCTTCCTACTATTTACCCATACCTGAAGCGAGAATAGTTGGATTCATAAAGGTATCAGCATTATGTGAAATACAAACAGCCTCATTCAGGATTTGAACTTGGGTCTCTGTACCCATTTTATGACAATAACCATTACACTATGATCACCTCTGATATTACAAAAACTTTTTACTCAACAGAGTATTTTTTGGATATCTATTTAATACATTGATATTACAGTCGAATTTTATTCAGAACAACTTACAGTAAAGTTAAAAGTTAAACAATACCAAGGCAGGTATAACATGTTTAAAAATAAAAAAAAAACTCAGTTATGTGACAAATTAGAATAAAAAGTCTCACTGTGTCTAAAAAAAAAATTGAAAAAAAAAAGGTTTTCATCTTTTTTAAGTTTATTTTTTCAATTGTGAATATTTATTTCTCCCAAATCCGGTCAATTGAAAAATATTATTTGTCATCCTCTTCATATCTTCTGCCTTTTCTATTTTTATTTATACAAAAATTTGGTGTCAGCCTTAAATAATAAATATATTATGTTGCGCCCGGAAGATAGGGGGTAAAACTGACCTGAAAAAATATGGAAATTTGTTTATTAGAATAACGAGTGCATCATAATACGCATTTGATATTTTATCACCACTGAATATTTCAGTAAAATCGGTTAATTCCGCGATTTTTTTTTTTTTTTTTGTATTTTTTTTGTATCGGTGGAGTGTACTCTGTTATAGTCAAATTTGACTTTAAGACTTGAATTGTTGGTCCATATATAGTATATATAGCATAATATATATTACATATAATTAGAATATAATATCATGTTTATATATATATTTTTTCTTTATATTGTCGGATTTATTTTCCATATTTACTCCCATATATATATATTTATATATATATAAACAACCATAACAGAAAAATTACAGAAACACGCATAGCCTATGTATATATATATATATGTGTATATGTGTATACATATATATATATATATATATGTATGCCAATATATGTATTGATCAAAGCCTGAAGAATATACCAGAATATCTGAAACACGTGTTGCGTATGTGAAATAAAAAGAATAAAACATTTTTTCTGAGAACGATACATTTTGCGGACCTTCTTCTTCTTTTTTTATAAAATATTACATTTTCCCCTGTTGGAACCAGAACAACATTTTTTATATATATACATACATATATATATATATATATATATATATATATATAATATATATATATATATATATATATATATATGTATGTATATATATATATTTTACATTATATTATTTTATATTGTATTATTATATAAATAAAGGAATGCATATAATATAAGCATATATTTGATATACAAACATAATATAATGATTCATATGCATCATGTAATATTTAAAATATAATTTATACTATAATATATTATAACATAATAAATACCATCACATCCTTCCTTAATATTGTCATGATGAAGGCTAATATATCTAATATATAGAAAAAACAAAAAAAAACTTTTTTTCACATTTTTATACTTACATATAAAATATATTTAAATATATATACATGATATATGATATGTATGATACTTTTAATGTAAGTTAAGATAGATTAAATATATAATATATGATATATATGATATAAAACACACCATATTTACAATACATATATATATATATACATACACACACACATATATCTATATCTATATCTATATCTATATCTATATATATATATATATATATATATATATATATATATATATATATAAACATAGGTATGTCCAAACTAAAGGGATGTGATGAAAAAAAAATGTTGTTTTTTTTAATTTAAAACAAATAGCAAAAATCAAAGAACTGTTCTATTCTAATGTAATTTTCACCACATCCTTCATTAAGGAATTTATTTTATTATAAGAGCTTATTGTATTTTTTTTTAGAATAGAAAAAAATTATCAACTTAAATTGTAGTTTCAATGTTTGGTCATTTGAATAAAAAAATTTCCGGTCCATAATTTTTAAATTTCTAGAAACATCAAAACGAAAAGACCACATAAAAAAAAATTCGTCACTCGATAATCTAAAAAGATATTTATTTAAAACCGAAAAATAATTTTTGTTGTGTGTTTTCACTTTTCGTAGTTTCGAAAACAATGTTTATTTTATTTTATTGTATTTATTTATTAATTTATTTTCATTTTTATTTTATTTTTATTTATTTATTTATTTTATTTTATTTTGATTTCCTATAAAATGTATTTTCTCTTATTTAACTGACTTATTTTCATTCACTTAAAAATGTTACAATGAATTTTAAACTTCTAAAAATCTCAAAAATCTTTAAACTCAAAAATCTAAAAAATATTTATTTAAACCAGAAAAATAATTTTTGTTGCGTGTTTCTCTTTTCGTAGTTTTGAAAACAATGTTTATTTTATTTTATTCTATTTATTTATTTATTTTTTATTCTATTTTATTTATTTATCTATTTATTTTATTTTATTTTTTCCTGAAAAAATGTATTTTCTCTTTTTTTCATTTACTTAAAAATGTTACAATGAATTTTAAACTTCTGGAAGGTAGAATGTCATAAAAAAATCAATAGTGAATTTTAAACGTCTGAAAGGTGGCATGTTGTAAACAATATTTTTGTCATGAATAAATATTTATTTAATCAATCTAAAAATTTATGATTAAAAATGCGTAATATTGTGGAATTTTTATTTATCTAAAGTTTATTACTAACGATTGTTCTTTTTTATTTACGGCAGACTACATTTGCTTATTGAAAAATGGTGCTTTCACCTTTTTACTTCAAAATATGATGTGGAAAACAAGATCTGGATATGATTTTCAATCTGGAGACAGCAATAATTATTACAGTATGAGTGTCCTGGTGTTGTTATTTTTTTCTCATATTTTTTTGGTTAGGCGGTATGACATTTCTGTATTAGATTTTACATGCATTTCCGTAAATGTTTTCTATTTTTACGCTGTCTTTTCAGAGGCTGAAACAATATTTATCTCCCTTTGTTTCGGGATTTTGAACATATGTTATTATGATGAACATTCTGTGCCTGCCTGTCTGTAACTGAAACTACTTCATTGCTTACGCCACAATACCCCAAGTAATTGCGTAAGTTTAACAATGAGTATTTAATTTATAGTCAAAACTATTAATGCATAGAATAATGATCCCATTTATTAGAAATGTCTCTATGAAAATTTGAGTTAGATTTGCCTCAAAACAACCCATATTATTTATGCATTTAAAATCTTGCAACGTGTCTTATATATTGGTAAGAAATAAAGGTTTGCCTAATATATGGTGAGGTTAATTTGCACGCTGGCTTTAACAAAACTGGGTTTAATAAATAATCACTTGCTATTATTGATCTCTAATGTTATCGTTTTATTCTCCAATCGTATAGATTATTTTATATAGAAACCAATTAAAATATAATTCAAATAAGTGTAACGTTTTTATAAGCGTTCTTATTTCATTTCGTTTGTCGTTCTGATTCGATATATTTCATTACATTATACTTAGATACATACGTCCGCAGGGCTCATACTATTGCTAGTATCTCTCTCTCTCTCTATATATATATATATATATATATATATATATATATATATATATGTGTGTGTGTGTGTGTGTGTGTGTGTGTGTGTGTGTGTGTAAAATGAATGTATAACAATCAATTATCTATTTTATCACTCTTTGAGATTACCTTGATGGTGGTTAATATGTCTAATATATATAAAAACCGAAACGCAAGAACATAAGGAAAACTATTTATTCATAAACAACAAAATCTCAAATTGGCCCAAATTACTATACATTTAATGTTGAAAAATATTTTTTTAAAGTTTAATTGAAATTATGCATTGCAATACTAACACAAACAACTGTCTCAATGATAGATTCAATAATTGATTTCAATGGTTAATTAAATGTATAGTAATTTGGGTTTTTGTTGTTTATTTTTTTTAAGCAATGCGTTATTAAAAACAACCTTAATCCCCTAAAACCGTAACCCAATTCGCAAAATGTTAATTCATAGACTGTAGTTCAACTGACATTGGAGACCACCAAAAAACTTTCCGTTTTAATTTTCCGACCTAAATCAGAAGTCAGCCATATATATATATATAAAGTAAAAGTAAGTAAAGTCATCGGGGCGGCCTAAAGTCGGTATCAGCCAATCAGCAAGGGAGTCTATCCCCTTTTCAATAGCGCTAGACCAAGGAGATTGTTTTAACATCTGAGGTGGTGCGCCACACTTACCACCAGCTCCTTACTTTACCGCACAGATCCCTGTGCTACTCATACGCTGAGTTGGCGGGGACCGGTATCGAACTAGGAACCTTGTGGTTTCTAGTTGATTGAGCTAACCAGGCCCATATATATATATATATATATATATATATATATATATATCTTATTATAATGGAGATTGTGTGTTTTTCTGTCTGTAACCGAAACTATATTCCTACTCAAGTCACAATTCCCTTAGTTATTGACATCACATTCTCCATGATTTTATTTTTATCTAAACCTCAATAATTAATAAATTGTCTTACATTATTAATACTGTTAACTATGTCTACATACTGACATGCAATTATATTATATATACAACAAATAGCGGTTTACAGTGTAAACGAGAAGGCTAATTTGCATATTAATATTAAAAATCGAATTTATAAATATGTGCTTAGTATATGATTTCTAACTGTTTGGTTTTATTTTAATGAATATAAGCAAAATCTCTTCAATGAATCTTAAATGAAATCCCTTAACAGATAAAATAATTGTCATTTTATTCTTTACTTCCTCTTTTAACTAATACTTAAATATTTTATTACATTAAAACTTAAATACTTGCACTCGGAGGGTGCATATATTTGCTAGTATATATTTATATATATATATATATATATATATATATATATATGTGTGTGTGTGTGTGTGTGTGTGTATATATGTGTGTATATATATATGTGTATATATATATATATATATATATATGTGTGTGTATATATATATATATGTATATATATGTGTGTGTATATATATATATATGTATATATATATATATATATATATATATATATGTGTGTGTGTGTGTGTGTGTGTGTGTGTGTGTGTGTGTGTGTCTGTGTGTAGTAAATAAATATATAACAATTACTTATTTAACATTAACATTATTTAACATTATTTAACATTATTTAAGTTAAGCTTAGTAAGTAATAAGTAAGGGTTGTAAACGTATCTAATATCTTGTATATCTGTGTATATATATATATATGTGTGTGTATATATATATATATGTGTGTCTGTGAGTGTGTGTGTGTGTATATATATATATGTGTGTGTGTATATATATATATATATATGTATATATGTGTGTGTATATATATATATATATATGTGTATATATATATATATATATATATATATGTGTCTGTGTGTGTATATATGTGTGTATATATATATGTGTGTGTGTATATATATATATGTATATATATATGTGTGTATATATATATATATGTATATATATATATATATATATATATATGTGTGTGTGTCTGTGTGTGTGTGTGTGTGTGTGATATTTGTGTGTAGTAAATAAATATATAACAATTAATTATTTAACATTAACATTATTTAACATTATTTAAGTTAAGCTTAGTAAGTAATAAGTAAGGGTTGTAAACGTATCTAATATCTTTAACACACAATGTCTGTCGGTTACTTAGCTAACCAACGAGCGAGACAATTTTTGTTTTTTAATGAATAGAAAAACCGGTCAGGGAAAATGATTAAACACACGCTCGACTGGCAGTCTACAACACCTCCCCCTACCGTTCCGCCTACCACAATATAAGGCGATAGCCGCTTTTACAGCGTCCAGGGTTGGTTTTTTTTCATATAAGTAGAAGGTCATTCAGTGGTCACACAGCCGGACGTAATAAAGAATGTCAAAAAAAGGGGAAAAAATAGGTCTAATAAGGGGCGGGTGGGGTCGTTCCTTGGTGTGTGTGTGTCGGGGGGGGACACAAAAGGGGGAAAAGTAGGGAGAACTTAGAGAAAAATGAGCCAGGAAGTGAAAAAAAATAAAATAATAAAATAAAATAATAATAATTAAAAAATATAAAGAAAAGAAAAATATAAAATGTAAAAAAAAAAAAAAATTGGGGAAATTGGAGAAAAAAATGGCTGACAATTATGTTGATTTAAAAAAAAGATCTGGAAAACTTTGGAGTCGTTTGTATTTGATGAAAAAAAAAAAAAAAAAAAAAGAATGGAAAAAAAAAAAAGAAAGGAAATTATGAACAGAAGAAAAAATATGATTGTTCGGAATAGCCCACTTGGAAAATTTCGTTATTTCTACGGTAATTATTATTATTATTATTATTATCATCACTCCTTTTGAGTTTTCATATCAGTGCTAGCTGATGGTCTTTCACTGGAGTCTGAGTGACAGCAAGTCTCCTCAGGTCAAAGGACTCTTCTGAGTATTCTGGCAGATTGCAGCAGTGCAGTGTTCTGAATGGTTTCAATCCTTCCTTTGATATCCAAACTTTCCAAACCCTTTTCCAATCCTTTTGGGACTGTTCCAAGTGCACCAACTACAATTGGTATCACTTTCACTTTCATATTCCATAACTTTTTCAGTTCTCTGGCAAGGTCCAGATATTTGTCAATTTTTTTTCATTTTCCTTTAGTTTCACCCTGTGATCTGCTGGCACTGCAAAATCCACCAGTTGACAAGTTCTTTCTTTTTTGTTTATCAACACTAGGTCTGGTCTTCTTGCTGGGATAAGGTGATCCGTTTTTATTTCAAAGTCCCAGAGAATTTTATGCGTTTCGTTCTCAAGAACAGATTCTGGTTTATGCATATATCATTTTTTTTGCATGGTCAAAATTTAATCTTTTGCATAATTCCCAGTGGATTACCTTCCCAACCCAGTCGTGTCTAGTTTTGTATTCTCGTTGTGCTAGTTTGCTACATTCGCAGAGTATAGGGTTTACAGTCTCATCTCTATTACCACAAAGTCTACATTTACTATTTGTTGGGTCTTATCAATTTTCGCTTTGATGTAGTTTGTCCTTATGGCATTATTTTGTGCAGCAATTATAAGTGATTCTGTTTCTCTTTTGAGGTTTCCCTTTCTTAACCATGTCCAAGTCTTTTCATGTGCAACCTCTTCTATTTGTCGTTTGAAGCGTCCGTATAATTGTTTTTCTTCCCATTTTTGTTTTCTAATCTTTATCGTTTTTCTGATTGTCCATCTACCGTTTCTACTATTGTTGGCCGCCATAAGTAGTTTGTCTTTGCTCTTTCTTGTGTAGTCTTCAAGTTGTTGGATTGTGGTTTCTACGCATTCCTCTGTGTTGGCAAGACCTCTTTCCCCTTCCTTTCTTGACACATGCAATCTATCTCTATCGTCTCTGGGGTGGAGAGCCTTGTGCATGGTCATTAATTTTCTCGTCCTTTGGTCAATCTGTCTGAGTTCTATTTTTGTCCATTTTATTATTATTATTATTATTATTATTATTATTATTATTATTCATCTCGATGAGTATTCTTGCTGATCATAACAATATTGTTGTTTGGATGGTCTCGACTCTTCCTCTGATTTCCAATTCTTTTCCAACAACGGGAGTACAAAACTAGACACAACTGGGTTGGGAAGGTGATCCACTGGGAATTATGCAAAAAAATTAATTTTGACCATACAACAAAATGGTATATGCATAAACCGGAATCTGTTTTTGAGAACGAAATACATAAAATTCTCTGGGACTTTGAAATAAAAACGGATCACCTTATCCCAGCAAGAAGACCAGACCTAGTGTTGATTGACAAAAAAGAAAGATCTTGTTAACTGGTGGATTTTGCAGTTCCAGCTGATCACAGGGTGAAGCTAAAGGAAAATGAAAAAAAACAAATACCTGGACCTTGCCAGAGAACTGAAAAAATATGGAATATGAAAGTCAAAGTTATACCAATTGTAGTTGGTGAACTTGGAACGGTCTCAAAAGGATTGGAAAAGGGTTTTGGAAAATCTGGAAATCAGAGGAAGGATTGATACCATTCAGAACACGGCACTGCTGCAATCTGCCAAAATACTCAGAAGAGTCATGGAGACCTGATGATACTTGCTATCACTCAGTTTGAATTCAGTTTTCGTTTTCCTAAACTGGTTGCCTAACCTAGGTTAAAGAGCCCAGTTTTCCCTAGTATCTATCCATAGATAGAGTAAGAATATTTTAAATTATACCTTTTCCGTGAGTAGTAGTGCTACGTGAAATACAAAGAGCATCATCCAGGATTTGAACTCGGATCGCAGTGTTCATTTCCAATGATGTTACACTATACGGTTCTAAAAATAAATAACATAAAATAAATATTCTTGTTTTTCTTATTACTTTTTGTTCAACTTATACACACACACACGCACGCACACACACACACACACACACACATATATATATATATTTGAATTAAATTTTAAGTTTGGAGGATAGACTTATATATAGATACGTATGTATATATATATATATATATATATATATATATGCGTGTGTGTGTGTGTGTGTGTGTGGAGAGAGAGAAAGGGAGAGAGATGGGTAGAACAAAGAGAAAGAGAGAGAAAGAAAAAAAAGAAAGGGTGTTGTAAGAGAATTCTCAGAAATAGAAAAAAGAATATATAGATAAATTTCTTACTCTTTCTTTTTCCATCCTTTGAGAGAGAGGAGAGAGAGAGAGAGAGAGAGAGAGAGAGAGAAGAGTGGGCGAGAGAGGGAGAGAGAGAGAGGGGGGGAGATACGTAAGAGAAGTAACAGAAGGGAATAATTTATTAGTACATAAAGAGAGATGTAAAGGTAGATAGACTGGCTGAGATAGAGAGAGGGGGGTAGTTAAAGAAGAGGAAGAGAAGGACGAAACCTTTTTGATTGGCACAAAGGTCGAATGGACTGAGGGGTGCCTGTGGTGGGGCAAAGCTTAAGAGAAAGAAACGTGAGTTGAGGAGGACACAGTGGGACAAAGGGCGTCTACGACCGAAATGGCAATAGGCATGAAGGCCAACGCTGAGAACGGGGGGGGGGCGGACGCCTGTAGTCAAAAGAGAGACAGTGTGTGAGGGTGGGGCTGGGAGGAAGAGAGAGAGAGAGAGGGGAGGGAATAAACAACATAAGAAAAATTATACTTCAGCTAAAATTGGATTTAAAGAAATTCGTGAAGACCTGACCGATGTACGTTGCTGGGCCGGGCAACTGATCGTAACGGTCGGGCTGGCGTGGGAGAAGCCATTTGTCTGACCGAGAAAAAAATTGTAGGACAAAAGTGGGTATATAAATGTTTCTCCCCCCAGTTTTTTTTTCTGGGTGTGTGAACGTGATTCTCTCTCTCTCTCTCTCTCTCTCTCTCTCTCTCTCTCTCTCTCTCTCTCTCTCTCTCTCTTCTTCGTGCATATGTGTGTGTGTCTGTGTCTGTGTCTGGTATGTGTGTATCTCTGTGTGCGTCTGTGTGTGTACGCGTGTCGGGTATATTTAAATAAGATTTTTTTTTACACGTGTTTTTTTTCTACACATTTATTATTTTTGGGAGAATATGTGCTTAATAGAAGTCATACCTAATTTTTAAAAAATAATCAGTTGATAATTAATGAACTAGACGAGCATATCTGTTCAAATGTAAAGCGTAAACAAACCGAGAAAAAGTCGATCTCTGTAAGTACATTTCGGCATACAGAGATTGACTTTTTCTCGGTTTGTTTACGCTTTACTTTTGAACAGATATGCTCGCCTAATTCATTAATTGTCAACTAATCAATTTTCAAAATTAGGTAAGACTTCAATTAAGCACATATTCTCCCAAAAATTGTCGGCTATCGGCATCTCAAACAGATTGTTTGTTTACTTTCATATTTATTTATATGACAGAGAGTTAATTGTAGGTGGTTACTCAGTTTTGCGAAATATTTAAGTTAAAGCAAAAAAAAAAAAAGTTATTAAAACTCTTAGTTTCCAAATTACGACAAGAAGATTCCCGAGTCTGAGATGGTTCCCGAGTCCGACAAGAAATACCTGAAGAAGGCCAGAGGGCACATCAGCCGAATTGGAGTACAGATAACAGTGAAGATAAGGACAATAGTCCGAATAATACAAATAATACTAATCATCAAGCCTCATCTAAAAAATTCAGAGAAATAGTCGCAAAAATACCTCCTACATTTTAAACTGCCACCTGTGTGATAAAAAATATATAATTGTTAAACTGAATTCGGTTTAAATCATGCCATACAAACAATCAACCAACCAACCAACCAACCAAAAAATTGTCCTGGCAAGTTTTCTGATGATATTGTTGCAAAGCTGTACCATAAAATAAGAACGACGAAGAATGTGTGACTGTACTCCAAGTTTGCAAAATATAAAGATAACCACGAGTGTGGCGACAAACAGGTTAAGAGTTAAAGAATAACCAAACAACTAGAATTCGAATAAAAGACGTATTACAGACATAAAATAATAGGTTTGCAGACTTTTTGGTTTGTCTGTACAAATGTTTACAATTAGTCCACTTAACTGAAATCCTGAGGTAGGGTTAGTTATCGAAGCCCCTTAGCTACGGCCATCTGATAATTCTGCTGGATATGATAGACGTTCTATTTTGACGTCTGACTCCGGTGCTGGTCAATCAGAAAGGGTGTGAGAGCGACCCCTTTTTTTAGGTCTGTCTCCGTTGAGGGCTGAATCAGAAAAGGGGGAAAGAAATTGTGATAAAATGAACTTAGGTAAGTAGTTGGTTGGTTACTTGGTTTTACAGCATGACAACTCCTGTTGGGTTATTTTATGCTGAAAACATGTTGTTTTATTCATTGGGTATTGAACAAAATCTTTTTAAACAATTTTTTTAAAACATACTAGCAGAAAATGTGCCCTCCAAGCACAAGTATCTATGTTTAATAGACGTTTTTTAGGCAAAAATAATGTGGCATTGAATAATAAGATGGAGCCCAACCCCAATCCAAGAAGAATAAGAGCAACTCTTGGCTTAAAAATTTGATGATTTTCTAACCACAACTAAAGGGTCGACCTATATACGAGATCGACTTATACATGATATTTACCACGTACCCCACGTGTACGGGTTAGGCACAAGGCCCTATTAATGTGGGACCACCCACGAAGCGAAGCACATGGGTGGCGGGTACATAAAATTCGTTGATCCCGTCGGCATTCCCCCTCAAGGGGACGCCTCAGACACTAGGCAATAAACCCAGCCATGCCCTTTTAAACCGAGGGGGCAGGTATTGCCTGGGGGGGGGAATAGCTCCCTGAGATCAACGATATTAACTTGTAAAGGTCCAGGGCCGAAGCCACGGGACCCTCGGCGTTGGCCGGATCGACTTATACATGAGTGAGTACAGTATTCGAACATACTTTTAGGATTGGTTGTTTGTTTGTTTTGTTTTTGTTTTGTTTATTGTTTTACGGCATATCAACCTTTTCGGGTTATTTATTGTGCAATCAAGTCATTTTGATATGTTTGCTTATAGTAACAGCTGTTGCTTAAGTAGTCACCCATACAAGTATTGAACAGGCTCATCGTCGCTTAACTTCGGTAATCTACATACTCTTAGGAAAGGGGAGATTGTGTATAATGATCATCGTTTTCGGAAATAAATTCGGAGAACCGATTTCAACTGCTGGAAGAAGGTATTTGCATTTCAGATAGCCCTAATGCCCTTGGGAAATTATGTATCCAATTATTCTCCTTCCAGCTATGGGTAAATAGCTGGATAAACTCGGTTCTTTAATTTTGGTATAGTAACCGGTCTAGGAGAAGAAAACCTCTGGAATCAAACCAGTTAAGCTTCGCTTAAAAAATGACCTCGTATGTGTGAGGATTAAAATAAAACGAAAATAAAATTAGAATAAAAAAAGACACAAAAAAGTAACAAACTCCCAAGGGGCCTTCACCGGAAGAACTCTCTGCGCATGTTCGACAAAAAGGACTGACTCCCTACCCCCAAAAGAATATCTCGACCATTCGAACTGAGACCGTTACTGGGTCTAGTTGGTCCTACTAGCCAGGGAAATATTCCATTGCTACAGGTGACTATGACCTGGTTACTAAAGCCTAAGTCATAAAACCACCTTCTGCCTTTGTCTCTTTCCTTTCTCGTTTTTTGAATGCCCTCTTTTCAGCGTGACCACCAAAAACATATGGGGTTAAAAGAAAACCCGAGGAATACACAACCAAGAATACTTAGTCTTTTTCGGATAGCGCGAGTTATGCTACCATGACGACGTCATTCGTACATGACATATCTTTATTTGTCTGTACTTAACCTCCCGCTACAAACTGTTAACTTAGTCTAAATTTAATTAATATTCACTAATTAAAAGAATTTAAATATTTCAACTTTTAATTACTTACTTTAGATTTATTTTATTTTAATTAACATTAGCACATTCTAAAGTGGAGACGCGTGATTTCAGTTTATCCATTTTTAGTCAGTATTTAATTTTTTCGTTTGTACAAAAGAGTTTTAGAAAAAAAAAGAAATTGTAATACGAGCAATTGTAAGTATTTAATTCTTAGCATTTCACAGTTACACTTTAATACGGTAAAAAAAAGGATTAAACGAATACATTTCTACCATTTGAAATCAACAGGCAAAAAAGTTTGCTTAAAAATAAAATAAAATTGTTTCAAAAATGTAAACAACAAAAAGGGATTATTCTTAAAATAAACGAATATCATAATACACTAATTCTTAGATTTGTTTATTGTTAAATCTTTAATAAAGTTTAGGAATGCATTTTTAAAAATAATATCTTAAATGAAAAAAAGAAAAAAAAGAAAAGAAAAAGAAAATTCCTAAAATAAATAAACTTTCTACTATACAAATTCTCAGCGATTTTTTAAAATTTGATAAATCATTTTCCTCTTATTTTCTCCCTTACTCCTGTTTTTTCCTCACCCACTCTCTGGTGTTCCTTATTTTTTCTTATAGTCCAGTCATAGACTGGGTACTTTTGCTAGTATGAATATAAAAAGGTAGAAATAATGTTCTTACCAATAACACTGAGGATACCAGCTAAAAGTGATGGAAGATCTTTGTGAAAATCCTGAAAAAATAAAAACAAACAATTTATAGACTTAACATAATTAAGAAATCTGTTAAAGTAGGTATTGTGGAATGTTGGTAAGACATTATAGCAAAGATGCCATTTCTTTTTTCATTGGCTAAACTATTGAAATAATTGACTATGAGGGTCATATTTTGAAAAAACTCCGGCCTAAGCTTTGAAAAGTTGTTTTATTTTATTAGCATTTCAGTCTCGGAAGAATATAATAAAGTTTTTGTGCCCCTGAAGTTACAGCGCCTCCTGTGACTGTGAAGTCCGATGTTTGAAAAACATTCTCGACCACAGAAGTTGCATTTGAAGGCTGTCCCTGTAGATATTCTTGTGCAGACGCTTTGTTGCCGCTGCTTTCTTCTATACCTCTTAGCTTCAAGGTGTTGCGTCAGGGTGACTTCTGACATGGGCAATCCTCTACGGAGAGTCTGCCGCCACTGAGGGCGGTCCTGAGCCAAATTTTCCCAGCTGGAAGAGGGCAATGTCAAAGCATCGGTGATCCTTCTTGCAGGCATCCTTGAATTGCAGCTGGGGGGGGGCGACCAATCCGCCTCTTACCAGTACTTGAAAGATTATTGGAACTCAAAGAGAGCTTTTTCATATAATTCATACTAAAACAACAGATTAAAAATACCTTTTAGACACCCACATATAATTAGTTCCTCTTCTTCACATACAGATGTTGTATTTGTTCAAATAAGTATTAACCGCACTATATAAAAAAATGACCTCATAAATATTGGAACAACAAAATTAATTTTTATTAGCGAATAAAATTCACATAATCGATTTACTTCCGGATGATTAATTGATTGATTGATTTTAACGACCTGTCAACCCGTCAGGGTAATTTTATATTTAGATGTTAAGGAAATCGCGTTTGTTCAAGAGTTTGTTTTTTGTGTTTTTTTACACGGTCCTATCGAATACAAAGGTTACAAACCGATCTACTTTGCAGATAGATAGAGTCTATAATCATCTTTTCAGACTCGCTCTCAGTCCTACTATCATTAAGAAATAAAAAACTGGAAGACCCTCTCATCATTAAGCTCCTGAATAGATTAGACTCAATGTCTAACTCTAAGGAGATTATTATATGCTGGATACCAAGTCATATAGGAGTGAGGGGGAATGAAAGAGCTGACTCTGCAGCTAAATCGGCTCTAGATTTAATCCCTGACAAGTTCCAGATACCATATACTGACTTGAAACCTAAAATTAATAGATTCCTTCATACAAAATGGCAGCAACACTGGAATAACTGTATCCACAACAAACTCTTCCTAATCAAACCGACTTTGGGAGGCTGCAGACCAACTTTAAGGAAGTCTAGAAAGGAACAAGTCATTATGTCCCGATTATGCATTGGACATACAAAACTAACACACTCTTATATACTCAAACAAGAACAACAACCACAATGTGAAACATGTCAAACACCCCTGACAGTCAAACACTTAATGATGGAATGCAGATTTTTTGCTCACATCAGAAAACATTATTTTAAAGCAAACAATATGAAGGACCTATTTGAAAATGTTAACATAGAGGATATTTTCTCCTTTTTGAGGGAAATAAAATTATACCATAGAATATAGACATGAAACAAATCAATGTCATAGAGTATGATTCCCAATAATGCTAACACATTGTTAAAACCAATTACTAAATGTATATATATGAATACACAATATGTATAACAACCCAACCGCTAGGCATGATATAACCCTGGACGGGTTGATATGCCGTTAAAATTAATAAACCAAACCAAACCAACCTATAGATAGACGGGTTCTATCACTCCGTGTTAGTAATGGTTTTGAAGAGATGCTCCACACTACCCAAATCCCCATAAATGGAGCCTTACAAAGAGATGCATACCAATGAAACCATTTTGGGAGTGGGTGTCTTTAGTGTATGCAACGTTTTACCGACATGGCGAATTTATATCAGGAGCAGGAGTTTCAAATGAACTTTTTATGAGTTTGGCAGATCTTCCAAACAGCAATGTGATTTCCCCTCGCCTCAATGTTCTTCATTCATCTATGAATTTAAAAGTAATCTGGTTTTAGTCGTTGGCAAAGGTATTATTTGGTATTATTAATATTTCTTTGGCAGTAATCGCTTGTCAAAACGTCTCTCTCTCTCTCTCTCTCTCTCTCTCTCTCTCTCTCTCTCTCTCTCTCTTTGTCTACAACTGGTTTACATTCAGATTTCCTTCTTCTAAATCGATTGTCATATCAAGGTTAAAAAACGCAGCCTGTCCTATTTAGTTGGAGAGAGTTTGATTCATACGTTTCCCTAGAGTATTAGTGATGTGTGAACGTCAAACAGTTTTGCTCACGGTTTGAACACTGGTAGACGGGCGCACTGCCTACGACGATAAACGTCACACCCAAGTGCCTCCATGATTGGATTTAAGTGAAATTTACTCATGACAATTTCAATTCCCAAATGAACAAAATAAAAAAAAAACTGACTTGAAGATAAGCACCGTCGTATGTAAGAAGAGGCGAAGAAGGGAGAAAAGGTGGTTTTGAAAGTTTTGGGGGAGGGCGGGATACACAAAAGATATCAGTTTACATTAGTCTAATGAGTGGTCAATGGGAAAGGTATATTTAGGATGGAAACGAAAATGGTCATTCAGAGGTCAAGGTCTCTTTAAAGAAATATCTTTTCTCCCCCTCCCCCTCCCCCCCTCTCTCTCTCTCTCTCTCTCTCTCTTTCTCTTTCTCTTTCTGTTTATTATCACCCGACAAATCTTATTTTATTACTTGGGCACCGCACGTGTGTTAACGAGCTAGTCCAGCGGACCATCGTCAACGAGTTTGACTCTCGTAGAGTGCTCCATACTTCTGACCTTGTACCAAACTAGACTAGACTTAGGGAATGATCAATTTATTCTATCTCCTTTTGTTTATCTTTCTTTTTCCTTCATTTTCATTTTTTTTAAATTTCATTCAATTATTTCATTTTCTTTCTTTTCTTTCTCTCATTTTTCAAATTCTTATTTCGTTTTCTCTCGTTCTTTTGCTCATTCTTTATTTCTTTCAATCTGTATTTTTTCTTTTTCTTTCATTTATATTTATTCATTTCTTTAACTACTTATTTAATGTTTTATACTTCTTTTTTTCTTTCGCTTTTTCTTTCTTTCTTCTTGATCCTTTTTATTTCATTTTGAAAAAAAATATTTTCTTCTTTCTTTCTTTCATTTCATTTTTTTTTTAAATTTCATTCCATTATTTCATTTTCTTTCTATCATTTTTAAAAATTCTTCTTTCGTTTAGTTTTCTCTCGTTCTTTCGCTCTTTCTTTATTTCTTTCAATCTGTATTTTTCTTTTTCTTTGATTATATCTATTCATTTCTTTATCTACTTATTTCATGTTTTATACATCTTTTTTTTTTCTTCGCTTTTTCTTTCTTTTTTTTTTATCCTTTTTATTTCTTTTTAAAAATCTATTTCCTTCTTTCTTTCATTTCATTTTTTTTTTTGAATTTCATTCAATTATTTCATTTTCTTTCTATCATTTTTTAAAAAATTCTTGTTTTCTCTCATTCTTTCACTCTTTCTTTATTTCTTACACTCTGTATTTTTTCTTTTCTTTTTCTTTCATTTATATCTATTCGTTTCTTTATCTACTTATTTCAAGTTTTATACTTCTTTTTTTCTTTTGCATTTTCTTTCTTTCTTTTTGGTCCTTTTTATTTCATTCTAAAAATCTATTTCCTTCTTTCTTTCTTTTTTTCATCTATTTTTTCTTTCTTATTTTCTTTTTCACTTTCTTTCTTTCTTTCTTTCTTTTCCTTTTTCTTTCCGTTATTCAAACATTTTATTTTTGTGTCCAACGGTAGAATAAAAAGTAAAGTAAAGTCGTCGGGGTGGCATAAAGTTGGTAACAGCCAATCAGCGAAGGAGTCTATCCCCTTTTCACTAGCACTAGACTAATGAGAATGTTTTTTTTTGCGTCTGAGGTGAAGCGCCAAACCTATCATCAGCTCCTTACTTTACCACACAGATCCCAGTGCTACTCATACGCTGAGTTGGCGAGGACCGGTATCGAACTAGGTACCTTGCGGTTTCTAGCCGAACGCTCTACCGTCTGAGCTAACCACGAAGCATAATATAGAAGCAATAAAGAACGAAAGATCCATAAATGGATCATACCTGGAATATACACGTTTTAATTTTGATACGAGCATTTGATTACCTTACCTTAATATAATGGTACATTTTCATTCACCGCCTCTCTCTCTCTCTCTCTCTCTCTCTATATATATATATATATATATATATATATATATATATATATATATGAATTTAACATTTTGAAAAAAAATTAGTAATTATTATCTGCTGACAGAATCTGTTTCGTCACCTTAGTAGAAGGGTCATCATCAACGAGCAAAATATATGAAAGAAAGAAGGGATAAAAAACCGTTTCATATATTTTGCTCGTTGATGATGACCCTTCTACTAAGGTGTCGAAACAGATTCTGTCAGCAGATAATAATTACTAATTGTTTTTTCAAAATGTTAAATTCATTCTGTCGGATTAATTTCCATTTATTTACACACACACACACACACACACACACACACACACACACATATATATATATATATATATATATATATATATATATATATATATATATATATATATATATCCCTGTCTCTTCGTGCAGCACAAATCAGGATGTTGGCTTTAATTTGCGATAAAAACTATTGAATTTACATATAATTGTCAATAGTCTAATTGTTAACAATCGAAGTAACCAGATCATGACCTGTGAGGTCAATTCCCACTGATGGATTTGTACCTAACAGTAGCATAATAATATAGTTGGTTTACATTTTTAACTTTCTATAATGATATTAACATTAGTTTTCCCTTTATAAAAAAAAATGTTATAAAAGTAAAAAAAAATTAATCGTTTAACAAAATAATTTATATTGCACAACTATGCATTGTATATGTGTGACTGTTTATTATAAGTCGTCGGGTTGGCCTAAAGTCGGTATCAGCCAATCAGCGAGGGAGTCGATACCCTTTTCACTAGCACTAGACCAAAGAGATTATTTTTGAATTTGAGGTGGAGCGCCACACCTACCATCAGCTCCTTACTTTACCGCACAGATCCCTGTACTACTCATACGCTGAGTTGGCGAGGACCGGTATTGAACTAGGAACCGTGTGGTTTCAAGCCGAACGCTCTACCGACTGAGTTAACCCGGCCTATTAAATCGTTTAACAAAATGATTTATATTACAAAACTATGCATTATATATATATATATATATATATATATATATATATATATATATATATATATATATATATGATTGTTTATTATACTAGGGTTAAATATCATGGTTTTAGTTCATTTTAGTTTGGTTTGTTTTGTTCTACGGCACATCAACCTCAGTGGGTCATTTAATGCCGATAAAGTTTTGAAATAAATCAATTCTTAATGGATCATACAATTTTTTTATGAATACATTTTTCTATTTAACCAATAGATGGGACCCTAACAGGTACTACCACTCCTGGTCAGAGTGGACCCGGGAGCAATCCCCAAACCTCCAAAACTGGAACCTCACCATCAGATAGAGTTTAACGTCATTCCAAGGACATGTAGACCCGCAGCCACCGCCTTCTACCACCCATATGATAAAAAGAGGTTGGGGCTTGCCATAAGGGCAATAGGGTTGGGAAAATCATATAGGTGCTAGGGCTTGACATGGCCAGCCGATTGATCGGAGGGGGCCTCTCCGACCGCCCGTCTAGCCCAAGATAGGGCCAAAGTGGAGTATTGCATGTCATGAACTGCTCATCCACCTGGGCTCTATCCTTAATCATCACGGGTCGCCACCAACGGCCAACAGGTGGCCCCATTGGGGAGTCTTACCCCTCTGCAGAGGTGCAGTCGGTATATTCTAACGCCCCAGCCGACAGGGTGGTAGTTCATTTTAAATAACATTTTTATGATTTTAAAAATCTTGGCTCATTATGTTTATCTTGCACTGTCGGCGAGGCTTAGAATATGCTGACTACTCTCCGGTAGAGTGGTAAGACCCCCCCCCCCTAAAAAGTGAGGTTTGTCTTTGGTATGACATTAAACTGTATCTGATAGTAATGTTCTATTTCACGGGAAACTGTCTTACAGAACGGTCATAAGATTACCAATTGGACTGACGAGAGATTTACAGTCAGACTTGGTTTCGTGTGGACTATCGAGTGAACTGGTGAGGCGAGAAATTCACAATTTGACTTGGTTTTTTTTTCTAAGTTTACCATAGGCAGGGACAAGGCAGGATTGAAGCGACAGAACTTCGAATTTCTTTCAAGGAAAATATCAGTTGAATACATTCCATTCCCAACGGTATTAGTACTATGTGAAATGCTACCAGCCTCGTCCAGGATTTGAACTTGTGTCGCTGTGTCCGTTTTCTACAACGATAATGGATAATCCATTCGTTGCCTTTAATCCCAGGTTCACTCTAATCCAAAATGGTTGGACCTGTCAGCATTGATCCCATCAAAGTCAAATATATTTGTTTAAGAATCATTCGAATTTGATATGAATGCCGTAAAACTATAACTTAAAAAAAAATAGTTACTTGATGCTATAATCGTTTACAAAGGATTATTAGCAGTTGTCGTAGCCAGATAAACGTGTTCAAACAAATTACTATTATTAAATAGAAATAATTACTTGATACTATATAATTATTTATACTAGCATAAAAACACCCTCCGGGTGGTCTAAAACTATTTTAAAAGACATTGACTGAGTAGGGTAGGAGTTAAAAATTCAATGTCAGTTTGTATCATAAGTAAGTAAAATCATCAAATTTATTAAAGGAGTAAAAAAATAAGACAATTTGAAATTGAAACTTCTGCCCCCTCAAATAAAAGTTTGAGTGAATCTGTTAATTATTAATTGAATAATTATTTTGAATATTTTACACAAAATTTAGATATTTATTTATTTGTAAACTTTTTAATTAACTTTTTAATGTTACTGAAAAAAAAAGGGTCGAGAGTAAAAAATAATTTCGAATTTTTTACTCAATTTTTGAGTGTATATACAAGATTGTTTTTTCATTCTACGTATTGACGATTTTGGATAATGTGACGTAAGCAGTGACGTAGTTTCAGTTACAGACAAATAGTGACCGAATCTTCATTATTAATTTGGGTTTTTTTTACGGCATATTAATCTCAGTGGGTCATTTAATGCCAAGAAAGTTTTGAAATAAATCAGTTCTTAAATGGATAATACAATTTTGTTTATAAACATGTTTTTCTATTTAACCCATAGATGGGACCCTAACAGGTACTACCACTCCGGGTCAGAGTGAACCAGGGAGTAATGGTGATGAAGGGGTGCTCCACATTCCCCAAACCTCCAAAACTGGAACCTCACCATCAGATAGAGTTTAACGTCATTCCCAGGACATGTAGACCCGCAGCCACCGCCTTCTAGCACCCATATGATAAAAAGGAGTTGGGGCTTGCCATGAGGGCAATAGGGTTGGGAAAACCATATAGGTGCTAGGGCTTGACGTGACCAGCCGATTGATCTGAGGGGGCCTCTCCGACCACCCGTCTAGCCCAATATAGGGCCAAAGTGGAGTATTGCATGTCATGAACTGCTCATCCACCTGGGCTCTATCCTTAAGCATCACGGGTCGCCACCCACGGCCAACAGGTGGCCCTATTGGGGGAGTCTTACCCCTCTGCAGAGGCGCAGTCGGTGCATTCTACCGTCCCAGCCGACAGGGCGATCATTATTAATAGAAGATCAGATAGGAATATTTGATATCATATGACTATGTGCAAAAAACCCTTAAGAAACAACAACTTAAACAATGTAAATATGACCGTACAATAAACGCAGCTTAAATTAAGGCTTAACGGGTTGAAATGCCGTTAAAATTAATCAATCAATTTAGAAATTAAAAGAGGAAAAGAATGCTAATGGCAGAAATGATTTTTGACTAACGACAATTTCATTTATTTCCATTGTCATAAATTGAGATGGAAGAGTGATAAGAAAAATTTAATCTCCAGTTTGGTTGCTTGCTTGCTTGGATTTATGGCATATCAACCATTGCTGGGGTATTTTATGCTGAAGATATTTGGTTTCATTCATTCTTGATGGGTACTGAAATTTTAACCCATTTTTTCTTAACACATTTTAACTCGTTTTTTTTTCTTCTATTTAACCCATAGATAATATCTTAACATGTATTACCACTCCGGGTCAGGGTAGTAATTGCAATGAAGAGGTACTCCACACTCTCTAGAGATCCAGAACTGGAACTTCTTCAATAGCAGCTAAGGATATTAGAACCTCATCCACCGCCTTCTAGCACATATATGATAAAAATAGTTGTGGGTTTGCCATAAGGGCAATAGGGTTGAGACGCTCATATAAGTCGCTAGGCTTACTGACATGAGATGATCAATGGTGGATTTTTCGATAGGAGAGAGATGAGCCAAGCTGTTTGATTAAGAACAGCAGACAGCGCATCAGGACATTGCCCAGCGCTGATCCACACGCAAAGCTAACAGAGTCCTTAAAGTAGTTCGGAGTCTAACAAGAAAAACTAATAGGGCTGTCAGTTTCGTTATTCGTCCAGTAAAAGAAGACAAGCCCAATGCCAGCCCGTGCTTTAACGAAGCAACCCCCAGCCACATCAATCAATTCAGTTTCGAAACTAAGTGGCAAAGTTTTTGTGTGCCCTGAAGTTGCAGCGATGCTCACCTGAAGAGTCCACAGATTTTTGTATTTTGTTGTAAAAGATGATGATGTTCCCTTTGCCAGCTTTCTTATACCTCTTAGCTTCATGATTTATCATCAGTTTTCTGTTTCCATAAAGAAGGCTAAAGCCCCAGTAGCCCTCGTTAACGAAGCCCAGCCCTTATAGTGCCTGAAGTTTTATACTGCAAGTTTCTCTAAACAGACATGATGGCCTGTCGGCTGGGGCGTTAGAATGCACTGACTGCTCTGCAGAGGGGTAGACTCCCCACTGGCCACCTGTTGGCCGTGGGATGGCGGCGTGCAAAGAAGAGCCCATGATAGGTTCGAGGAATACCTTGGATCAACGGCCCCATAAGCGGGTGGAAATCCCCCCCCCATGATCCTTATGATTTTATCCCAACCCTATTTCCCTTATGGCAAGCCCCAACCCCTTTTTATCATATGGGTGCTAGAAGGCGGTGACTGTGGGTCTACATGTCCTGAGAATGACGTTAAACTCTATATGATGGTGAGGTTCCAGTTTTGGAGGTTTGGGGAATGTGGAACACCCCATCACCACCATTGCTCCTTGGTCCACTCTGACCCGGAGTGGTAGTACCTGTTAGGGTCATATCTATGGGTTAAATAGAAAAATGTATTTATAAAAAAATGGTATTATCCATTAAGAATTGATTTATTTCAAAACTTTATCGGCATTAAATGGCCCACTGAGGTTGATATGCCGTAAAACGAAACAAACGAAACAAACCAAATACAGACATGATGTCTGTATTTAGGAAAAGTTTTAGTGTGTTTTTTGTTGCAATTATAATTTAGTTACAGGAAACAACTCGGTTCAATAAAGAAGGCTTTGATGAAGTTGAAGCGGAAAGAGGAGGTGGAGGAAATAAGGTATAATAAAAACAAAAAGCCAAAAAAAACCCTTGTGTACCTTTAACTTTTCGTGTGGGGCTAAGGGGTTAGAAAAAAGGGGTCAGTAATTTTAAATGTCCGATTTCGGATGTATGGGGTTACTTTGAAAAAGGGTCAAAGATAAGCGGAAGTAAACTGGTCAGTCAGCGGTCAGATGGGATTTTGGAGTGGATGGAGAGAGACTCTCTTCAATAAAAGAATTCAGCGGAGACGAAAGAAAGCAGATGTTTAGGACCACTCAAACACACACACACACACATATATATATATGTATATACAAACACATATACATACACACATATATATATGTATATACACGCACACACACACACACACACACACACCACACACACACATATATATATATATATATGGCGGAGACGTGATTGAAAAAAAAATCTCTCTTTATACACAAA